>CM076149.1:42125000-42725000 GCA_038025085.1 Tetragonia tetragonoides
TGTTTCGCAACTTTTGAGTTGAATGATTAGTCATCACAAAACGACAAACTTAGACATGTTTTTTTAATTACTCAACACTGACAAAACAGACGTTCACGGTTTTTAACCATGACCTCAGTCTGAAAAGTTCAATTAATCGCTGAACTTACTTTTATTAATTGTAGTTACAATCCCTAATTAAAAAACAATGTAATTTAATTTGTAGAATATCCGAAACTATGTGTTAGAAGGTGTCCTTTAGATAAGCCAAAAAAAAAGAAATTCCTCTTTACCGAATCAAAAAAAAAAAAAAGAAAAAACAATGCAATTCACTTTCTCATCTGCTTGTTTTCTTTTATCTTAAGAAAAAATAACTGGAAATACTCATCCCCACACAACAAGACCGGAGCTATTGGTCCATTGTCCATCAGTTTGCAAATGAAATTTATCATACTTAGGTTGCTTAATATAAGTATAGATGTATATGGCTAAGAACATGGAGTTTTTTTGTTTTGGTTTGGTAAAGAAGAATTTCATTTTTTTTTGGGCATAGTTAAAGGGCACTTCTTTAATCCTAATGTACGGTTTCGGGTATTCTACTAATTAATTCGTGTAGATGGTTCCCGAGAGTTTTGAACCCATATATAACATGGTGTACAAATTACAACTTGTTTACCAGTCATAAGCCAACCGCCTCTTAGCTGACTAAGAACATAGAGTTACATATAGTCGTATACACTTATCAAGGTGCGTTATTTTCCACTTAGGTTCTTTAGGTAACATACTTTTCCACTCACATGTAATCGTCATGTAAAAAAGAGCACAACCTTAATTAAGTACGAATCCTACATGGTAACTTCACAATTCATATTAGTAAATTGTTATTGTATAAAAGTAAGTCATGCAGAAAAGCGTCATTAATACATCAAGAAGTTTCCAATGTAAATGGTTAAGAGAGTCACTCAAACTGGAAGAGAAAAAATCGATTTGATAAACGAACTAAAATATGTATTCATCATACATGGACTTAACTCCCTTGCTCAATCGTGGACTTCATTCATCATACATGTATATTCTATGTATTATTCCCATCACCAAGTAAATTAGACACTCTAGCTCATAGAGTACATGTTTATTGCATGCATTATGTTTAAGCCTAAAAGCCAACATCTTATATTATTATCTTATCATATATGAAAAATGGAAGTTCTTTTCACTTTTCTGACATGTACTACATAATTAACAAAAAAAATAATAATAAATGAGTATCATGATTACATAAATTCTTTTAAGTGCAATGGGACACTGAACAGTGAACAGGGGGATAAAAATAATAAAGGGACCAGCAAATAAAAGATTTAACATCCATTTGATAAATTCAGATGAAATTTAGGGTCCCCACATCCCAATTCCAAAAAGAATGAGAAAATAAAGAGGGAAACAAAAAATAAAACATTGTTTTTTTTTTGGTTCACGACCAATGATATCCATCGTCGATTACAGTGATTATTTTCCCGCGTTGATTTGTAGGCAACTCAAAGAATAGACAACTACTCTCTCTCTCTCTCTCTCTCTTTAATTCCATGTTTCCTAATCTAATATATATATATATATATATATATATATATATATATATATATATATATATATATATATATATATATATATATATATATATATATATATATATATATAATTTTGGGTAAGATCGCTGGTAACGTGACAAATGTTACACTTTGATTGGTTAGTATTCATTTTTTTTATTTTGATTTTTATAATGGTGAGTAATAAATTCTCAAAAATAAATATCATATATTAATTGCTAACCTATTCATATTTCTTATTTTTATTTAATATTAAAATTGCATTGATCTCCCGCTGTTGTCAATTATAGCTTTTTACTATTCAGGTATTGTAAGGATGCTTGACTTGACAATTAACGTCTATAAAAAAAAATTATTTTCTATTGAAAAAAATTAATTAAAATTTCTAATCATTTCGGTATAGAGGATGAATATTTCTGGGAAATATGTACACGTCGGTTTGGACATTAATTCATTTTCTCTTTTTATTTTTATTTTGGTCAATAATTAGTTGTCAACATCCTATACTAATTGCTATGACCTATTCATATTCTTTATTTTTTCTTTAGATAGAATGACATTAATACAATCTAAAATGACCTTAATGTTCAGTTAAAAACTTTTTTGAGTATAGATCAGATGATGAATATTTGGGACAATAGATCGACATAATATAATAATAATGGTTATATAATTGTGGGTAAGCGCAGGTAACGTGTACAAGTGTCACATTTTGATGAATTACATATTATATTTTCTTTTATTAGATAGTGAGTTTTCGATATTTTTGCCAAATTGAAAGAAGATAAGTCTTTTAACTTTTAGATTCCAATTACTGAAATACACATTAAGGGGCAGTCTGATCACACATATGGTTGTTTAATAACAAGAATTATATCAGTTTGTATAAGCGTAGACTATGTGAAAATTGACTTTTGTTTATGGTGATAATCATCGTTAATATAATTACAAGCATTAAATATTTAATTACGTTTTAAATGAAGGTATAAACACATGTTAGACATAAATTTTGTGAGGATATACTTAAAATATAATTACATGAGTCACATTTGGAGTGACAATTTATTAAGTTATACTATATGATGTACAATTGCAAGTTAACTGACAATCGATAGATATTATTTTATTTTTTAATCGGAGAATGGTGAATGGTTTGTGTAACATTTCGACCCATTTCTACAATTTATTATTCTTTATGTACTTATGTATAATTTTAAAAAAAATTCAAAGACATCAAAAATAATGATAAATGGGCCGCCCGTGCGTAGCACGAGTAAAGTCCTAGTATATATATATATATATATATATATATATAACTGAATGTGCACCATTGCTAGATTGACGCACAAGCATATATTGACACGTAGGTTTGGACACATAAGCAAATATTGACATGTCATCAAAATAGTATAAGTGCATGTATCTTCTATTAGTAATATTTAATTATTATCTTAATTTCATAGTATAGGTGCATGTATATTCAATTAGTACTCTCAGTATAGGTACATGTATCTTCCATTATGCATATATATCTAATAAATTATTACGAAACATTATTTTTATTGGAACTAAATATATTCATATAAAATCGTCTATTACGCGGGGCATGTAATTAGAATTAACACAGAAAAGTAAGAAAGTTGATTTGATGAGTATAGAAAAAGAGAGGTCCACATATTAGAAATTTCATAATAATATGTGCCATGGGTGAATAATTTGTTTTAAGTTTGTACTAATGACAATATTTCAGTTGTTATAAATACACAAATCCTGCATCGCACATAAAATGTAACTAGTAATGACCTGTTTACAACTTTAACTTTTTTGTTAAGGTACAGTTTAGTGATAAATTTATGAAAATCTTCGTTCAGGTTCTGCCTCCTATTAATGAATAATGATGCCTTCCTTATTCGACACTGTTTCTCAGTTTTTCTCTTCTTGAGCAATTTCCTTTGGCCCTATCTCCTATGTGACTTTCATTTTAAAATAACAAAAACTTGTTTAATATGGACATATTATAACTTTTGATAAAATGCTAGTTATCTTTAAGTGAAATAAAAGTTAATAAAATCAGTTGATTATTGATAGATGTCAAGATACGAAATCTTTAATAAGGAAAGTAACTACTCCCCTTATATCTAATTATGATCCTTATAATATTTTTATTTTATATTCATTAATAATTATCCCATCTAAAGCCATTCTAGACTATCAAGTAACTACTACTTATGTAACATTGCTAAGTTTAGTTAGCAATGTTACATAAGTAACATTGAATAGTTTAGTTAAAATTAGTATTATTCGTGAGGTATGTAAAAGTCATTATGACTTGAATTATGTAGGCACTATTTGATGCACTTTTTTAACTAAAAAACTAAAAGAAGCCATCCAAGACTCTTTTATCTTTATTTGAATATTTGAATATAATAGGATATAGGAGTAATAAATCCATGTATTATTGTGCAATGTATCTAATTTAATTAGTACCGATTAATAAATCTAATAGAATTTTTTTTTGTTTTTTTAGATGGTATAAAATAGCACAAAAACTTGCATATGACCGACCTATAAAGTGCAGTTTTTCATATTTCCGTCGGCTTTCTCTTTCTCTCTCATCCCTTCCTCCCATAATTAACGGATCGGGATAGATCAACTCTACACATGATCTATTGATAAAATAAAGCCGAACAAAAGAAGCAAAGTATATATCCTATTTGGTACTACACTAAAACAAAATACTTGTTTTAATACTACAGTTGTACTACATTCTCATGGGAAAAGTGGTAATAATAGTAGTACGAGTGGCAAGCAAATCAAATCAATCAAAGAGAAACAAAATGATTTTAATCTTACCTACTAGTCTTAGGTATTGCCATTGCAAAATTAATTGTAGTTTTAGCTATCAAATGTTATTAAAGGAAAAATTTTAGTAGAAAATTGTTAAAAATTGCTACAAAATACTAGTAATAAACTAGCTTGTATGGATAGTGTTCACGAAGTTAATTGTAGTTATAGTTGAAGACTGAAAATGATCTGGCAAACTGTTTGGTAATAGAGAGTAAAAAACACTATCCGCAAACTTCAAATTGTAGCTATTATTATAACGTTACTCATTTGTGCCAAATATAACCTTAATTTTTTTTACCGGAAAAAAAAAGAAAAGAATACTAGACATTGCGTTTTGGAGTACTCTTTTATTATGACTCGTAAACCATTGTTTTCACACATGATTTATATCTTATTAAAAATTTTACAATAAAATGGTCTCAAACAAGTTTTTATGATTTAGGTTTTGGAGTACTCTTTTAAGTTAAGTATATTGTTGCTATAAAATTTGGTGGCCGACCTTTTATAACGAGTCTACGATGCTTTTGAACTCAAATGTCTTTTCTCGGACTTGACAGTCAAACAACCACCGAATGGCGAATATGCAACCAGTCCACATAAAGCGACAAATAACTGTCACTTAGAACGGCGTCTATTAACCGTTTACTTAAATCATTACTTATAACTTTAGTCCTTTTCTGGCTTTAGTGTTCAGTATTCAACATTTGCTACGTCATGTCGCAGTGAGTTTCTTTTGGTAAATTTACAATGATGTGTCTTGGGCTCCGAGGTGTTCCTTTCATAACCTAATCAGCTTGTATTAGTGATTGCCGTATTCTGAATTATGGAGTACTATGAACTATGCTTTTCAACAGAATGGTGTGGGACAGTGAGAAATGGAACGAAACGAAACAGATTGGAATGGAATGGAACAACGCGGTGCGGATAATTCAAATATATGAGACAAAATAAAGTACAGAATGCGGCGGAACGGAACGAAATGCATTATGAAATCGACGAAAAGAACATGACCTAAGTATTGAGTGAGCATAAAAACTTGTATGAGACGGTTTTAAGACGAGGCCTTTTTGATAAGTATATATTTATGTACTATAAAACTTTCTCTTAATTCTCTTCTACAATGGAATATTTCGTTACTTGTGAATTTTAATAAAATATTACCAACACAAAATAATGTTCCACACGCTATGCCTTGAATCACCAAACCTGAACACACAGTGGCACAAACCAGTAGCTTTGTTGATGCCATGATGATGTTATAAACTTCTTTTACAAGGAAAACAAACTATATTTTATACACAAGTTACTTGTATTTGAACTTAATTAAACTTATAGTTTTGTCATAAGAGTATGAACACTTGTCTACTAATTAAGGTATCTTTGACATACATTTCCTAATTTGTTTTTGTTCTTTCTTTTAAGACGTTATGTGACTTAATCAAGTTGAAATTATTGAGTCAAGTGCCATTTTTGTTTTGGTTCACAACCAAAGATATTCACTGTCGATTACAGTAATTATTTTCTCACGCTGACTTGTAGACACCTCAAAAAGTAGGACCAGTGACGGAACTTGGAGCAAAAAATTAAGGGGGCCAAGGTTTGATCGCTCGACCTCTTAGTTGTTAGAAAACTAGTTTACCACTATGCATGTCAACGTACTTTTTGGGTATTTTACTACATATCATCATATATATATTTAATAACTTAGAAAATGACTAGGGAAACCAAATCCCCCTCCCGCCATAGGTAAGTTCCTCCCTTGGGTGGGATAATTGGCCAAAAAATCCAAAGCTGCTCAGTGCACAAGTGAGATTTAAACCTTCGACCTTGATTAAGAATGGATAAGTCCATACCACGCACTCAATCGCACCTTCTTGATTTGATCAAGTGACATTACATATATATTGCAACATTATTGCAATTTAAATATATATTATTACATGGTTGATTGAAGATTAGGAAGGAATATTTATAACCCAATAAAAAAATAAAACGGCCAATAAAAATATATTTAATAAGATTTTCTATATCCACTTGATTGACAGTATATGAGAACTTAATTAGTACTCCCTCTATTTCGAGTTCTTCCTTACATAAGGAAATGGACCAATTACCAAGGAAATCAAACTTTTTACCCTAACATTCCTAAAATGTCCTTATCAAACATTTGGTCTTTCTCCCTCTCTCCTGTAACCCACCATCTCTCCCTGTCTCTCTCTTGTAAACCACCACCACCAGCCTTCATCCTCACCTTCACCACCACCTCAAACACTTATTTCGTCATTCTCCCTCTCTCTCCTCTTATTCTCTTTCTCATCAATTTTGTTTGATTTGGGGTAGGATTTCGAGGTGGGGTTTCGGGGTGGGGTTTTGGGGTGGTTTGTGGCCATTGTGGGTGGTGGGGTTTCGTGGGTGGGTGGAGCTGTGGAGGGTTTTCGAGGTGGGTGGTTGTTGGTGGAGGGTGAGGAAGGGGCTGGTGGGGTTTTCGGGGTGGATGGGGTTGGGGTTGGGGTTGGGGTTGGGGCTGGTGGAGGGTGGAGGCCGGTGAGGGCTGGTGGTTGTTGGTGGAGGGTGTGGGCAACCGGTGGTTGGGAGATCAAGGAGAGAGTGTGTGTTTTTTGTCACAAAAAAATAAATAAATACAAGGGCATTGTGGACTTTTAGTCACTCAAAAGTTACCAAAATAGGTAACGTAAAGAAGATTAGTGGACATCCTTAAAAGGAAAACGTAAGGAAGAACCCGGGACGGAGGGAGTAGTATTTGTCAATCTACTTTTATGGCAATAATATACAATTAAGAAAAAATAGAGTGTACATATAGACATAAAAACTTGTAAAAACGATATTATTGTAACTTTCAGTAAGACGAATATTATTGTTTAGTGAACTAAGGGTCATTGTTCAAAGATAGTGATCACTCCAATTTTAAGTTGTGACCCGATTTTATTGTGAGCTGGCGTCACACAATCACACAAAAACACTCTGAATTTGAATTATTATTACTCTAATGAATGAAAATAATATATATATAAATGATGGCAAATAAGAAGGGAAAGAATAATGGACGAACTATTTTATGGAGAAAGGTGTTTGTGCTTCATGTGATTAGAACAAGTTGGGGGATATATACGAGACAAAAATTGGTTTGAGTGTCCTGGCAAAATATATACGTATTTCCTAGCAATGGCATGTTGAGGGTCCTATCCTATTTCTGCTTATGTCTGTGTTTTTAAATACATGTTTATGTCTTCTTTTGTTTTGGACTTTTTTGCTTCACTCCCCTTCTAATTTTGCTTTATGTTTATTCCATCTCAGTTTCTCTTTTGTTTCTTATTGGTGTGGGGATAATAATAAACCTAAGAGTTCTAAACTAATACTCGTAAGTTATTTTATGGACCAAATAAAACAACGAGCAGCTAAAATATGGTAAACAATCCACCTTCCCTATGAAAATGGTCATTTGGCTCGGTTTTGGTTGAACAAGACCAACACTAGCTGGTGATTAAGTTCGTTAATGTAAGATGTTTGGATTTCCATATTGTAAAAAGTAAAAATTATAGGTCATTTATTTTAAATAGTTTTAAGGATCACCTTTGAAAATATTTTACTCAGTCATTAATGCATTTTCACTAAAGGTTATGGTTATGACAGGGTCGGTCCGTCATGATCCACCCGATTTTGCCACCACATGACATATACACAATAAGACTCCGTTTGATTCAACTGAATTTCACGTAACTGAACTGAACTTAACTGAACTGAACTAAACTTAACTGAACTTATTGGTCCTGAACTGAACTTAATGCTCCTGAACTGAACTGAACTTATTATTATTATTATTATTATTATTATTATTATTATTATTATTATTATTATTATTATTATTATTATTATTATTATTATTATTATTACTATTTTTAGGTTCATTTATTTTATTTTTCCTTTTCTAATATTAATTATTTATTGATCATTTTCTTTATCAAGTAACAAACCAATTGCCCCTTAATTTTGTTTCTTATACTATTTTATTGTTGTGTTTAATTTAAAACACAATATCTGATTTTAAAGGTATTACCACGCATTATTAAATAATAATAATAATAATAATAATAATAATAATAATAATAATAATAATAATAATAATAATAATAATAATAATAATAATAATAATAATAATAATAATAATAATAATAATAATAATAATAATAATAATAATAATAATAATAATAATAATATTTGACATGAATCAGTGGGTCATGTGGGTAATATGAGGTACAACATTGTGAATCGATGGTCATAACTCATGGGTCGTATTTAGACCATCCTTAGGATTGAGATGATAAAATATAAACCCATCGTCTATCTCGTGGACTATGTAATTTAATTTTTGAAACCCTGAGGACAAAGGTACACAGACGTACGGTCGTGACACGAGTCATGGTCATCCTTACTTGCATCTAGATCTAGCAATCGGGTCGGGTCGAATTTGGGTCATTCTGAGTTTGGGTTACTTTTGATTCAGGTCGTCAGCAGGTCGAATCACTATTAAGTGTGATTTTTAGTGGGTTGGATTTTCAAATTGTTAAAACAACTATCATCTCACAATATTCAGGTTCCGGGTTGAATTTAGTCAGTTTCAAGTCATTTGCAGATCGACCCTTTTCGATCAAATAACAGATCGATTCGGATCGGGTTAACTTGACTAACTATACTTGCACCCATTGCACAATTAGTTGAGAGTTGAGACAACCATAGTACACATACACTCCTATTAGTTTATTCAATAAAGAAATGGTAATCAGATAATACTACATCAGACCATTACAATAAGACTTGTATAAGACCGCTTCAAGGTGAGATTATCTTGACATCAACATGACATCATGCTTGTATAAAAGGCCTCACCTTGATATCACTTCATACGAAATTTTGTGATACCATTATTACCTCCCCATTAAAAAACTAGTAATACCATCACCTCAATGCGGTTAATTATTTTTGGTAAGGATTCACTTACTGGGTTGGCAACCCACATTCTATATGTATGTATCTCTCTCCTCTATTTTCAAATTCTCTCTCCTCTATTCCCAAAAAATACATTTAAAATAGGAGAGAGATATATACAAAGAAAATATGGGTTACCCACCCACTAGGTCAATCAAACATTTGGAAATTACCAATTGCCGCACGTATAGGTTTCAACACGGGTGGTAGGGTAGGGCCATGATCCAAAGGTGCGCTTTCAGACCTTAAATTCGATTTGTACGGAAATTCAGGTGCCCGTTGGATGGCCACTCAACGGGAATCTTGCAATCTGAGCCGTTGGATGGTTCTGATGATAGAAGAATGAGCGTACACGTGTTCTCATGTACGTCCCCTAAAGCAATGAAAGTTGGGTCGCCGAAAACGACAATATTTGTCAGTTTACTCGGGCCCACCAAAATAAAGATTGGTGAATTTAAATCACAATTCAACCAATTCCTTTTTTTAGTTCTATTAAAAATTCAAGAAAGTCGACCACTCTTTTTTTTTCTTTTTTTTTTTCTACAAGGACTGATATGCAATAAACCTGATCAGAAAACTCGGTCCGCGGGCCTGGCCCGAACTCGCCCATATTCGGGACGGGTTTGGAATGAAGGCTAAAACTGCAAACTTGGTTCGAATAGCCCGAAATTTTATTTATTTTGATTTTACTCATATTTTTCTATTAAATTACTTGCTGTAATTTAAATTTAAACTTTTTGAAAACATAATTTAGCAAATCTGTATAATGATTGTGTAGATCTCAAAAAGTTATATGGATTAAAAAAAAAATTCACCTCAAACGCATATCGGGATCAAAAATTTTGTTTAAATATAGAAAATTTACGATATTGCGTTTTGGCCGGAAAGCCCGTTGGGCCACCCGAAACCCGATAGGGTTGGGTATGGACATGAACTTTTGGCCCGAAAACCCGATAGCCCGACCCGATGATTAGCCTTAAATTTGCAATGGTTTAATCGGTTTAAGTACGTAAAGGAGAATACCCTCCCTACAAATAAAGATAGAGGAATTTTAATTTCTCTACATAGATGAGAATTTGATCCCCTAGCTTCTGGGTTGTGAAAGTAGAGTACTTATTATCACTTATCCTCCCACCTCATCCTCTTCATTATGTTTTTTTTTTCCCGATACAATGAGCCTAAAAGTTCGACTTTTGAGAATGAGGTGAGACTACAAGTAGTAAGTAAGTGGCCCACTCTTACAACCTAATAGTTAAAGGTTTTAAATTCTCATCCATGTGGACAAAGAGTAAATAAAAACGTCCTAAACCGTTTTTGTAGGGAGGATATCTGGATATTCTTCTCTACGTACTTGCGTGCATAGAAGGAAGATTTACAATAAAATGGAGTCATTTTTTTTTTTGAAATGTGGGCTAATTTATTAAAAGCGATCACCCTTACTTCATTAAAAATGGCTCTCTTTTCATTGAAAATTCCAAAAAACTATCTTATATAAATTTTTTTTAGGCGAAAATGACTAACCTATAAGCCGAGAATGAATGGTGTGATTGTAAGTTCACATCATGCAAATTTCGGGCAACATACCAAATTACCAATGTCTAAATAACTCTGACGAATATTTTGGTACAAGGCAATATCTCAATCTTATTCATTAGAAGAAGACTTATTAACAAACTCTAATGAATATTTTAAAATGATGTGACAGTTTTCAAGAACATCATTTTCAAATCAATTTGAAAATATAAACATAGGTGATGTGCCCATTTTATTGGTGTGGTACTTGAGCAATAAGTAATGAATTATTAAGTTGACAATCAAAATCACATATCTTCTCTCCATTGGATAGTTAATTAGAACCATCCATTTTATTTTATTTTATTATTTTTTTTTTTATGTTTGAGATAACCATTTTATTTTAATAAATTACTTGGTAATAATTTTCATCAGTTGAACAGAATCTAATTTTCTTAGATTCACTGAATTGGTAAGATATGATTATTCACTTATTGCTAATTTGATTGATTTGGTTTCAATAGTTTAGTTCATGTAATCTTCTGATGATAAATTAGGAATATCCCTTTCTTGTAGTCACGCCTTGTTGACATTTGTTTGCATATTTTGTATTTGTATTATTAATTAACAGAAGAGTCATTCAAATAAACAGAAAAAAAGAAGTTGAAGGACTTTGTCACATAAACATTCTATCAGAATTATACTACTCTGTAGTAATATAAGTTTCATGATCTTTTCCGCTAATAATCATTTAAAAGAATATCACTACACCGATCTCGTAAAGTTTACATTGACATGCTTTGATTTTGTTTTATTTTTCTTAAATTGAGATGTTAATTACTCCGGTATATTTTTTTTCTTTCCTAGTTTCGCTAATGGATAACTAAAAGCAAAAATGGATTTTCTCTCTAAAAAATCCTAACCCTATTTTTGTGATCTAGGGGCTGTCATCAGCTAACTGCTGATGGTAAGCCCCAATCCTTCTAGTTTCTTCGTCTTGTTTAGTTTTTCAATTTCGTTGTTGGGAATAAAATCAGTCTCTCCTCCTGTCAGAGTTAGCTTGTCCCAGTTTTTAGGTATGACTGTCTCTCTTTTTGTGAGAGTACTGTTTATTTTCTATTTCGTTATTCATATGGCGGTACTTCAGATCATCTTCTTCAAGAGGCTTTCTACGATGTCAGATTTGTATGTTCAACAAAGCTATGGCGACAGGGCCCTCCGCGAAAAGGCTGTAATATGAAAAATAACGATTGAAAGGAGACCGTTCGGACTCGTCGAATCTACCATGCTAAATAGCTTTATTACTCGAATGCTATTTGATGTTTTAGAATTGCATCTTGTTGTTTTCGATTTCGTTTGTAGATGCCGTATGGCTTATTATTATGAATGAATTTTCCCCTCAAAAACAAATAAAATAAAAGCAAAAATGGAGTTATTCTATATAACATAAAAAGCATCTTGAATTTATTTGTTTCGAAATAACAAGAGATTTTCCTATTTAAGGGTCATAGAGCTTAAACCTATAATTTCCCTGAGAATAAATAGGTGTCATGAGTCACGACAATGCCGTTGCGCTATCACTCCAAACTCTTAAGGAGTATCTTTTACAAATAGTACTCGTACAGTGTTACCCATTATGTTTGATTGGAAATGTACTGATTTGTTTTTTTTATAGTATATACTCCTAGCAATCTAGCATGTACAGTACAAAAAATGAAGAAACAACTTCTAGCAATGCTTAATGAATGTCAAAGACTGAAAAAAGAAAGAAAGAAAAAGAAGTCCTTTATAAATGGACCTTCAGTATAAGCCCATTTAAGACTAGGAAGTTTGACTGGGCTTAATTAAAGATTAGGAAATTGGGCTGGGCTTTTCTATTGCTTTTCATCATTACTAGTACTATATAAATACGGGTACTTTCAGTCCCTATTGGCTGGACCTGCGTCCAGCCAAGGTGGCTGGACCAGGCCCAGACCAGACGCTTGAATTAGTCGGTTCACGCCACAAATTGCTAAGCACTTTAGACAGCAATGTTACCGTTTTATTTGACGGAGCCAATGATTGATTCATAAGTCATAACCTTACTTTTCCATGGGGACCACTCATTCCCCAACACTTCCTTTTTTTCTCTCCACAGTCGCCTCCCTCCCAACCACCGCCCAGCCACCCGCTCAACCATCGCCAAATGTCCCAATTGGTTTAAATTTTCCTCTTCATAAAACCCTCACAAATTGGAGCTTGATGGGCACGAAAAATCAATAGGATTCAATCTATACCAGTTTCAAGAATTAATATTTGATTGATTTTAAGGCCTCAAAAAATTCATTGGAAGTTTGAAGAAGAGGGAGAAAGTAAATGTTCAGTTCCATCGATTGTGAAGAGCGTGAGGGAAGTGGAAGATAGACAAGTTAATGCGCGATTTACATAAATACCCCCATATTTTTGTTAAACTACGAATATGCCATCAAGGTCCACTTAGGTCTATATAAAATTTTTTAGGTGCTTTCCAATTTCCATTCCTGATTTCACCTTTGAATTTCATTTCATTCAAATTCCCGCTCTCTCTCTCTCTCTCTCTCTCTTCTCTCTCTTCTCTCTCTCTCTCCTCTCTCTCTCTCCTCTCAACAATGGAGACCGTGGAAGAGCAAGCAATCGTGAATTCATCTCCACCTGTAAACGCAGTTCCTGAGGTTGAATCTCAGTTTTCTACTGTTCTTTACGGTACTCTCTCTCTTCGAATTTCCGTTTCAGCTTTAAATTTGCTGGAAAATGCTAGATGATCAGTTGTGATTTCGTTTTCCTTTGATGAGTATAATTTCGGTTATGTTTAGATGTAATTCGTCGTTGAAAGTACCTAATTACTTGCTTGAGAGATTGTTTGTTTTGAATTTCGCGTATGTGTTTTAATTGTTGATTGATTCGTAAGAATTCTGGTCTGAAAAAACTTTTCTCATTTCTATTGCAAATTTCGCTTTTAGGTTTTAGTGATTCTTGTCACATTTGGCTGTTTGAGGTTCTAAATTATGTCCTTAAGAGTAGACCAAATTCATCTAATGAAATGATTTCAGTTGACGATTTTCGTATTGCAATGTTTCAGCCTTTTGATTTCCCATTCCGTGTTAGCAAGAGTTTATTGAACTTACTGTGAACAAATGCAATTTAGATGTCTATGGCTTCCTTTGAGCCTTACTTGTCATTGAACATGTTCGGAATCAGTGACGTATTACTAAATTTGACTATGCAATGAAACTAGTTTGATGTCGAATGCAATTAATTCAAGTATGAATAGTATAATAATTTCAGTTTTCATTTGTGTGAGATTGGCATGTATATATTGAAGCTATTCAAAATGGAGTTCCTCATAGTTTGACTGGATTTAATCATCTGCATACCTTGGTATATGTTCATCAAATAAACTAGTCTTCTTTGTTAATATCTGCTTGTTCTAGGGTAGGAAGTAGCTAGAGCTTTTGTTCATTATTTCCCTTGTCGAACGGGTGGTTGTGTCACTATGAGTTCCAATTTCAACTCCACAAGTTAAATTGGAAGGCTTAGACCTCGATTTGAAATTACGATAGCAAGAAGAGAATGGAGGGGGAATAATCAACTCCTTCTTTAGAATGAAGCTGCAATGTCTTTTGTTTAGCATCCAATAATTCATTTTCACTAAAATGTGGCAGCTCTTATTTTTAATCCAACTTCTTCAATGGATTTTATAGCTTGCAACTGATGTTCCCATCCAATTTTTTTTGTTTGTCTGGATGTAGATCTTTCTCAGCAAGTTCATGTAGCAATGGAGGATCTACTTAAGATGATCAAGTGAGGCTATGATCTTATAAATATCTAACTAAAAACAAGCTGATAGTTGAAATTTCATTTTCTTAATTGATATGAGGAAAAACCAGTTTTTGCATGAAGCTCAGTAGTATTTAAAATCTGTCATATATTACTCTCTTCCTTTTCATTTGTCCAGCGAAATCGATGGGAATTCTGCTGGAGTAACAGAGGAAATGGAGAAGTGCAAAGAATCAGCTCTCGAGAGGAGGAAGGCCATAGAAGAAGAGAAGGAATGTTACCAGAAAGCTGCATTTGCTGTTCTTGATGTGCTGAACATTGGAGAGGGCAAACAGGATGAACAGTAAGATCTCTAACATTACTGCTTCAATAGTCCCCATAGCTTTGTTATGTGTGTACAATTAAAAAGAGTATATGCTAATGACAGATTGATCGAGGAATTTTCAAGTTTGCTGTCTCTTAGACCACCACTCCATAAGCTGTAAAAATAATTCCACTACGAATCAAGAGCTTGGAAATATGAACTGCATCATCTAATCTAGGAACAATTTTGTTCATGCAATGTCACCTGTTTTGTTAAACTCCCCCCCCCCCCCGGAGCTTCCCTTTGACACCCGTGCCCCCCTGGTGGTTTGGTATAGCGGCTATATGCTCCCCTCCAACCCCCGGCACTTCTGGCTACTTTGATGGTTTCATATTTGTGTGCTAGCTTTTGTTTTTAAAACACTTCTTCACTTCTTCTGATGGTTATTGGATCTTCAGCAACTATTCATCCGTGATTTTAATGTGCGACAGGTTGTTTCTGGAGGATGCTCGTAGGTACTGATGGCAACTTGTTTTTCTCGAATGCAACCCAATGAGGAAGCTTTGCGGAAGTCATTGCTTTGGAGCTACTGTGGTTGGGATTTTTGGTTTGGCTTGGTTGTGCAAGCATGTTTATAGCTATGCAATATACTTGGTCACACATAAGTTGCATAAAATCTGGCGGTTCATAGGTTTAACAATGTACATATTTTGTAACCAAGTTGGATTTTATGAAATTTCCCGGCAAACATTTATAGTGCTCAGTGTGTGCAGTCAGTCCACTTCGTAAATTGGCCGCATTGATCACAGATCCCCTAAAACATAGTTGTAGTTGTAGCAGCACCTTCAAGATCTCTTATAGTGATCCAATGTCAATTGTCTTTTTTCCTATTTGAAATGCAAAACAATTTCTCAAATCAGGACAACGGTAGCGCATATAAACTCGGATATACAGACTTAGATAGCCATGTCAGAACTTGCTTCAAAGATGAAGCTGTGACAAGATGACTTTTGTGAACATAGATCACCACCAGACCTGTCAAAAATGAACCTGTAACAAGATGCCGTGCTTCAATTTAGTTTTCTCTAATGGCTAAGACGATTTTTACTGAAGAAACTCTAATATGCTGGCATTAATAAATGAAAAATAACGTCTATGAAAAGACGGATATTATTGAATTCAGAAAGGGCAATAGAATGTACAAGGTGCTCAAAACTTTGTACAATCATTTACACCAATTTACAAGGGTGTCTCACTGTTTTGGAAGGAATGTTTACAATACACCTTTGTATTAAACAGCCGATTTTTCATCCAGTAACTCTACCGACCAACTCCAATGCTAACCTATTCAACTCAGCTTGAGGTCCCCAGAGAAAACAAGGGCCGACTATGTACAAGCTCAAAACTTACTTAAACTGATGTATAGTTTGCCCAATTTGGAAATCAAGTACAGTTCCAATTATCTACACAAGAAGCCAAGAAAATAGTTTCTGATCCATGTTTCCCATTCTGCACCTTGTAGAGGCCACAATCGACCCGTTGATAACTTCTGGTGTCTGGGCTTTAATACAAAATATTTTTCTTTTGCTTGCTGTAGTAAACTGACTTCAATTATCAGGCTCCTCTAGTCGGGGCTAAACCCAATGACCCCTGGCTTATGTAATTACACGCAGTATCTCGTTATGCCCATAGTTTCAAGTGCATCAGCGAATCAGAGTGATCACCTTAAAAAATGAATTACATATATTGTGCTAACCATTGTTTGCACATGTCAAGAACAGGGAGTGCATTTGCATGTAGTGCCTGAAAAAACAAGCAAATGAACAAACAAACAATTAGCAGCATTTATTGGTTCTTCTTAATCAAGAGTTCAATAATCAAAAGATAGCAGTGCTTGACATAAACATTGCCACCAGGAATCTTGACTAGGCGCTGGTATGGTTTACTAGTGGAACAGGATTAATCATGAATGTATCAACAATCATAACTTGCAAATTATTCAACCTTCATGCACCATACATAGAAATAAAAGGCACTTCAAAGTGTACACAATTCACTAACAATGTTAACGTGTTAAGAACTTAGAACACGGCCAAATTGTAATGCATATTTACAGGCAGCCAAACTCTGGCAGTAGGTGATAACGGATATGTAGTCACATGATTTGAAAGAGTATCTATCAGTCACTCCACAACCTCACAGGACGACAGATTGGCAAGTTCAAAAGAAAAGAAAAAGGAAATCAAACCTGATGTGCCACATATTGAACATCAGCCACACTTCCACTTCTAGAGGCAATTTGGAAAGCACTTTTTAGGCGACCACAGACAACACAGGCCAAAACCTTCCTGCAGAGACAAGCCCAAGGTTGTTACATATCTTAAAAGGATAACAGAGGTCAATACATACTAAAGTTAGAAGCCATACGTCAACTTGCAAAGGTGCAGTTAACATAAGAGACTACAAGTAGAAGTACAACCAACCAAACCAAACCATCAACGCAATTGACTCTCACCAGGCTAACCACCTATCAATCATGAGGGACAGGTTCAAAGATCAACCGTTTTACATAGCAATTGTAGAGGCTTTCGGCCCTTGGTTGGGCAAGCATCAATTGGGCAAGGGTGGAGATTCTTCAGAAGCTTCCACTGAGATGCAACTGATCCCTCCCTCCCCTCTTTCACTATTCTTATGGGAGTACATAAACAATCCCAATTCTTGCCATAGCCAGCATTGCCATGAATATGTGGAAGAATTTAGAGGCAAAGATGATAAAGCTGTCTTCTTATGAAAGCGTGGAAGAACTATCCATTTAATATGCGACTCAAAGTCAAGCAAGGTATTTTAAGCTTAAGCAATAATTCAGGCAGAACATTCCTCTATATTTTTTTTTAGATGAACATTTTTATTCATTTAATGTTGAAATAATAAAGAAATAGAGGACAAGTTATCCTCGAAAAGAAACAAATTATTTACAAATCACGCCAATGGCGTTGAACAACCGTGAGCGGGACACCCTTAAAGGCGCCCGCTGCCTTAGCCCAAAGGGAGGCCAAGTAAGTTATATGGTCCCAAACACAATCAACATTCTTCCCAGAGCTGGAGAAAATTCTAGAATTCCTCTCCAACCAGATGCACCATAGAGTAGCCATGCAAGCACACCTCCATAACACCCTACCCTCCTTCTCCCTCCTCATTGCAGAGAACCGAATCTGTAAGAACTGGCCAACCGTAGCTGGGCACACAAACGGTTCCTCACACAACAACCTATCCCATAAGGACCTCGCAAATCCGCACATCACAAACAAGTGCAAACAATCCTCCTCATCATGGCGACACAGTACACAAGCCAGGCCTCCGCCGCTGTAACATATCATGGGTATTTAACTTACCAAGCAACCGAGTCCACACAAACGCACACACCTTAAAAGGAACCTTACACTTCCAAACATAAGTGGACAAGGGGAAAAAAGGGAATTGAGAGGGGAGGCTAAGTTGAAGAAGGAAGGACTTGGAAGAGAAGACCCCAGAGGAATCTTTAATCCAAGTCCGAGAGTCGTTCCTAGGGATGAGCAGAGTAGTGTCGAGAACACTCAAGAGGGAGACAAGCTCCTCCCTCTTGAGTGTCTACATTATGCTGCCGCCTTTTCTGGTCACACTGGAACACCCTCTGAAAAGCATACTCGACTTGTGACCAGTTGAGTAGTTAACTCCTTTTTCTTTAACAAGCAGTTAGTTCCAATTTCCAAAGTATTGAAAAGCATCAACTATTATTTCCAGATTGATGAAACTGTGTTCTATTGTTGAATCTATCTATTATTATTTTTGACGGTCAATGCTCTCTTGCATCATAAATAATACCTGTTGATAATAATTAAAAAAAACAGTGCAATCCCAAGTAAGACTTCGTTATGGCTATTCCTTCACCACCCTCATAACATGTTTGGATTTGCATGCAACACTTGATACCGGGTTTCTTATTCGTAAACTCTATATCACAATCATAGGTTGTATACAGGGTGCGACAATAGAGTGATTTGCTTACCAGATGTTCTGCAAAATTGTTAGTATGTGTCTGTTTTATTTGAACCAACCTCACCCGTTAGATTGCACTATATACAAGCAGCCTCACCAATCACCAATCTCCAATGACTTAGAATATGTCAAGTTGAAGCTCTTGTTATGTGTCATTCAACAAACGGTTTGAGTGAACATGTGAAGGTTGAATTTGTCAAAATGCACTTCTTCAATGGTTCTCAAGATATATATTATCTTATGGGGCATAAATGAGTGGTCTATTAAGACCGGTAGCCTTTTTTTCTAAAGCAAATCAGAACAAACACATATCAAATGTATTTCTCGTTACCTGTGGGTACTGGTTAACATGTCTATGAGACGATCTGGCCGCTCCTTGTGCTTATTTGCATATACATTTATTGCAGCCCCTATGACCTGCGCCATTGCAAAGTCGACACATTTTGACATCAAATCTCAACACCAAACCATAGAAATAGTTAATTTAGTGAGTTGAAAAATATATATATGATGAAACCCCAGAGGCAATATAAGATTTCCTGGCTAAGAAGCAGATTGAGAAAAGCAGAACAGTTTATCATAAATGAGAAGGATGTTAGCTGGTTCATTATATACAGTAATTTACGATTCTTTTTCCAGAGCTTACCATACATCTTATCTTGAGCATAACTGTATACAACATGATCACAGGCTTGAATATTTGAGTACAAATAAATCCCCCACCCTGCATGGATAATTTGTGAACCATGTGATGCCTGGATAAGAACTAAGCCTTGAATTTGCAGGCAATGTTAGGGTACGAAATCGTGGTTTAGGTCGGGATTGCGGTTTCGGTCGAGATGTCGTGGAAGCGGACTGATACAGGTGTCACGTATCAGGTCGTGGCCGTCGCGGAGTGAATTTTGGTATCGGTCATATCGAACATTTATCGGCCTTACCGGTCATTTATTGGCCATGGTCATGTAATCCACCATCTATCGGCCGTACCGGCCATGTATTGGCCTTAATGAAAACATCTTTATATTCCGGGATTTCACGTATCGGCAATCTCAAAACCCCTACATAACGACCGTAACGTAACGTACCGGCCATTATTTAATACCCTGGGTGATGTTGGCTGGTGAAGGCCACGTAATGGAGTGGTAAGCTCTAAGGTGATATTTAATGGTCAACACTCAATACACTATTGCATTTAACCTAAACCTCAGTATTTTTTAAGATACAAAAAAATTGCATAAAAATATCAACCGAGTAAAAAGGGCAGAATTTTTTTAGATAAGAGAAATTTATTAATCAATTCTGTAAAGAATACAAAAAAGAGGATAAGGCATCTTCATAAGCAATCAAAAGAAACTACAAATCTCGCCAATGGCAACAAAGTACAAAGGGGAGAATTGGTAAGATTTATTATTCTCTGATTGCTAATTTGAGGAATATGGTTTCAATAATTTAGTTCATGTAATCTTCTGATGATAAATGTAGGAAAACCCCGTTTTCTTAGTCACACCTTGTTGACATTTGTTTGCATATTAGAAACGGACCAAACAAGAAAAATACCCAACACTGCTGTGTCTTTAACACAAAACCCGTGGTACAGCAAAATATGCCCACTTTACCCCAAACCAAATCTTTCCACTTAAGACCCTTTATTTCTACCCTTTCTACCAGCGTACCCTGCCTCTTCTTATCATCATACTTTATATAAGCAGCCAATTGCTGCAAACTCCACTCCATTCACTTCTTACTCTCATACACCATTTTTTTTTTTTTCGATAAGGATTTTTTTTATTAATCAATCGTTAAAGAATACAAAACGGTGGAGGATAAGGCATCCTCAATAACAATAACTAAAATATTTACACCTCGCCAATGCCGCTGAGCTAAGGTCAGCGGGACACCCTTAAAGGCCTCTCATACACCAAATTGGAAGAGGGTTTTCCGTAGCCCTACCAGTGGAGCTAACAAACTGCTACCCTAACAAACTGCCGTGGCAAGATGGGTATCATATTGAAGTCAAAAAAGACCCACAACTGAAGACCATCTTCCCAGCACCCTTAGCAGGTAGGCTGCATTAGCAAGAGCACAGTATCCTTAGGCGGCCCTATCTTCTGGGGACTAAATGCAGTCGAGGAAAAAAACGCGCATTCTTGTTCTGGCAAAACACAAGATAAGAACATCTTTGGATTGCACCCACATAACTTAGTATTTCCACTACGCCGTAGAGTCATAAATCAATCAAGACAAAATCGGCCTCACTCAAACCATACTCCATCTAATATGGTGGATTTCAGAGATCCCGAAACCATGCCGTCCTCGCTTGACACCAAGACTTTATTCTCCACGGAAAAAGTAGAAGAAACCGTATCTAACAATCGACCAGTACTGGAAACACGATCTCTACTCAAGGCGAAGAGAGAGGAGAGGGAGGGCGGGAGGGAGTCAGCGACATGGAGGACCACTGCTTAAAACTTGACCAAATATTTAAACAGAGAACATGGTTGATTCTATATTTCTTTATGGAAACCATCATGTACTTGAAGAGCAAAAAGAAAAAAAAACCATGCCTTTTCTTAAAACAAACCCAATACTAGGTATCTGAATCACAAGACCACACTAGTTTGAGATGAGACCTGTTGCCAACATTCAACTCAGTTGCCGACAATGCCTGCCAAAGGCTATAGATAGAAACGTAATCCTTAAAGGTTTCCATCCAACTGTTTCTCAGAACTCCTCCACCACCTTTTGTTATCAAAAAAAAGAAAAGAATTCCTCCACCTTTATGTCATACAAAATTTGTTATGTCCGTATCTGTTGTGTTGTTTGTTTCCCAACAACGGCTTAAATCTTAAGTTTAGCGAGACAACATGTCTCATATTACGGAAACCATGGGCTATATTCTGATGACAGTCTGTTGGCAAAGATGAACTACATAGGTCCGATCAAGCGTTTTGATCAACATGTGACCCTAAGCTGATGTATGTATAACATAGGAAGCAACAATACCTCATCCCGGTCATCATCATGTATTAACCGCTGGATGCTTTTGAAGAACTCTGTTAATTGCCCACCTCTTTTCCTTTCAGCAAGCGATGCAGCAACAGCAGCATATATATCCACAGCTGAAAAGCTTGAGTTAGCCAATGGAATGTGTTTTTCATTGCAAAAGAGTGTTCCTAAAATCAGTAGGTTACCAGGAAGATTAAATTCACTTATAACTTGGAAAGCCAAGTCAAAGTTTTTCTCTGCAAGAGTTTCTGCAATCTGACACCTCCTTCTGCAAAAGCATCAATAAATCGGACTTAAACCAAGATTCCCATGAAGAATTCATAGCTCGATCAAATCACATATATAGATTGAAGAATTGTTCAGTTCCTGTGTTGTTTGGTATCCACTTGAATGGAGTGTATGCATTATTGATTTTTAAGTAATAATAAGGCACCACCATTTTATCACAAACCTGAATGTTTCAGTTTCATTTGGATTCCCAAACAGAGAGTGCTTCCACTGTGGTCCTTCACTGTCATTAAGGCATTTCACAACATCAACCTGCAATAGTTGAAAAAGCACAAAGAGCACACAACTCTGTATATTATTTTTAGATATGATAAACTTTTATTAAAACCGTAAGAGTATTACAATGATGGAGGACGAGGGAGTCCTCACAAAAGATAAAAACTAATCACAAATCACCCAAATGAAGTTGGACGTCAGTAGGCATCCCCTTGAAAGCCCCAGCGGCTTTGGCCGAGAGAGATGTCAAATACACCACACGATCAACTAAATATCATGATACTCCCCCGCTTCACAATATATGACATCTTTTGAGTTTGTTGGTGTTTCATAATATAGGGCGCATAACAATTTCAGTCAGTACATATTGCTCCTTTACCGGCTTTCCTCCTCTTTTTCTTGGTATTTACTCCTTTTCTTCTCTATCTTGACATTTTATGACTAAGGGTATCATAGTATACTTTCCGTCTCTTTCATTGATTCTTGAGTTTCTAAATCAGTGTGTTGGGTCAAAATATGCCTTAAATTGCTATGTTTGGCAAAATTAGTTGTAGTTATGAGTAGCTTTAGCTTTTGGTTGAATCACAAAATGAGCTTTTGGCCACCAAAAAAGAGCTAAAGTTCCCCCCAAATGCTTGTCTATCCAAACAAAGCTTTTGGGAGCTTTTGTCTACCCCAAAAACTAAAGCTCCTCCAAAAGCTATCTGCCAAACATAGCCATTATGGAATGGAGGGGGTGAAAGTGAGTGAAACCATACACAGGACTTCAAGATGATTCATTTAAGTGTGGATGTTTCTATGGTCCTATAAATATAAAGCATAAACAATCAGTTGACTGTTGGTGTTTATATGCATTTAATCATGGCAATTTCAGTCATGGTAATTTACATATTAAGCAAAAAACATACACTTGAGCTTAAAAAGAAGGAAAAAAAGTAGCATCGACCAACCCACCACCAAGAGATACCGACTCCAAACGAAATGCCGAGATGTACTAGCCAGATCCTAAATGAGGTGACCCAAAAAGTTTACTATAAATAGCTACTCTACAAAAAATGTTGACCAGAACTTGAAGATTTTACCATTTAATTTTAACCACGTCTTGAGTTAGACATCAATGTAGCAACCACAACTGCTTTAACAAGTCAGGACAATTTTACATATGAGAAGATATATATCATGCAAAGGTCAGGAAGTAGCAGTTTCATTTTTCTCTATATGCATAAGAATTACAATCTCCAATGGCTGGAATAAATTGCATAGTTGACTTAGCAGGTCCAATATATTGAACTTTTAAGCATCAAAAGCTTTAAGCCACCAACATGCCGCTTTACGCAGAAATTGGAACAATTACCTGAATAGCTACTCTAGCAGAATGTTTCACAAGTCCTTCTTGAGTGAGTTTCTCTGAGGCGCTTTTTCCTCGAATTCCCTTGCCAACAAGTTTAATGGTCTCTCCTGCCCTGTGACGTGCTGACAACCCTTCATCAAAATGCATCTGTCCGCGAACATAGAACCAATTATCAGATGCCACGGCACCAATATAAGAAAACCAAGCTTGACTTAATATGCATTCCTGCCTTGCTAATCATGCAAATCTGCCACATTGCATGAAAATAAACACATGTTCTTGGATGTAAGGTATCTGTCAAATCTGTCCTGACTCATGACAAAAGAAAAGAGAAAAATGGATGCAATAGATTATCGCCAAAATAGTAAGCAGAACTTTCCTTATTGGAATAGCAGTAGTATTTCTGCTTTAACAAATTATGTCACAGAATATCTTACATGGGTACATGTCCAAGAGCCAGACTTGGTCATTTCTGAGAACTTCTAATGTTAATGAAGTAAATTGAAGTCTCAACTATTCTACAAGGGTACTCATTACTCACTACTCACTACTCAGGGTGAAACAAACTCCATGTAATAAAGCTTAGTAGCAGATGTTAGGTTAACATCATATTAGTACTATGTTACTAGTGTTACCGTCCTTGTCTCAGATCATACAAAGTAAGATATATGTAAGGGGAGACCTGGTTACCACAGTTGACCTGCTCCATACTGTCACACCCATCTAATCCTTCAAATTACATTACTACCGTTCAATAACTTCAAATATATTTAACATATTTTACTTGTGTCAATTGCCTATGCTTACTAAGCCAGGTAGAATGGGTAGTAATTGGGGAAAATAATTAAATAAAACGAGAGCCTCCTGGCTCCTGGTGGAGTGAAAAGTTTTGATAAGGGTTTCCGAAATTCAATGGGACATTTATGAAGAGGGTTTGCTTAGCTGCATAGGTTGGACGTCATAGTGTTAAAGCTCTGTGCATCATGAACAAAACTCGAAAAACATATGGTGAGGGACAAAGCATCTTGTAGACAACCTCATGCATGATTTATGGATTTGAGGGCTTCCAGACCTTGCATGCTAAGTCCTCCTTTTCCAGATAAGCAACATTATCAGTACTAGTAGTAGACTTATGGTGAATTGGTGATCAAGAGAATGTTTCCTTAAATAAACTAAAGTGAAACAGTGTGCGATGCAAGGACTTTGACACATGTCATCAACATTTTGAGTTCATGTACATTGATAGATGGGCAATTAATTAAGATTACAGAAGTACCTTGGCATTTTCTAAATGCTTCACAGCTTCTTCTTGTGACAAAGAATTCATGAATAACTGGATACAGCAAAGACCAGCAGCAACATGGTCTTTTTTAATCACCTAAACCAGTAAAGCAAAACAAATCAACATCCATGAAAGAGAAATTGCAATAATACAACATGTAAAATATTAGAAGACAAAAATAGACAAAAGACAACAGCAGAAAGGAAATGAAGCATGTAGAATTGCAGATCAGTGACATATAATGAACAATGATAAACTAAAATTTTGCAATTTGAGGCTTAGAGTAATTGATGGCAAGGACAAATGCAAGTGATAGTGGTAGATATTTACCATAAATAAATAAAGGAAAAGGACAATGCTATATTGCTAGATGAGAGTTAGAAAAGCAGAGACAATTTTAATTCCACCATTCCACATTCCAAGCAATGTGAGATGATAAGAAAAAAAATCATGTAAATTAAAGCAAAGAAAGGTTTCAAAGCAATCAGGTATCCTTGATATTTCTTTATTTGGATACAGAGAAAACATGTTTATGAAATGTACAGCAAGGAAGGACAAGGCACAAAAAGACAATTACAAAATGGCTCAATATCGTTGAACCTAGGTAATAGTATAACCCCTGAAAGCTCGAACAGCTCTAGTCTCTAGCCCATAGGGAAGCTAGGTAAGTGACCTTCTCCCAAAGCAAGAAAGATAGTTCCGTATACATATATTAGAGCTCCCATTAGATGTGGATGACATAGTAAAGAAATACAGGGATAATACATTTATGCTTGTACATAACTTCTCTAAGTCAGTAAAAGAACAAAATTGTGGAAGTGTGAGTTACCAGAAACTTGTAGAGGTAATTGAAATGTTTGTGAGTCTCGCAGTAGCCGCAAATCTTAGCCAATCCAACCTCTGTATACTGATTTACAGCAGCATCTACTGATGCTGAGGTTGACATTCTCATAGAAAGTATTTCCTCCAGTACTGACATTGTACCATAGCCCATACATAACTCACAAAGACTATCAATGGTCCCAAAATCAGTTGCCAAATTATCCGGTCGTTGTGGAGATGAAGATGAAGTGACTGCACCAACGGATGATGGTTGAGGAGGTGGAGGAACAGCATTTTCTGGAAAGAACAACAAGCACGCTTCAGTGTAGTGCCCATGCCTGAACATAAAATCTAGCAAATGCTGACGTGCATACTGCAAGGAAGAGAAATTAGGTTAACAAATTTTGGCTATAGAAACATGAGTACTTGCGTGACCATGACAAGAACTTGCAGATGAAACCCAGGGAAGTTTTATTTTTGGGGTGTGGTGGGATGGGGTGGGGGGGAATGCCTGAATTATGGATCGAAAAACATGACAAATGAAATGTACTTAGAACAAATTTAAATGCAACAAGTGCCAGAAACAATTACATATATATACAGCTTGTCAGATGCATCATTGTTAGAGGTCATTGAACTATCTATTGCTAAAACAATACCACATCTGTCTTCACACTGATGACTATAATGCGAAGCAGTACACATGCTAACGTATATATTCTTGTGGAAGAATCAATTTTGGATGAAATAATAGAAAACATTGATAGATAACAGTTGAAACTGGCTAAACTTCCTTACTTAATAAAGCTTTGAAATAGCTGAGACTCAGTAAAAACAAGGCAGATTGACTAGATGGCTATATCGGACCTTTGACAAAAACACTTTTTGAATCGAAAACAATACAGGGACAGACAGCTCAGAGCCTACTGTCTTCACAGAGATTAGAAGACGTAGAAACCTCTTTACTTATACCTCCAGAAGATAATAATACACACTCATTAGGTTCAAACCCACTTTAAAAACATTCAAAGCTTACATCCTGCAGGTAGTTGACACATTCAAGGTAACGGATACTATCCAGGTTGCTACGTGGTCCATCATCAAAATCCATGGTACTCATAGAGCTACTATTCGCATGCTGTAGGGACCCTCTAGACCTCTCTGAACGAGGAAACGTTGACGGCATGTGCAGAACATTGAGGTAGGAATCTGCAGATAATGAATCATCCAGAATTGTAGGTGCACTTTTAGCAAGATGCTCATACCTGCAACATACATGGTATTGATCAGCTTTGGAACAAATGACTGTTTACATTACTTCTGAGCATGAAATAAAAATTAGACCTCTTATATGAAAGTGAAAGAAATTTATTTTCTACTTCTGAAATAACATTGCCAACTCAGAAACACAGATTCCATCTGTAATGAATGCTTGAGAGTTGAGACCCATCCTCATTTTAATTAATAATGTATAGTTTCTGCCCTCTTACATGGAACGAACTGTCGATACATCTACTGGTGGACCACCTTCCATCGTATTAATGATATCCAAGATAACTGGTGCAACACAGAAGTCAGCATCACTCTTACGTAGCTGGAGAGCTTGTCTGCAAGTCATCGGAATACAGTAGATTATAAAATTTCCAACCTATTCATTCTCCCTCCAGAAGGAAATCATTTATAGCAGAAAATGGTAAATAAAGCATCCAATAAAGAAAAATACATACATAAATTTCACACGGGCTTGTGAATAGTGCTCCATCCGAAGTAAAGCATGTCCCCATGCAATCCAAACAGGAAAAACATCAATCTGAAAAGATAACAAGCAGAATAAAATGCTAATTCATGGGATATGGAACAAAAAATTGACACAATCTTTAGAGACAAACCTTGCACTTTTTACAGGTGTAGACAGCCATGCTGTAACGTTCCTCACTAATTAATCTGTCACGAAGACGTGCTGATGACTCCTGGTCAGCAATATCATCAAGAGAAGCAGCAATCCCAGATCCTAGCAAGCTCTGAAGTAATTCTGCACGTCGGAGCCAGATATCCGCTTGTGAAAACAGCTCAGATAATTTATCTGCAGTCCGATTACCAACACTGGAGCTTCCAACTTCAGAAGAAGCATCATCAGCATCCTTGCTATTTTCAGAATTTCCTGGTAAGTCACCACCCTCAACAAGCTTTTTAAGCAGCGATCTAGCATAAAGCAGTCCCTGCAGTTATCACGTCAAGAGTGTCACTGATAAAGGCTTGCATGACCCAAGGAAAGGTAACTAATCACAATTCCTAGCAAAGTTCCACAACTCTCAGCCTCTCCCCCCAATCCAGACCAGAGAAAATAGGGGGCGGGGGGTAAACAAGAAAATTCCAGTAAATTTATTGGAAGATCTGAAAATGTAACAACCTCTACGAATGTCTCTGTTGCATGGTATGCTCGCCCAATAGTTTCAACTGAGGCATTCTCAGGCAGCTGTTGATAACCTAAAATGCTCTTCATTTGATTGACACACAAATCTACGGCGCCTCTTGCTGAAACTGATTCATCAGAACACAGGGAAAGAAGTGCCTAGAAAGAGAAGACAAACAATAATCAAAAAAGCATTCAGCAACCTAAAAGTCCCCCAATATTGTAGCATATCATCCAACACTGTTGGATAGAGAAGTAGGAAGAAGAAATCTGAACAAATAATATATCAAATAAAAGTATCTACCTGAATGTACCCACACCTCCATATAAAACAAAACAATACAACAATGAAACTCAAATACCAAGAATAAAGGAGATAATGAGACCATTAACCATCAGCTGCAGGCACCAACGAAACCAACAGTCTAAAGTATTCTCACTCCAAAAGGCAATAATAGCTGCAGCCAACCTGAAGCGATATTATAGAACTTGCGAAATCTTTTTATATGTCACATTTCAATTTATATGTTACGTGAAAAATGGTTTTATTAATGGTAAAGCAATTGCAGTACGATTCATGTATTTTAGAGTTCTCGAAAGGAAAGCAATGAACCAAAGAATGTGCGACAATCACACAATATATCACCTTGCTCCAGAAAATCTAGAGAAAGACGCCGGACGCAAGCGACCTAGATAAGGCTACAAAGTAACTCGATCCACAAGATAATATGACCCTATTCCAAAAGATCCTGTCATTCCCCTCCAATTATAGCTCCCTGCTAAATGTCCCAACAAAACACACTAAAAGCAGACTTTGTTCCCTTTATCTCTTTACAAAACCAATTAACAAACCTGAAATGCTCCGAAATTGTAGTTGGGGCACTCCACTTGTTCCTTGTTTGTCTTAACTTAAACTATGCACAAGGAGGTGGCTGCCTTACAAATGATACACAAAGAAAAAATAAAAAAATAAAAACAAAAAAAAAGGAATAAAGCAAGAAAGGGAAAAAGATTCAGCTCATTCCCTACTATTATGACACCATCTAGTGTCATGACATTAGCCCCGGGAAGGGTTGATACAACTGATGCGTGTCAATGGTGGTGGCCAGGGTTGGCTATTTCCTGGAAATGTGTATGCCCTGTTGTCCTGGTGGCAGGACTTCAGGACACATTTTCTTGCATTGTCGGTAACAAGATTTCTTTGGGTCAAGCATTTCAGCGTGTCTAAAGAGGCTTGGTTTTGCAGGTGCCATCATCGATTTTAGATTTCATTCAGATAGGCCTAGTGGGCTTTGGTAGGGAAAATAGAGTATGATGTTACGGCGCAACGCCCTCCTGATTAATATATCGTGCTTATGGTTAGAGCGGAATGCTAGGGTATTCTCTAGGTCTTCTCTTTGCCCGGACCTTATTTAGGATAAAGTTACTTATTTAGCATCAGTACGAACAGGGAGGCTTCTGGAGATCCAGAGAAATGAGGCAAATCTATAATTCCCTTCCCCCCACCTCCTTCGGAGGGCATCTTGTCCTTTTTTGGATAACAAAAAAATAAATTGTATTAAGAGCAATGTAAGAGGTGCAGTCAAGGGACAAGCAGCTGTCCACCTAAAATCTAAAGTTTGCCCAGTTATGCTGGATGTATCAGTAATAGAGTAGCCCCTAAATGCCCCTCCCACCTTCACCAAAGGGATGATACATAAGCCATGTCGTCCCACAAAAGCTCAGCTGACAAGCTGGACCCTGAGAAGATCCTAGCATTCCTTTCCACCCAAGTACACCACAAGACTGCCAGAGCCACATTCCTCCATAACAGCTTCTTCTCCTTCCTCTCCCAAAACCCACAAACCTTACCTGTAGAAGCTCCAAATTATGGATGGTCACACTCAGCTTTCCCCGAAGAGACCAAACAAGAGACCCAAAGATACCCTGCCAAACTACAACGAAGAAACACATGGGAGCTTACTCGCTGCTAACAAGGCAGAGCATACACATATCTGGCAGAACCACCATACCCTGCCTCATCTTCTGAAGCATATCATTGGTGGAACATCTTCTCTCCTTCTGCAACATCTTCTTATGATTAATAATATACTATTTTCTGCTCCAAAAAAATGAAGTATTACAGAAAGTACCAAGTGATATAGCTTATTTGGTCTCCAATCACCATGTTCTCATAGTATCGACATCCTCTGGGACAGCAGGTCCAAGTAAAAGTTCTAACTTGTAGGCTCATAAACTTCCCCAATTGATTTTTTGGGACAGGTAAGTTCTAACTTGTTGGCTCATAAACTTCCCCAAGTGCTTACAAAACATTGCTAGAAAAGACAGCAGAAAGCATTTAGCAAACAATTGTTATTCACAAGCAGATTCGTACTGATCAAAGAAACATAAACTAGTATTTCTTCCATCGATCTATTTGTCTATCCATCCATCTATAAGATCAAAGACAAAGAATGTACATTCGATGTTCATTACTACATTACGATTTATTCCCGTGAAATATAGAAGGGAATTTGACCTTCCTGGAAATTGAATCACGGACATTACACCCTCATGCCCTCAATCAGTAACACCCTCCCAAGCTAATACCTGAGACATTTTGTCAAAAAATGTGCCTCGTCCTATTTAAGAGGGGTCAACTTACATGTTCTCGCTTGGAATAACTCACATTGCTCAAGAACTAATGCCACTTAGTATATAGATGACCCACACAAACTTTTGACAGCAGAGCAAGGGTAGTGAACTCAAGGTACCAATCACAATGTATGTCATTGTGATTTTGGAATCCTTGGGAATAGGTCTGCTATTATCCCTTATAAACTATTTGGATGGATAAAGAATCTCTGTTAAGACAACACGGCGGACAAATTTATAGGGTGTACATTAGTGTCACTACATTACATTGAGTGAAATGTTGGACATAAAAAAAAAAAAAAAAACAAAACAAAACAAAAAAGAACTGTATTAAGTTAAGTTATACTGCTCACCAAACCAATCGAAGAGTTCATACTCCAAAAATTCCAACATATACTCCAAGGCAAAGATGGATACAGAAACAGCTGCTAAGAATAATTCGACTCCTCTTTCAAAACCAGTGAAACGCTGGTGTAAAGCCACTTCCAAAACAGGAGGAATCATTAACTCATAGAGCACAACATTCAGGATGCACTGCTCCAATGCAAGCAGAGGCACTAAATTGCCTCAGTATGACCTTCTTTAAAATAATAAATAACATCTAGAGACAATACCATACTCAATGTCCTTTATCAATTGGTTTTACTTTTTTTTAGGACACTCAATATGTTGATTTAACAAGAGCAACAGTTCAAGGAAGACCCCAATTTTGGAGCAACTCTTAGCCTTCCAAATGAAGTTAGAAAAAGATAACTCCAGTATATAAGAAAAGATAAAGTTTTAGTATGTGGACATTAAGTAGCTAGAAATATTCAATTTTAATGTACCAGGAGTTTCTGTGCAACTTATACAGATCAGAAAGATATATTCTTATTCCTCATGTACCTTAAAAAGTATAATGTCTGGAGCGCTGTCATATCTATGAGAGGAACGGACAGCATCATCCTTCTTTGAGTCACCAGTCAGCATCCATTCTTCAGAAATCGACACAGAAGGCAGTCGATCTTGTCCATCAGCAGAATATGATGAAACATGATCCTCTTGAATTCCAGTCATAGCTTCCCAAGCCACTTTTTCAGAAGGTGTTAGCCCAGAGTTTTTCCTCTTCCTGTATGGCTCTTTTGGGGCAGTCTTTTCTCCAGCATTACGTGAAGTCCAAGAAAATGCCCGCCGAGCCTCCTTTTGCAAGTTATTTAAACTGCTAGTCAAAGATGATCTTGAGGGGGTTCCTGGTCTAGTTTTCTGCTTAAGCCTAGGACCAGATACTGATATTCGAGTTTCTCTAGAAGGGGAGCTGATGCTGATTGCGATTCCCTTGGCAGCATATCTGAGAACTAAATCGTTGTCCCGAAGAGAAGGAAATTCTTTAATGATCTGCAGAAGATGGGTCCACCATATTATATATACGTAAGTAACAGGAATGACTAATTCAATTTCTTCCATGGCAACCATATAAGTAAAATCATGCGCTATCCAAAAAGACAAAGAAAAAACAGTATAATCATAGATTAACATAAGTCCAAGGTAGAACACTGGCATTTAGACAAATTGCACACAAGATCAATTTTCTTCAGAAACAAAATACCTACCAGAGATGCAGATTGCAGTTGTTTTCTCATCAATAGCACCTCAAGGATGAGTTGGGGATGCTCATGGAGGGAGGAACATCTTTGCTGCCATGGCAATGGTAAGGCTGAGAGCACATGAAGACCCAATGCCCATGAGTTCAGCCTAGATACATCAGCATCAGATAGATTGCTGTCTTTCCTCTTCAGGAAAAAGTGAACCTTCACAAGTAGAAAAAAGGATTAGAAGAGGGAGGGGGGGAAGGTAAATGACCTGACCAAAGGACAAATGCTCCACGTAGAAAAGCACTTACAAGAAGTTGCTTCGTTCTCAGGTTAGGCAATAGTTGCATTGCGCCCATTGCAACAGGTAATGCATCATCAGAGTCACGTAATGAAGAAAGAAATCGTGAAGCTTCAGCTGGACCACCTCCACTTAGTGGGTCCGCTGTAAGAAGTTTCACAAGTTGCCGGCCTTGCAATTCTCTCCGTAGGTCAATGGACAACCCTGCACTTTCAGCCACCTCCAACGCAGCGGAAACAGCTCCTTTTTCCGCTAACTTAAGTGCCAGGCCCTCAGGATCCTCCTTGCATGCTGATTCAACCTAAATAACAATGAAGAGAATTTAGCGTAGAAAGAATTTAAGTTTGTATGACTTGGTTCAGAAACAGTAGTACATACCTCCTGCCAACTGTTGTACTGATCATCTGCAGATAAAATGTGCTTGTACCTCTGTAATGCTTGTTTCCGTTGAAGGATCTAATCATAAAAAGAGATTATGACAAAATTAGCCTTCTAAACTCAGGGGCAGGATACACTAGTGGGGGCACTAAAGTAAAACTAAAGCGAATGACATGTAAATTTTCCAGCACTTGACTACCTAGATCATTCAATAGAAAAAAGGGCCAGATGAAATGACAGATATCAACAAGGGCTTGCATGCAATGTCATCATTGTCTTCGAGATCTCTCCAGTACGTCAGAGGGATGTAAGCATAATTACAAGAATGTGTTGAGCGTGATTAAGTTTTAGACTACACAATCAACCAAAATATTGCCTTTCATTACTCACATCACATGCTGCCACTCAATCCAAAAGCTGTATTCCCTCACGCATAAATTTATTTAATAAAGAAACTATACAGTACCAATACACAATTTAAAACACAGGAGCAAAATTATACAAGGAATGAGTGCTGAGACTTGGGTTCGCATAAAGAAAAAGAAACATTATCTAAGCAGAATTTCTTGCTCAACTCTCCCAAGGGTATAACATTACTTGAGCAGAAATTCTCGGTCCAAAATGTTATTTGTCTGTCCAAAGTTCAACCTATCAAACTGGGTGGTGGTGGTGTAAAAAATTTTGTGCATAGTTCCACCTCGTCAACTGGTCACATTTCCCGATGAAGTTGTTGATTGGATTCAACAAGCTTTTTGGTCTTCATAAGTAGCTACTAATGTCATAATATCTAGTATTTGCCGATTTGGAGAGATTAAAATAGTTTTTCATCATAAATGACAGCAATATTTTTAAAATAATAAACATGCAGCAAGAACCTCATCCTCAATTGTCTCGCCCTTAGGCAGATGGCAACTACACATAGTGAGTACATCCAGAGCAGCATCGAGTTCCCATCTATGCAGACACCTAAATGAACAGAGAAAGTCAAATAAATAATGATGCTCAAAAGAAGAATATGATCAACTCAGAAAAATTATTGTCTGCCACACTCCAAGATTCAGTCCACTTCTTTTTATCGAATCCAACAAGATGCAAGTGGCAACATACCGTGAAATAGTAATCATTCACTACAATTTATTAAATCCAAAAAGATATAGTCACTTCCCTTTATTGCTTACAGTTGAGTCTAATTTGTTTCATTGCTGAAAACTAGGTCCTCTTAAAATTTCAAAATTTACAATTAAGCCTCTTCCAAAGAAGCTTCTTCAGAGTGTCCTTCATGATGTGGCATTCTTATGAAACATAGAATATGTAGTGATAACACATTTGATGAAACCTTTGAGAACATAGACAGTGGGGCATTTTTTAAGAAGCATCATAGTGGAATATTATACATAGTGTTTTCTTGGTCCCGTATCTAATTAGCAAGAAATAGTTAATTTAATTATCAAAAGTGTTGGCCATTTTATGATAATATTAACCTCAAGTGTGAGAGTTTAAACAATAAGTCCAGGATTCTTAGTGTACAAACATATTTGGACCCATATGTTACTTTTGTTGTTCTATGTGATATATTGTGTTATACTTCTAACATGGTGGCAGCTATGACAGAATGAATGGACCACCTTGTTGTATAACTGACACAAAATCGTACAGTAATTATCAACAAAAGATACAAGTTCAATTAATAGTTAAAGAAAAAAAAAAAAAACTGTATTAGTAAAGCTGCCAAAACAGCAACAGAGGACAAGGTATCCTCCTAAAGAACTTACAACAAACAAGTTAGCCTGATTGATCTGGACCTCAGTTATAGTATAGCTCCAAAAATCCCCTCCCGCCTTAGCCAACATAGAAGCTAGGTAAGTCACTCTATCCCACAGTATCTCCGAAATATTAATACAATAATGATAATATTATTTTTACATTCCGATTTGAAATTCCCTTTAGATTTTTAACGTAAAATTGTCAAAATTTTAGATAATTTAGATGAGCTTTTCCCAGTGAGAAAGCCATATCATCAACCTGGGGAGTGCTAACCATTTATCTAGCAAAGGTTATCAGCAATATGTACCTCAGACAAGAGTTGCATACCTTAAGGCTAGCCTTGCTGCTAGTTGTTTATCCTTCAATCTAAGACAATATTGCCAACTATTACTCTGGATCCTCTTTCCACGAATTCCCTGAAAACTTCCAGAGGTTTGATGGTTTTCTTCGCGCTCAATGAGCAGTCTAAGCAACTCATCTGATGCCCCATCACGTAAAAACCGATCAGAAAGAGCGAGGGCATCCATCAAATTTCCTTCTTCAATCAATCTGCCAGACAGAAAAAAACAAAATAAACACATTAAATTTTTTCTTTGGATCAGATACATAATTTTTTTTTGGATAACATGGGTGTCTAAGCTTTGCTTGACTAATCCCATGGGGCCTGAAGTTAACGACCAGGAAAACCTCCAGTGGCCCTGAGGGGACTCGAACCTGGGACCTCTGGAATACCTCAGAGGTCTTACTCTTACCATCTGAGCGGGACCACCTCCGGGTTTGGATCAAATACATAATAATAACTTGAAAGTACATTAATCATAGAGCACAGGAGCATCTGGTTATTCAGTTTCCTACAACTTCAGCAGAAGATAAGTAACCATAACAGAATTCCCCTATCCCATACCCTTCTTTTCAAGACACGACTTCCAGGCACCCACATGAGTAACAGGACTACAAAGAAACAAATCCATGAAGCAACAGCGAAGAAGTAGTTTGTAGTAAAAGCTTGTCAAAAGAATGTCCTGTCATAGCAATTAATTTTGCAGTCTGGTATGTTTACTCTGTCCCTCATATTGGCAAAAAATGCAGCCAACTAGGAATTTGCGAGCACTATGGAAAAGGTCCAAAAAATTGAACTACGAAAGTTAACTTTTTTTTTCGTTTTTTCTTTTGTTCCTTTTTTTGCTTCGTAAAATTGGGGGTATGAGACTTGATCACGGGGAGATGCCCTGGGACTTCAGGGGAGTAATCAGGTGCTCCCTTTGTGCCTCAGTTATCTTTCCTTCCTTTACTGCTTTATTTTCTCTCAGAAAATACAATATTATTACACAGCTAGTAATTTCCATTTGCACCCGCTACAGACCCACTGCCTAAACAGAGAACACCACAAGACCTAAAAACTAATAAGTACTCTACGAGTTTGTACAACACTACCACCATAAATGTTGGACCACTCTGCCAAAGGTGGCACACGCAACAAAGACCTTTCATGGAATCTAGCAAATCCAACCAAGGATGTTAACGGATTTATGCAAACCGAGCCAGGTTGCTTTAGTGAGGAACCTTGTCACCACTCACCAATCTTGTAAAAGACATGAAGCGCACCAAGCCACTAAGGCGATAGGGGGTCTTGGTACCTAGGCACGAGGGCTCATGGCTAAGCGGCTTACATCTCCATTCCCCATATGTCCTTTTCTTTCCTATATTTGTTATTGTTCTTATCAAAAGTCATATTTTGTATCTGAAGAAAAAAATTAAAAAGGAAAAGAAAAAACAACAACATCCGTAAGGAGATGCTGCAAAGTCAGGCTGTAAAAAAGAGATGGGATCTGAATAAGTACCCTGATGTCTAATAAGACTAAGAGTAAGAAGACGGAAGACTTAATAAGAGAGGTAGAAGATACTCAACAAAAAGAAGGGAAAAGGAATCTATTTGTCAACAAGTGGCTAAAAGTCTGGAAACACGCATGTGACGACTTCAGGACAAAAGTTTGAGGGTCGTCTTACGCATAACAGTTCACACACATCAAAAATATGAACGTGCACAGAAAGCCGAGCACCTAATAGTCAGGTTAGCAAGAGAACAACAAATTGACACACTAGAAGCAACAATGATACCAATAGAGCAAAGACTCCAGCAGCGGAGGCGTGGACGGGATGCACAACGATGATGATGATTATAGCAAGCGAACACCAAAGAAGAATCCAAAATGATCCTTAAACCAACAAACAGAAAAGAGAGAGAGAGGGACAACTGAATAATACCGGTCAACAGCTCTTCCATAAGGCTCTTCATTTTCCCAATCAAAAGTTAGGAAAGTAGTTGCACCATCTTCAGCAGCTAAGTACTTCATAGAATCCTCTGAAGAATCATGATCACCTGAAGTCTGAATAATAACGTCCTTAACTGCTGCCACCCTGGCACTTCCCGCACTATTCTCAGCTTCCAACTCAGAATAAGTATCGTGCTCTCGAGGTCGCTTAACAGAGGAGTTCCTGTTTTCAACCACATCAGCATCATTGGTATCCTTAGATGTCACAGCAAACTCAGAAACCCGGTGAAGGTTAGTTTGCATCTGTATCCATCTGTTCAAGGTTGGAAATCTGCCCAAAGAAAAATCATGAGTAAGCCAGAAATGAAAGGAAGTGCAGTCAGTTTCTTTGACAAATGTAACACAGTTCTGTATACCTCTCTGATTGATCAAGAGCAAATTCAAAGAACAGCCTGTCAGCATCTGGTGAATGCAGTAATTCTTTGTTCAAGGTACCAAAATTAGATGACTCATTGCCACTGTACAATACACTGCTTCCAAAGACACATGCTAATACACCTCTGACTGGTGAAATTTTGACCAAGTGCTTTATTATGTCCAACTGAAGAGGGTACTGCGCGATTCCAGGTGAACCTGAGGAACAGCTGTCATGACTGGGCCATGTTCCTCTCGCAGAGGATACCAGTAGCTTACCTCCATTGCTATTTTTTGAAACAGAAGCAACCAAAGGAATACAAGCCCAACCATGGCCAGAACGTGAAGGATAGACAGGAGGTACACATGCTGAGATCACTTCGTGAACAAAATCAGCAGACATGATATCTGCAACCTTTTCAGCAGCTTCAGTGCTTCCTCGTTCAAAAACTAGACGAGTTACAAGCTGTACAGAACCACACAGAATAATGAGAATCATTTTAATAACAATAATGTAGGGCCATGATCATAATTTGCCATGGATACATGTACAGAGACACCAACAGAGACCAGCATAAGCTACATAACCCCATACCAAACTCCAAAATATAACAGTTGAAGAACCAATTAGCAAACCTATGACACCGTATGGGGCATACACCCAGACTAGAGATCAAGGTATATGAATCAACAAATTACTAAGTAGCAAAGTGTCTTCACTTTTAAGTACGCACAGAAATCCATTTGATCTAATATAGGTTGCCCTTCATCCGTTGGTAACATAACTAACTTTCCCTGAATAGGGGTGACCTAGACTTCACACTTCAAGTGGAGGAAATAAATTTTCCAACCGAAAAGTGAGTAACTGACAACAAGCTCACATACATTAGACACCCTAGAAGCCTTTAACACTTGATTGCCCTTTAAATCTTGAATGACTCTCCAAATCCATTATGAAACTCTAGCTCCTTTTCCATTAGAAACTCTCAATAGCCGAAAGCTTGCAAGCCTATCTTTTCATCAAGATAAAAGAAGACATTTAGGACAAATAAGACAAACAAGACATCAAGAGCTAGCTGATTGATCTCATCAAAAAAAGTTTATAATAATTGTTCCTTATAATGTACCCAACCTAATGAAGTCTTAGGTAATAGGAACTAAGCGTAGAACGATTGACATTCAAATTTTCAAAAACCTTCTTTCAGCCAAGTGACTCTAGAGTTTTTGCCTTCAGGTGATCTCCTGTCTAACAACCTTTCATAATTTTACGAATCACTCCAAGCATCTTCAACTCAACTCACTTCACCATCATCATCATACAACTAGCAACCAAATGAATACTAGCACAGTCAAATTTATACTGGCCCTAGAGCATTACCCCATTTTCATTAAGGTAATATATCTAGAAGGGGATACCTTATCAGAGGAATTGGGGTAGTCTGTAATTGTTTCTTGTAGAGGATACCTTATCCTCTTTAAGCTGTACACTTGAATCCTTATCAATATACTTTTTCTTTATCTAAAAAAAATATATCTAGAAGGGTTTTGCCAGCAATCTCACACACATTTTTATCTAACATCTATTTCAAACATTTAAACCCTTATCTCTTATTTTCTTTCGCTCATTGGTTTTCTTTTATCTACAATTTTCAATTGAACTATTAGTTGCCAATCCCACTTCCAGAACCCATGAGCTTTGATACAATTGCTCACTGATAACTCAAACAGAGATACACATAAGATGTACCTTTGAAGAATAGTTTTCCTTTAACCCTGGAATCTCTGAACCCAGAAATACAGGAAAAATTTTCTTATCCGCAATAATTAAGATATCAGATAAGATGGAAGTACGAATGCTGGTCTAAAAGAGATGCAACCCCTTATCTACTAGGTTCACAACCATTCAAAGAGCCAAAGACCCTTTTGAACACAAAAGGGATCACTTACATCTTTAGGCCATTCATATATGACTGAAAAGTAGTTGAAATCATGTGTTGTATCAGTTCCATCAACAATATCACCTATTGCAGCAATATGAAGAATAAATTGTGAGAGATATGTTGACGGCTTTGCGCTTAAGGAGCTGAACAACCGCTTTTCAGCGTCTTTCATGTCATATGTTGCAGGTTGCACATTGCTCTCCCCAGTAGCAGAACCAAACGATGCCCTTTTAGAAAGCCTCAGTCCAAGCCCAAGAAAGCTATTTTTGTCAAAATCAGAAACTACTTTCTTCTCCGACTCTTCAACTTTGTTAAAATCTGCTCCTGTTTCTTCATCAGCAACAGCTCTTGCAAGATTATGAAGTTTGCCTGAAAATTCATTCGGAAAAAAGACACAGCCACACTGGTGAACTACTCCAAGCAGAAAGCATGTGTATTTTTAGACAGACAATCATTTAAGGTCTCAGGAGATAGAAGGCACTTTGAGTTGGAAAATCAGACGCACATTGAGTAACCGGATGCAACAACTTATGGATGACACGGTCCATCTACATGCCTTGATCAAATCACCATTTAATGCATTAATGGGAAAGCTTGTTCAGATACAGGAGTGTATGGTCCTAGGATGATTAGGTGAATAAAGTCCATTATGTGGCAGGTTATCTATCTTTAAGGGAATCAACCAAACTAAAAGTATAGTGCAAAGATCAAGTCCGAACCACCCATATCGTAAGAAACGTGAGAACCAATCCCTTCCCTCATATTATAAAAATAGATGATCATTTAATAAAAAATTATTATTATACAACCAAAACAATACAAATACTACAAAATAAAACAATAATTAACTAATTGAAATAAATTTTACAGTTTTCTCTCTTGTCTCCTCACCTACCCCCATTAGACCTGGGCAAAACAGTCTGACCCGATAAAACCAACCAAAATGCCAGATACTGCTCGACACCAGAATATATTAAAATTAATCTGAAGTTCTGAACCAAAACCAACCCGGCCAACATTCAACCAGTAATCATGATCTCACATTACCCAATAACCAAATTGACCCAAACCTGAACACACCCTATTAGAAATGACATGAAACCAAAATAAACCCAATTTTAAATAATCACAGGCGATGTTGACAGACAGATTTCCTCCAGGGCTTGAGCTAGTGACATCTGGAAGGAATACATCTCAGAGTGCCCCTCATGTCTAACCTGCCATTTCCCCGCATGCCTCTAATCTTCTCTCTTCTTTCCTCTCTCATCCAAGCCCCAAAAACAAGCAGCGCCAGAACATATATATGGTCAACGACGTTGAGCTTCTCACTCCACATTAAACCCAACCCATAGTTCACAATTCGGCCAAAACTCTCCCGTGTCTCTTCTCCCATTCTCTCCTTGTCATCTCCTTCTCCCCCTCCTCTTTTTGTCCATTGCTTATTTGCATACACAATTCCTAAGCTCTCAAAGGTCAACGGAGGTGAACAGCGAGCTTATTAAACTATGCTTGGAATTCTCAATGTTACATTTGTACTTAATTTCTAGTATTTGATCGAGGTTGCTGAATTATTCTAATGGGTTCTTGAAAGTCCCCCCCTGCCCCCTCTCTTGCTCCCCCTCCCCCTCTTCTCCCTACCTAATAAAATCAGGGATTCGTTTTCTTTACTAATGTGAAAATGTTGCTCAACAATTTGAGTATCATAAATGCTTACCACTTAGAAACTGTCGCTTGCCCATATGAGCATCTTCAATCATCTGATGTAGCATCGCAAGAGCACGATCTTTTTGTCCTTGTCGCTCAGAGGAAGTAACAATTACCTCCCCTGAAAGAATAGTTTGAAGAGCAGCAGGATTTTCCTGTAAGTTTAAATCAACCATTTTTGTGAAACAGTCTACAGACAACTGTGATCAGCACATAAGATGCCATGAGAACTACTAAGGGAAAAAAAGATAGCAGAGCCAACATTGAGATAATTGTTAGCCTTCTTTATTGTTTGTATGCTTTTCCACCAGGACTATTGACAAGATTGTTGCTTATCCTAACACACACACTTCACCTCATCTAGAAACTAGAAAAACAATGGCCACCAGTAAAAATATTATACAAATTAACTAATAAAACACCACAACAGTGTGCTAGTTAACATGAAATATACCAGATCACCACATGCAACGTGTCAAATGTGTGTCAAGGTTTAACACTTCGTGTTCAGATCAGAGATTCATGTTGTTTCCAGACTATATATGTTTTTTCAAAGGGATCTCCAAACAAAAATATGCCTATACTAATCAGGGAAAAGAAGCTCCTATACTTCCCGCACATAAGGACGTTTCAGAGCCCCTTCGCTATTTTTGCCATCATTTCGTGTCTTTGGTTGTCGAGGAATGCCCGGGTTTTCAATGAGGTAGTTACTTCGGCTGAGTTGTTGTGGGATAAAGCCACTTATCTAGCGTCGTTATGGGTTAGAGCTTCAGCGGCATTTAGGGATTACTCTAATACTCAAGTGCAGCATAACTGGGCTGCACTGATTTGCAATTAGTTATTTTGGAGGACATCTTGCCCTCCTTTGCTTTGATATTTTACTCTTCACTAACAAACTTTCTCTTTTATTTATAATAAAAAGTAGTACCAATATTTTCTTAGACAAGAAAAAAATTTATTACTCAATATTTGAAAGAATACAAAAGGGAGGACAAGGTATCCTCAAGTTCAAACTAAAGAACTACAAATCGCGCCAATGGCGCTGAACAACTGTAAGCGGGACACCTTTAAATGCCCCTGCCGCCTTAGCCCAAAGAGAGGCCAAGTAAACTATATGATCCCACACATAAGCACCATCCCTAGCTGCATTAGAGAAGATCCTCAAATTCCTCTCCAACCAGATATTAGTAAGGATGAATAAATCACAAAATCTGATAAATACCAGTGATGAAATACGCTACGTTCTAATTATAAAGGGGTAAGGCAAAGGCAATAAATACTCTTCCCAACAGAGAAATTGTTTATGCATACCTGTTCTAGGAATTCACGAAGACACTTGAGAAGATGTCTTGATACAGAAACCAATGCAACTTCTCGGATCTGATCCCAATAAGTTGAACCAATCTTCGGAGAACCTCCAGGATATATTTCAGACAACATGGTTTGAGCCTGCAATTGCACGAGAAATATTGACCACAAAACAATTAACAGAACGTGATATTTTAATAACATTTTTTTTAGATAACATAGGTGTCCAAGCTTTTTGCTTGATTAATCCCATGGGCCCTGAAGTTAACGACCAGGAAACCCTCCAGGGGCCTAAGGGGACTCGAACCTGGGACCTGTCGATATTTCTTAGAGGTCTTACCAGCTGAGCTACCCCCTCTGGATATTTTAATAACATTTACCTATAGCAAGTAAAGAGTGAAGCAAACTGACCAATATCAAATTACATCAACACTCAACACAAACATAAAACTAAAGTCAGTTGGCCTTCCAAGGAATTCCATTTGTACTCTAAGTTTGATAGCCTTCTACTTTTGCCGCAGACAGTGAGATAGTTCGATATCCCAGTTTCATTAATGTCAAAGGAATACATTTAGTCATTATCTCGAGCAGAAACACTTTGACCTCAATAACATATTTAAGATGTTTAAGATATCTGCCAATATTCGAATCTGAGAAGCTGGAGGTGGAGGATTCAGATACAATGTCTTCCCTGACAGATGGTCAAAATCATTTATTCTCCCAATAGTGCATTTGTTGGCTCATATGTGCCCATCGCTACAAATATCCAACAGGAGCTTGTGTCCAGGTGTCAGACACTCAGACTTGCCCGACTATGTCATTTTGTAAGACTGTGGCGACAAGATTCAAGAATGAAGTTTCAAGTGTGCTTAGTGAATATTCAACACGAACTAAATCAGGAATCTGAGTAACAAGGGCAGGCAAATAGTTTACAATAAACATTATGCAACACAAGAAGATATTCACCACCAAGTACTAAAGACATTTTCCTAAATCCTACAAGGCATTATTATTATTTAAAATAAAATGTCTTCGTGATACATTGCCTCTATTCTATAATAGGTCACTAGAAACCGAAAGACTATATATTTATGGGTAATTGAATAAATTTCACATTTACGAATTTACTACCAAATACGCAGAAAAAGAATATACTTCCAAATAAGAAAATTTAGGGTATGATCATTAGTCCATTTTGCATGTACAACTGCATGTATTAAAGTATAGTTATGAGAGATGTATAGATGTCAAAAGAAAACGCCAAATAAGTTTTACATTGATGTCAAGTTGATGGGAGTTAACCAATAAAGTACGAGAATGGAGACTCAAAGATACTCTGTCTTTTACAGAATACAGCCACCTGTACCAAAGATAATGACAACAAATTCCATGATTTACCAAGTACCACCACTACCCTTATTTAACCTTTCTCCATACTTACCCAACCAACCACTATACCCCTGAACCACAACCAAAGGGCATTACGAAAATTTTCTTAAAGTCTCACTCTGAATCCTCTATTAGATAAAAGAAAATTTGTATTAATATAGCTGGAAAGAGTCTCACTCTGAATCCTAAAGTAACGTTCCTCATGAGGTTGTGGAAGAATTACATATTTTATCAAGGAGGAACATTGTAAAACATTACAAGAGAAGGCCAAAAGAAATCAAAATCAAGGGCCTAGCGGACATCCCACAAAAAATCATAAAATACCTGATCCAGAAGCCGCTCAGACATGTTTATGGACCTCGCAGAAGCTGAAGCAACGTCAATACAAAGGAGTATCTGCGGACAGAGAACCAATTCAACAATCATCATAAGCTTTTGAATAACATCCTTCAGGAGACATTCGCAAGAAAAAGAGAAGTCAAAGCCCCATAACACACTTACTGCTGCCAGCGAACCAATTTGAGATCGTAAAGAAGAAAAATCAATCTCTTGCACAGTTGCTGTTCCATCAGTAGCACGAGAAACTGCATCTTCAACCTAGGATTGCACATAGGACTGGTGATTATAATACACTCCAAAGGTAAGAACTTTTGCAATGACAAAAATGGAAGGACAATTAGCCAAAAGGCAAAGTTGGGTAACCAATTCAAATTACCAAAATCTTGAAAGCCCGATATTATGAATAGTCAATAGAAGGGAAATAAGAAGAGCTTAAAGAACAAATGAACAATTCTTTTATTGGTTTAAGTTGTCGGGTTAACAAATTAGCCCACAAGTGCTGTAATCTAATAGAGAAGGTAGAAGAACTCTAAGGATGTCTGACGCAAATGGTAGAAGTTGGTGGTTGGAGAAGTCGAGAGATGATGGAGAAGATAGAAGTTGAAAGGTGAATTAATTTGAGAGGGGGGGGGGGGCGGGGGGGTACAGACTTATAAGTTAGAGTAAGTCTCTGAACGTTTCGGAAACCTCAAATGACAGTCTGAAATTTTCCCAAAAAAGAAGGGAATGCAGTTTAACATGCTAGAAGGACCTACAAATTTTCCCAATAATAATAATTCAATCGTATATCTATTGTTGAAATCAGAACACTCCAACCCCATACATCAACCTATAGAGATGCTTCTGATAAGAAAGATGGCTTGCAAGAGGGATAGAATCACCGAGCGTGGAAGCATGAGTTATAGATATAGAGATAGGATTGGAAACTATCACATCTATGCATAAATACAACCATCAGTCAGGAAGACTACCTCTGCAGCAGGGTATATAAAAGCAAGATTCAATTCTAATTTCAAAACCCCCAACTTAAATTGCATTTATACCTATGGTTAGCTAGCGTAAACATATGGAGCAGAGTGTCTTTATGGGCTAGACTCTAGAGATCCAGGGGCATGTAGGAGTTATCCTACTACTACGGTCTAGCGTAATTGGGCTAATCGGTCATTAGTTTTCTTCATGGAGGACAACTTGTCCTTATTAGCTGTATTTTTTACACTTCTTAGTACTTCTATATATTTTCTTTTTATCTAAAATAATAATAATAATAATAATAATAATAATAATAATAATAATAATAATAATAATAATAAATATATGGTTAACACCCGAACAAAGATAAACAACATTGGTAAAAATAACCAACTTAGCCTGCCCCTAAATAAACAGAAGAAACATACCAACAAAGTCCAACAAAATTATACAACGGAAAAAAGAAAAAGAAAAACTATACAGCATCAAGTACAAGCTGACAAGAAATAGCAGAAAGGGACTGTTAGATAGATGGGAATAAACTTACAACTGCTCTCTTGAAGGTGTCATCCACCCACTCAGCTAGTGTAAGCGTTGCTCTATCTTCATAAGACAAGGAAAACCTATGTACAGCCTCCTCCCCTATGTCAAACTTTGACTTTTGCATGCACCTGTAGAAGAGAATACATCAACACTTATTGACGAGAAGAAATGAGAGCTTGCGGGCCACAATGTTATTGAACACAAGAAGACAGACCGGGGAGGGGAGCACCTAGAAAACCCAGGCTTTACAACACCCCATGAAAGTAAGTAGCATCTCTTACACAAAACCACAAGGAACAAGCGCAAAAAGATCAAAAATGAAAATTCACAAGGTAACCAAGCACTTCAAACATCCATTGAACCTACAGATTGAGTAGTTTTGATGGTGCCGCGCGTAGTATAGTCAATGCCTCCTTCCATCTCCAATTCAGTTCAGGTAGGGTCAATAGTTTCTGCAACACTGACAAACGCCATTGCCAATCTTCAATGAAACCCCTAGCACTTGAGATTCTCCACTCCAAGGCTTGTCTTTCACCAATACTATCAGTAATCTCCAAAGTATGCTCTAACGGTAAATTGTGACGTAAGGTGTCGAGTAGAACTTGTACAAAAGAAACAACCATTTGATTTCCCCAATCATCAAAACTAAGATTATCATACTCCTGCATACTGGTCTGAGAAAACTCGCTACTGCTCCCTGCTAAGCCACATTGTTCAAAATCAACTGAAATGCTGTCTACTTGTAACAGCGAAATGATTATGTTCACCATGAATATCTGCACCATTTGCAATCAATCATCACTAAATTGCTAAATATTTAGTAATTCATATAAAATAATCAGATCAAAATGATGCAAGTTAATATCAGTAAAAGAAAGCATTACCTTGCGCGCCACATTGTTAACAGCCTCAAGATGACACCTGAGTTCTTTCAAAAAGCTTAAAGCCATCTGATGGTGGCATTTTTTATCATCTGTCACGCTTTTTTCCATAGCTCCCAATGCCATGACAGCACAGTCAAGGGCATATCGCATGTGAATAAGTTCAACATCTTCAATCCTATTAGAAAAGTCAGAAACAAAATAGTTCATAAATCCAACATCCACACGCCTAGCTTGCAAACGATTATAAAGTTTACAAAAATATTTTTAATAATATGAGGCTGCCATGGCAGCATAAGCAATATTGGGGAAGTTTTTTTTATTAAGAGAGGGGTAGAAGAAATACCCTCTCTAAAATTGTAAAGGTAACTTCACTTACATCTGAACTTCCTCCCTTACCCCCACCCCAATCATGACTCTCATTGACATCAGTTTGCGCTTTCTTTCTTTGGGGGGCAACTTAAAAGCATCTTAACCGCCATCAAGGGAGACTAAAAGGCATGGGTTTCATCATTGTAATCTTTGGACATAATACTTACAATTCATTTAACCTCCATAGTCCCTGTTCTCATCCACTATAGGTGGTTCTGGTGGTGATGTATCTATTGTCTCACCCCCATTTCTAGATGATCACATTTTCAATCCAAAGAACCCTCACGATCAACATGCTTTCCTATTGCACAAATACTGTCTTGCACCTCACTATTTAGAGCAGGTATCATCTCTGTTACTCTTGAAATCCCATAGCCACATCCATAACTGTTAGCCAACAACGAAGCATTGAAATGGAAGCTTCAGCACACTTCTACCTCGACTGGAACCTCTATGCAAGATTTGGTATTTTCCTGCAATCACCAACCCTCGAGTAGACGAGCCTTCTGGATAGTTACAATTTCGACAGACTTGATTCAGATGACACAAAATTTTCTTGTTGAATTTGGTTTATCTGACATAAAGTGAGATTACTAGATGAGGTCAATCAACAAATGTTTCTCAAGGCAAGGAAACAATCTTATTCAATCCAGAGCAGAATTATTTTAAGTATTACTGAGCAGCTAAAGTACAGCCAAGAACAAGGTGTCCTCTATACAAATACGAATCACAACTTGGCCCCGTTCCACTGGCCTCTAAAATGACATAGCTCATAAAAGCCCTGCTGCCCTAGACCAAAAAGAAGCTAAGTAGATAATCTTAACTCAAAGCACCTCAGGTGGTAAAAGTCCCATAAATGACCCAAGTTTTCCTCTCAATCCATATGTCACCATAACACCATCAAGCAAGCATTACACCCAACATCATCCTAACATAAAGTAGTAAGTGCCTATGACCTTTAGCAGACTGCATGACATTAAACTTATATATCAGATATCCAAGACCATGGAGATTTGTTCCACAGGAGTAGCCCATCTTCCATGAGAGGAATTTCGGCAGAAGTTGTCTTGTGTGCAATTTCAGAAAGATGGTTTGGCACAAAACAATTTATGAGGATGAAATTTTTTTGTTCGATGGCATGCATCATTGGATAATAGATATAAGAGAATTCGGCACCATACCTCTTCCATTCTGCTGTAGTGGAATTGGTCGGCTGCATGCTGATCAATTTAATAACATCTTCATATTTAATGTTAGGAACTACATCAAACAACACCTGCAGAAAGATGGTAAGGTTATAATTCAACATCATAGTAGCAGCGTAAAAATGACGCTTCACGTCATTGAATGTTGTTACAAGATCACTGGCATCCATAGCTCCACAAAAACCCCAATAAATAGTCCTTGTTTGTCTTAGTAGACAATATGTTATATTCTCTTCTACATTATGTTAAGCAATGAACAAAGACATGTTAGTGAACATGCATATGTTTATATAAAGAATTAAAAACATGCATAATGGGCCGGATAGTGCTCATCAAGGTAAAGTACTGACACCAAATCAAGCATGCAATATAAGTGACTCTGCCTGTCTGCCAATGGCTAGTCTATTAGAAACCAAAATCTGGGCAACAAAAAGGAAAACGAAAAAATATTAGATAATTTTATTTATTTTTTTGGATAAATAGATAAGAAAATTTTAATTAGATAATCAAAGTAAGTACAATAAATGAGGAGAAAAAGCAAAACTATTTACAAATCACCCCAATGACGTTGAAAGTTCATGAGAAGCACCCCCGGTGAAGGTCACCGCCGCTTTGACCCAGACAGAAGCCAAGTACAACACAAAATCCCACACAAAAACAGCAGGCTTGCCAATAACAGTAAAGACCCTCGAATCCCTCCCCAACCAAAGGCATTAATGAATAGCCATACACGCACAAAGCCACAAAAACTCAATCTCCTTCCTCCTCACATACCAACAAAACGCTCCTGCAGAAATGTCCAACCGTCATCGGGCAAGCCAAGCATTTCTCACAGAATAGCCTAGCTCGCAAAGATCTAATATCTAGCATACTCACAAAGCATGAACAATTGCAAAGCACTCTCAATATCCTGGTGACACATCACACAGAATTACAACACGTCAACACCCAGCCAGGACGACTCCTCTGTATCATGTCATGTGTGTTAATCACTTCAGCTAACCTAATACCAAAGTGGCAAAGTCCAAACAGAGGCACACACCAATCCCCCTTGTCTTAGGTCTACACACTAGGTCCTTCCTATCCCCATCAACCCAGACCACAAACAATCTCTCATTATCCTCTCAAGCCTATTCGGCACACTAACTGCCATCTTAAAGTGAAAGAGAAAGAAAAATAAAAATAGATTTGGCCATGCTTATTTAGGTCTACACTCTACACACTAGGTCCCAGCTCACACAATGGTTCCTCCTAAGAGTCTAAACCCCCATCAGCGAGACTACACAAGATTTATCATCATCCTCTCAAGCCTATCCACCACTCTAACAGAGATCATAGAGATTAGAGAGGGAAAGAGAAAAAAAATTAATAAGAAACTTTGTCCATGCTCATTTGTTGTCACATCGAAATTAAAAAAAATAAACTTTAGTATAGGCTAACATAGAAAGACAGTGCCGGGTGTTTTCTATAACAAATAATCAATAATGTCCCTAAATGAATGTCCTCAAGTAGACTAAAACATGTAAGAAGTGCAATAATGGACAAGAAAAAAGAAAATATATCAATCAGATACGAATAACAGAAGTGGACAAGATGTCCTACTAATGGGTAATTAGGAGCATGTACGATCTTCAGCAAAATGGGTGGGGGTGTTGCTAGACTAAAGAAGACAAAGTATAGCTACTACAGAGTGTAGTTTTTTTTCAGATAACAAGGGTATCCGGGCTTCGCCTGAGTGATCCCATGGGAGGGTGATGTTGTGGTTGTTATAATAGCACTCTACTGCTGCTAGTACTGCTCATTTGTGCATATTCATCCCCCTCCTTCCCTACCTGCCCTTTTAGTCTACTATTAAATGTTGTTTGATTACTACAGTTAATATTAACATTTAGCTGAGGTTACCAGATTCTTACACAATTTTGAACTTTTTCTGGTGGTCATTCAGAAACAGTCCTTTTGCAAGTTGCACCAAACAAGAATAACGTAATATGCAAGTAAACCTTCTCAGACCTCGCTGAAGCAGGCATTATAAGACTAGATTGTCGTTTTTATCATAGCTGTTGTCGTTGTTGTATTACTTCCCCGTAACTGTATTTATTCCCATTTACGTGCAACATAGTCCCAAACTAGTGCTTCCAAGAAGAAATGAATTCTATCCAAATGCACCAAATCACAGAAGTAGAGCACCTCTACATAACAAATGTCCCTCTTTCTCACCCCTAGATTCCCTATATCTGATCTGAAACATTGATAGTGATAGCAATGCTCCATAAACCAACAAAGGTATTCAAATACTCCATGAGAAAGTAAATTGCATAAAAAGATGTTCCCTGGTTCCGCACTCCTGAAACACAGCACACAAACATCAGAAGAGAATCGCCTTATATGGCCTTCATCAGATTGTTGATGTTAACTCTACTACGGAGAGCAATCCAAGAAAAATCTAATCCTTAAAAGAACTTTGGCCTTCAAAATGAACAATCAGGGAAATAGGAGTACGAATACGGTGTTTGTCATCGCAAAGCAATTAAAAGTTCTCTCTCGGTAACAGAAAAATGCAAACGTGTTGAAGAAATGTGGCCCGTTCTCTTAGGCTACTTACTGAAAAACGCACGTCCGCACGAACATTATGTATAGCACCAGCAGTCAGGAAAGACACATGGACATTATGGAAACAGTGAGGATTTAAGAAATCAAATGACATCTCCTCATGCTGCACCAGCATGATTAGCATAAGAATTCCAGGCCTCAAATGGGATATGAATACAGTCTGGATATAAGATTAGGAATTCTGAATATTTACTTTAAATAAAGCAATTTCTTACCCGAAGAGGACTCTGGGTGGATAGTCTTTCTAGAATGAAGTTTTCCACGAAAGGATCCAGATAAACATTTTTCTCTTGAAACTCCAGTTTTCCTTGGCCGGAAAAGAACAGGGAGGATTTAACATCCCACAGTTGACCGGAATTGACACAAGCAACAAAAGATGCCAGGTCAAGCCGATAGCACAAGGAATCACAAAGATATTCCACACAAGATCTCTGTCAAATTGAGAAAACATGCAACCACACATAAGTTATCACAAATCCAGTAATGAAACAGAACATGAAGGGCGCAGAAATTTGCTGAACTTCTTAAGTGAGAAACTGTACCTCATCTGATTCTTTTCCATAAAGAGAGGCCTCCTCAAGCCGATACACTTGTGACTTACTTGTCCACAGCAGTTTCATTAGTTTTCTTCGAGCAGCTGTTTTACCAGGCAGTAAATCCCACCCCATGACACCCACAAGAGGTTGAAGCCTAGGAAACAAAGAGGCAACCTGCCAAGCAGGCAGGTCAGCTTGGATAGCATAATAAAATAAAAGTAGAAAGCAGGTGCAAAACCTGCAAAAGATGATAAGACCTCAGCCACCACCATAAGTCAAAAACTCCGTTTAATTCAAATAAGCTTGTAGTTCATATATTCAAAGGTATCAGGGGGCTTACATAGCTCGCTTCTTCTAGCTGCTCATTCCTGACAGCGGAAAGAGCTGTATTCATAGTACACTCCAAGACATGCAGTCCAGCAACACGGGCATACTGCAACAGATCTCTCTTGCAAGAATTGACAGCCAAATTCCAAGAGAAAGAATCATCAGGCGCCAATTTTTGCACATAATCTTGAAGTTGCCGAAAGGGAAGCAGAATTTGGTTATCTGAAGTCCTAAGCATTTTTATTTCTTCCTCCAATAACATGTCTTGGACAGTCTGAAGAATAGAACATAGTGTTAGGGTGCTTGGGAACCACATAAAAGTCCTGATGAAGAACCAGGTTTGTAGATAAATTCACGCAACCCTGCAAAACTACTGAAGCATAAAACTCAACTTCCAGCAGCTCATCAAATATTTGTGTTTAAAAGTTCAAGAGAAACAACAAAACTGGATAGTGGGATCATGTGTATGCTGGCGTACCAGCAATAAAGAGAGGTCAATAATTTACCCTTAATTGGAGACACATTGGGTGGCTCTGCTTCACAGTAAATAAGTAAACGATATTTTAAATTATAATCCATGCCATTGGGTGAAAGTGAGAAGTGAATGATTGTGTAACTGATAAGGATGGTAACTGAATGATTGTAACTGCCTAAATGAGAAGTGATTGATGGTAACCACTACAAGGATTACCGTCAAACACCAAACAGCCTAGTCCAAGGGCTCTGTGCCACATCATAGTACGAAAAGAGATGTGCAAACGTCCCACTAGTGACATGAAATAGTCAACCCCAGCCTCCTTTGTGGGTGTATTTATTCTATGTCTGTCCAACGGCAAAGCCCACACAAGCTCTCGTACCTTAAGTAAAACCCTTGTCTTTTTCTCGATATAGGGAATAACATTAAGCATGATTCTTTAGCCTGAACTTGGTGGTTTGTATCCCTATGTCTTTTCACTGAAATTTTTTTACCTAGGGGGGGGGGGGGACACGACCCAGAACTGTGACAAGAACAGGAGCTTAGAATTTCAAGTTTTCAACCCTATCTTGAGTTTGGAACATAAACATTTGGTTATTCAGGGGAAACATTCAGGGTCCATTAGCAACAATTATCATATCATATGCATGCTAGTTTTCAATAGTTTCAAGAATGAAAACCACTTAGGCCATCTTGGCCAACGTAACTGATTTGCATTGACTACTGAGGTAGGGCTAAATATTCATCTGGATCAATGATGAAAAGGACAAATCACAACCTGAACCATTTGAACAAGATGCGTGCAGTTTGATGAAAGGGCTTCTTGATAGATATTCAGCAACTTAGCCTGTGTGGCGCGCCAAGCATCTCCTAACCCCTCTTTTCCTGACAAAACCTTTTTGAGGAAATCTTGAAAAAGCATTCTAACAGAGACATCAAAGAAAAATGGTTTCTTTCAATAACAAGGTAGTAATGTAAAAGAGACTTAAAACAACTGTAACTTTTCCCAGAACTGAAAGCAAAGCACCATAAGACAAACAACTGGCTTATTATCATGAGTAAATAGCTCAAAGCATTCTTATTCTCAATTTATAAATAATAAACAAAAGAAAAGAAGAGTTCTATGTCAAATCTTTATCAACGTATTGCTTACATAGGGGGAAGAAAATATTATGTAACCCCACAATCAACTTCTTTATGGCAAAAGCTAGTGCGGGTTTCTTTACTATACTTTTATGGTTTACCCTGTCAACAGTGTATATCTGTAGATAACACAGCCTTCAGATGGTTTGCTAGTTAACTGCACTAGTCGACAACAGTCTTGCAACGAGATATCAACTTAAATTGCATACTAAAGTGTAAAGTCATTATGGATATCAAATTTAGATCTTGCATGCATGAGACAATAACAAGAATATTGATTTTGTCTGGGATCGTATAGTATATTTGGGCTCCCTTTGGGCTAAGGCGGCTGGGGCTTTTAAGGGTGTCCCTCTTACAGTTATTCAACGTTGTTGGCGTCATTTTTAGATATTTTGTTTTGCTTTTGAGATGCCTTATCCTCTTATATTGTATTCTTTCAACATTTTGATCAATCAAATTTTTTATTCTCTAAAAAAAAAGACGCTTATAGAGATTTTGCCAACAGAGGTAAGTAAAAAACTAAAAAAACCATTCCCATCTATATAAGGCCTTTTTACCTTAAATTATGCCACATACTTCCTTATTTCAAAGGCCTCACCCTAATCAATGCTAAAAATACACTTCATCTAGCAACCGAATATCATATCAGATGCATACCCCATAAGGATTTGTGGGGGACACACATGCATATACACTATGAAGCACGGACACACATATAGGGTGTCGTGTTCCGTGTCCAATACGTACTGGACACGCGTTGGACACGCGTTGGACACGGCTGAGTACGTGTCCAATAAAGCAGGACACGGCAAAGACAGTCAGACACGGGATTGGACACGGTCAAAGGATTTGGACACGGGATTGGACACGGGAGTTAGTATTTTTGCCCAGAAAAAAAGAAAAAAAAACCTGTTTTGACCTAATTTCAACTTGCTGTCATTTTTTTTTCTAGCTTTTTTCTCAGTTTGGCTCGTTATCTCTCTCTCTCTCCATCTTCAAGGCTTCAAATCACAATCTCCATTGCTTGCTAATTGATTTCTTCAACTCTTCAAGTCTTCATTCCTTCATCTCCAAGTAAGTAAATTTCTGATGTCCTCTCTTCCTTCTTCTTCTCTCTCTGTGTAATGTGGCTGTGTGTCTTGGAAAATTCGTAGTAGTACTGAGCAAATGAACCTGACAGCTCATTCCTTTTTTTGTTTTCAACAGCTTAGTATTTAGTATTTGTTCTAAACTTCTCATTTAATTAAAAGAACCCTTGTGAGTTGTTTTCATGATGTTATTTTGGTTTGTTATGTTAATTAAACTATGGGAATAATTTTTCTGTTTTTTTTAATATATTTTTTAATTTTTTTTTTTTTTTTGCTTTGACGTGTCCGCGTATTTGGGATTTTGAGAATTGCCGTGTCCCGTGTCCGCGTACCTGTACTCGTGCTACCTAGCATATACATGATGAATGCGTACCCTTTATGTTTCTTAAAACATACTAGTAATTTTTTTAATTTAAACAAGAAAACAATGTTAGGATACATCTAGTACACATATGTCTTTTTTAGTTTCATAAAAAGAAATCTCTAAAATTCTTTGTAGATCCCCTCACCTTCTCCTTCCACTATTGCCTAACATTTGCATGCAACGCGTGTTGGTTTGGGAGGGGAAGGAGAAGAAACTACAGTAGAGGCGTGCTTCTATGGTATGACTTTGGTGCCTATGGCTGAGCGAAATTCTTGCAAAAATTCTCTGGGACTTCCCCCCACAGATCTTGTCTGGATTCGGGTGGTGTACAGTGTATAAAACTTGTTTGTGTCCTAAAGCTAATTGGGCTTTTAGGGGTTTGTCTATTACTGATATGCAACTCGACTATGGCAACTTCTAAAATTTAGCCTTTCAAGGACTCCTTGTCCTCTTAGGGTGTATCTTATGCTTCTTTTATTACTACAATCTCTCTTATCTACATTATGATTTTCTGCAATGCTTTTTTGTGGATGGTACAAAAACAGATGTTGTTCTTGTTAGGGTCATAACAAAATAATATTTCTAGATATATAAAGAGAACACTTGTAAACATCAAATTGATTAATCCTACAGCCCTTCGTCTTGAGGACACGATCTTTCAGAGACAACTATAGCAGAATACAGAACTGAAACTAAAGCTTCTGAGTGAGTTCTGCAATGTAAACCACACTGGAAATATGAAATTTCAGTAAGTGCCTGTAGTAAATCGTTTTTCATAGTCCTCCTTATCATGCCATCTAGGTTCTAACCAATCGATAAACATTCTCTTGATATATTAAGTTTCAAACCTAGCCCTCTAGCAGACGCCTAAACTGTTATAGTGCATAAAATCGCAATCAATCACAAAAAAGTAAACACTCACACCTCCCTAATCAAATTATTCCTTTTCTTGGCCCTGGAAAGCCTATGATAAATTTGAATTGTCATCAATTTCTAAGTAAAGAGGCAGCCCAGGAACCACTTCCATACTGCCTTTGTTTGGCCCACAAGAGAGCAAACTCTGATCAATATATGTGCCACCACTATCAATAGTATATATTTATCCATAGTTTGCATGCTATCAGGGGAGTGTCTTCACACATTGTCATTGTGCAATAATCTACCCTACAACCACACATCATTATTACACTGGTAAACCAGCACACATGCTCTTACACACGTTTGAAACAGGCCAGTAAAAACAATTACAAAAGTACTGCAATTAAAACAAGTATCCAACACAAGCAGACACATATGACATACCGATACTCAGCTTCGTCAACTCCATAATCCAAATGCAAATGTCGAATATGCAAAATAGCCCCATCAATATCCTCCTTCTCTACACATTGTTTCATCTCATCCAAATGCACTATCTGAACATGCTTCTGGACTGATTTCATCAATTTTTCATCCTCCTCACTATCCACCCCGCCCACCCTCTCTTCTCTCCTCAAAGTTATAGCCAAACCCGAATCATCCTCGCCCTCATCAACCTCCAGCTCTCCCCCAACTTGCCTATGTATATTCTCACACAATGCATCGAAAACATCGGCATTTTCAATAATAACCCTTCTCAAACCCCCCAATTCCTCCTCCTTAATAACCAAACCCTTGACCTCACTATCTCTCTCCTCTTTAACAATCAACCCCTCCTTCAACCTCCTCATTCCCATCTCCATTACCCCGTCCAACAATCGCATCGAACCCGTCAATTCCCTCACTTCCTCCTGCTCCTCCCCATTTTCTCTCTCCTCTCCACCAACCAACTCTGATAACCTCTTCACACTCTCCGAAACTCGAGAGCTCACCATTTGAATGTACAACAAAAACTCAACCCTAACCCTAAGAGCTTCAGGCGAGATCAAGGGGGACCAAATTGAAGTAGGATTTTCAAATTGAACGAGTTCAATAGATGAGAGCCAAGCAAGGAGAGCTGGTGAAGAGCAATTAGAAGAATACACGACATTTTCGAAGTTTCCGCCATTGGCGACGATTGTTTGGAGGAGAGAGAGTGCAAGGGTAGGGTTTTTGTGACGGAGAGTGAGGATTATTGATCGAAATGCCTCGAATTGAGATAGAAAGAGGTGGTTAATGGCTACCTTAGAAAGGAGTAATGTCTCTTTGTCCATTGTTAGGGTATCTGTTGTGTCCATGAATGCTTGTGATTGAATTTGGGAATTTAGGGTTTTCTGATTTGAAGATGAAGATGAAGATGGTGACCACGATCAAAAGACGAGAGTGAGAAGCTGAGAGTTGAATGCGTCACCTGTCTGAATTGGATGAAAAACGTTGCCTGATGCTGGTAAAAGTAGTGTGGCGTGTTGGCGATTGGACTCCGGTAATCTTGTTGGAATTTTTTTCAGTTTTTTTTTCCGATTACGCAACACAATCACGTAATATAAAAAGATTAACCGCGTTCTAAATTGGTAAGGGACAGATTAAAGGAGTTTGACCAAATAGATAATTTGTGAATAATAATGACTAAATTTAGCCTGGTGAAGTAGTGTAGGCGTGTGGCGATTGGACTTCGGTAATCTTGTTGGAACTTTTTTTTTTACTTTCTTTTTTTTGAGTAGGCAACACAACCACGTAATATAAAAAGGTTAACTGTATCCTAAATTGAAAAGGGACGGGTCAAAGGAGTTTGACCAAATAGATAATTGCGAATAAAAATGACCAAAATTAGTCATATAATATGCAACTGCGTTAGCTTCTCTGTAACTGTGGATGACTTCTACCATATCAAAATTATGTAGATCTTTTTTTTCTTAATTTCCCAGGGGATATGTCATTCCCCCCTAATCGCTTTAGTAACAGTCATATTACCTCCTTCAAAATATTGGTATTGATCGAGCTTGATTGTTATGGTCATAGGTCGTCGCTACCAGTAAAGTGGCCTTAAAGGTTGTATGTGGTTGGCACTCGGCTCTACTTTACCCATGGTTAAGGTAATCGTATGGGCAATGATGATAGGGTTTTATTGTACTACTTACATGTTGCTTCTCATTTCTAATCGTAGTCACTATTTGATTTGTTTCGACCATTGTTGACTCGACTAGGCCACCAACCACGAAGGTTTGTTACGTGCATCCCAATGAAGCCATCTAATATGGTTGCTTTTGAGTAGGACAACTTTCTCTTTCGGTTTGTCAATTTCACTTTACTCTTGTTTAATTAAGAGTGACGACTTGACTATGGTTGGTTGATAGACACGAAGTTTATATACTTAAGAGTTTAAGGCATTAATTGAAGGTAGGTTTTTTAGTGAGCACAATCTTGATATAAATAGGCAAGCGATTGTGGGCGATGATAAGCTAAATGTAGAATTAGAGATTGTTACACTCGAAATAAATTACCGGGATATTCGAATAGACTGACAACTAGAAAATATATTACGAAAATATATTATTGCTTATAAAATAAAGATAGTGGTTGAAATGCATAGCTTCCATTATCTCCTACCACTACCCACTAATTCACTAGCCAAGGTAGTTATTTCCTACAAAAACTACCCAATTAAGCATTACCCATGAAGTGAATGTGTTAACCATTCAAAGAACGATATGGGATAGTGGTTGACTACACTCCGCCCATGATTGGATAATGGGCGGTTATTACTTACTAGAGGACCAAGGACTCTCCTATTTTCCTATAAATAGGATTGACGGAGCAATGAAGAAGATCAGACTGAGTCTCATCGCAAAGATGCGTTAGGAGTAGAGTAATGTAGTCTCTAGTGCAGTGTAGTTTAGGAGTAGATTAAACGTAATTTAGTGTATCATATTCATTAAATCCTCCCGTTTGTACTTTGTGTACATCAATCGAATGAATGTCTTTTTTCCGAATCACGAGTATTCAAACCCCCCTCGCACCCTCCTCGTTAAAGTAAAGGTATCGTCGATCCCAACACAAAGCCAAAAAGCCTTGTCGAATAGCAAGGTTGATTATCAACGTGATAGTCAAATTGAACCACGCATCGAAAAGCACTACCAACTCCCCGAAAAGGTCGAACAGTTGGTCGAATTGTGCATATAGGTGTGGAATTCTGTCAAGTCATTAGAAACCGACTATCACCGTTGACCGTGTCCACCGTCAACTCGGAGTTGGAGGTGGAGGAGTAGGTTCGAATAGGGAACGTCCTACTCTAAGATAGTCCTCGACCTTATTTAGGACCTTTTTAAGGGCCGTAGGACTGCCCCTCACGGTTGTTTGTGACCCCTAAGTACAAAACACAACAACAGAGATACAAATATTTAGTGTTTGTCTCGCTTCAGTTAACCATGTTGTGTGAAGTGTTAATGATCAAACGATAATCCTACTTCTTTTAAAATGGTTTTGATTTTTTTGTTACGGTGATAACAGTCAACCATAAGTTTAAGGGTGGTGAATTATGAACAAGGGATTAATTTTTTTCCTTTTTTGGTTTGAATGAGGCATAAATCTCACTACAATATACATATACAAGGGGATAGAGGATTCAAACCTGAGACCTAATGTACCCATCACCTGAGTCAGTTATTTTAATTATTATAATAGTAATCACAATACAATAAATGAAATGGTTTGACCAAGATGATGATCAACAGCTAACGTACGTGCAAAGTTGTGGTGGCTACATTAACACCGGTAACCACCATACAAGCTCTAGATGATACATTTAGCAACTATAGTGCAACATACAGTTTTTTGAGGTCTGGGGTGGGTAGAGGGGGAAACCAATAAGAAACTACTAATATTAAGTAAATCATTTGCGCAAAATCACCCATGATTTGTTTAGCTTGACAAAGCCACTATCAAAGCTAGAATGAGTTCTTGAATAATCTTTTATAATGGTAAGAAAGGATATTACATTAGGGCTCCCATCTCGGGAAAGTCAAACCTAAATCCTAATGCTAAAACACAGCACTATAAACTTACAAAAGAACAAACTAAGGTGAATGTGATGATTAAAACATGAGAAATGAGCAATTTAGAAAACATAGAGTAACCGAAAAGAGCCCAAAGGGCAGGGTAAGAACACGAATAACTCCATACTCTAAATCACCCCATACCTCAAAATCACCCACACCACCCAAGAAACAATAAAATACAACTAGCAAGAGAACACAAAAAGGGAAGAAAAAAAAAAAGGAGAAAAAAAAAATAAAAATAATAAAAATTAACATCTAACAAAGGAAGGAAAAACTAAAAAAGTACACAAAAACTAAATTTAAAAGGGACCCATGTCAATCAACTTCATCACTTGGTTGATTCCCCCAATTTTCTTCCCACGCTTGAATATCACAGGAGAGCAAAAGCAATCTGGATATTGGACCGAGAGGGATAGCACCTAATTCACCATATATGTGGACCGAATTACAAATAAGCAAATAGCCAAAATCAACTCCAAGGAGTCGATTAAAAGATATTCAAGACAAGATTTGCACTTTGAGTCAATTGAACAAGTATCATCTTATTCATAACTGACCAGATTTCACGAACATGTGGGTGAAACTATGAGGGGAGATCTAACAGGTTTCTCTCTCCTTTCCCCCAAAGGAAGATAACACCCAATTAGAAACATATATGAATTATTTCGATTGTTGTTGTGCAAAACAAAGAAGAAACATAACAGGAAAAAAACGGGAGATAGCAAGGGTTAGCTTTCTCTCTCTATCCTCCCATGTGAGAGAGAAATAAAACTGATCTAAACAGACGAGGCTATATTTTGGCGATGGTGGGGCGAAAGAGGTCGGAGAGGAGCGATGGAGACGCGGAGGAGATCGAAGATAGTCGATGGACAAAGCGGTGGCAGACTACTACTTATGTGAGGCGGTGGGCAAGGTCAGGCTGTTAGGGTTTCTAGAGAGATAAGAGAGCCTCTCTCTCTGAAAACCCATCTCAGGTCGGACGACGGACATCTTGAATAAGGTTACTGTCAAAGAGCAAGTGATCCTGAGGGGGAACTTTTTTTTTTCTGGGAGTACTTATGTCAAACAACGTAGCATGTTGTTAGAAAGAAAGGACAAGGCCAAAATGCAACGTTGGTTGATTTATTAATAACATCAGCACAGACGGACATACAAAAATGAAACTACAAATAATGTCTACATAATGTTTTATAAAAAAGAAAGGTTTCCATCCATGTTCTGGTATTTATAAAAAAATTCAGGCAATAAACAATATTACACCATCCCAAAACACATGAGTGAATAAATACCTACATTATGGTACCCGGTTGTGCTCATACCTACCTACACATCAGTAGAAAGGGTAGGGAGTGGTGTTGGCCAAATTGGGAGGATTACTTGGAATTCTTTAAAAAAAAAGGGTATATTCCCATGGAAGTTGAAGTTGTAGAAATACGAGTGGCAACCTCGATTGTTCTCTTCCGGGTGTTGCACAAGACGATCCAAAGCCTGTTGAACAGTTCACCTTACTCGCTCACGCTTCTCTTTAGACAAATCAACTATTCTAAGTCAATTAGCTACTTCTCAAGTCACTGATGATTTATTTTTGGAGATTCCCCAAATTATAGAAGTTGCCCAGCACATTGGTCAGTTTTGTTGCAAGCCTGAGGAAAGGGCAGTGGATATGAATGGCATCCAAGAGTATAAGCATGATTGGAGGCCCGTCATTGGATTGTGATCATCTTCCTTGTGGTCTGGAAAGTATATACAGAGACGATGCAGAAATTGTACTGCTAGGCATCATCTCATGCTTTTAAAAATCGTGATTTTAGTCCCATATATGTCAGTCTTATCTCTAAAGGCAGCTTGCTCCTAGATTGTGATGAAGGAAGACTCGCACAACTTAGAAGAAGGTAATATCATGAATTCTTTCATTTAAATGTTAGAATACGTCATTAGGCTGTCTTCTGTATATTTATGAGACAGATGTTGTGGCCTGTGAACATATATGGCACGAACGCTGCTGCTAGTGCTGTGAGAATTAAATCTAAATTGCCAGTTGGATTTCACATATACATGCTGATAACCATGGTGGTTTAACAATAATACTTGTTGTGCGGTGTCATCTGTTGAAGGGAATGCCCATGAACCTTTACATGTTCATAGGTCCTAAGCAGCTTGCAACATTTTTAAACCTTGAAGATCCAAATATGCAGTGCCTAGACTGTAGATGCACTATTTCAGCTTCATGGGAGGCTTTTGACTCTAACACTTTGTTGACAAAGTGCCAAGGGTCTAACTACTATATGACTAATGACAACTGAGAATATACTGACTCAGCCTCGTTTGGCCAAGCAAGCTATATGAACAACTATTGAAAGAGACAGAAACTGAGTATTCCAACTATTGATTGTGGATTTCTCACTACTAAAGAGCTTGAAGTTCTCAGAGAAGTAGGACTGGTGAGATTGACCAGTGTTTCCTATTGTACACTGTCTTGAGGCATTTGGTGCAATTCTGAAAGCAAGGGAGGGAGTTAAAAATGCTGCATTTAAATGTCGGGGTGGAAAGTGGTGTACTCTGGTGATACTAGACCTTACATGGAAGCTAGTGATAAAAGCCTGTCATGAAGCAACTCTTTGATACACGAGGTATGCACCAGATTTGGAAGAAGGCATTTCTATGTAGTACGATCAGGTAGCGATATTACGAGGTAGGCATGTTGTAATGTGTTGAACATGCAACAACTTCATTGCCTTGGAGCCTTAGGTCTTGATCAAGTATGTAACCAAATTCAGTGTTACCTTGATCTTTCAAAAGGTAAACATTCTCCTGGTCCAACTTGAGGATTCATTGGATAACTAAATTGCAACTTAAGAAAATTCTTTAGCATGAAAATGTTTCTTTTTTTGGAGCGAATGAGGGGCCTATAGGGGACATTGGTACAATTGACAATCTGAATTATGAAGATTGCATTGAGATTAAATATGAGAATCTTCTTATGTAAATTTTCTTTTTGTATGCTTTGGAATGTTTGACCACAATAATTCAAAATTATGCTCAATTCAACACCTTCTAGGCAACCAAGTAATTGCAGAAAATTTGTCGAAGTTCAATATGTCAGTCACAACTCACATGGACAGGCCTTGATTGCCGAGCAATAAGCATATGGGGATTTATACGTCATTTATGGGCATCTAGTGTCCTATTGCGTGCTAGTGAATTTTGTAAAGTGTAAGTGGCAAAAATACTTTCTAGAAGGCCTTGATTGTTGCTTTCTGCTTGTGTTTACCTTATTGTGTATTGTAGGTAGTGTTGACTATAATCCACATTGGCGCCAAAATGTATGTTTCTCATTTATAGGGTTATTTATGGCTTGAAAGATGTTATTTGATTCCACTTATTGGGTGTCTTAAGTTACTAAGGTTTTGAACTCCTCTTTGTCTCTTCTTTTTTTTTTACTTGAGGGGATGACCAGTCCCCTCTACTGTATGATCTAGCGGGGGGTTAAGAACGCAATGTTGGGTCATGATCATGAAATTGTCGACTTGGCTCATTGAGATTTTGGTCTTGTGACATTATACTAGGATTTTCTTACTAAAAATTGGTAAAAATACTGCGTATCGGAAATGCATCTCAATGCTTAGGAGTTGGAATCGATATCCCAACAATCGAAGTAAAATATGAGCATTTGAATGTTGATGCATAAAGACTTTGTAGGAAGCAGTTGTTTACCTTCTGTGTTCAGCTTCTTCATAAATGCATTTTAAGTACCCTAGTGTTCCTGAATTGATAATTCCATCCAAAATGCATTTTTCCATCGATCTTTTCCTCTATGATCTGTTGTTTCTATATGACTTGTATTTCATCCAATGATCTTTGTATCTAATTAATTGCCTTTGCAGTACAAGGGGACTTGATGTTTGTGTTGATGCATTTGTGGCCTTGTAGGGAATAAAATGATGAGAGGTGTATTTGGAGGTCAGAGGAAACGACTTACAACTGGTACACACAAGAGCTATATATTCACCATTTTTTGACATATTTCCCTACAGATATGACTTCAATTTCACATTTTTGTTGAATGATACATGAGAGATGTTGGTTGGCCCAGCAAAAACACTATTTATGGATGAAATATCAACTGGGTTGGACAATTCTACCACATATCAAATTGTCAATTCACATTCTTAAAGGACCTGCTATTATTTCTCTTCTTCGGCCTGCTCCAGAGACCTACAATCTTTTCAATGATATAATCCTTCTTGCTGATGAACAAGTTGTGTACCAACTACCAAGGTCCTAGAGAGCATGTGCTCAAGTTCTTTGAATCCATGGGATTCAAGTGTCCAGAGAGAAAGGGAGTTTCTGATTTCTTGCAACAAATAAATCTCTTTAGTTTGAATTTGTACAATCATGTTGAGCTCTTGCAGCACTGCGATAATCGCTACTTATTTGAATTGGGAATTCTCCAATAGGTGACATCAAGGAAAGATCAGTCACAAAACTGGTATCTAACAAATGAGCCTTATACCTTTGTGACATAGTCAAAAAAACTTGTAGAAGCTTTTCAGTCATTTCATGCTGGCCATGGTTTGGCAGATGAGGTTGTTGTTCCAATTGATAAGTCGAAAAGTCACCACTCTGTCATAACAAAACAAACATATGGCCTCGGTAAAGTAGAATTGCTTAAAGCATGCTTGTCAAGAGAGACATTACTGATGAAGAGAAACAGTTTTGTCTACGTTTTAAAGGCTTGTCAAGTAAGTCATTATCTTTGGTAGCATTTTTCTTCAGGCAGCTGGAGCTGCCTTGCGATCATCATCAGGTGGAGGAAAGTCTCCCTGCTCTTCTTCTTCTTCCTCCTCACCCTCCTCCTCTTCTTCTTCCTCACCCTTCTCCTCAAGATCTTCTTCTTCCTCCTCACCCTCCTCCTCCTCCTTCTTCTTCCTCACCCTCCTCCTCAGGTTCTTCTTCTCCCTCCCCAAATTCTTCTTGATCCTCTTCCTCAAATTCTTCTTCTTTCGTCTCACTTAGGGGCTCCACCTTAAATAGAGTGATGTTTTTTCGATATTTTCTAATATTTTTCCAATCATCATCATGAGCCATTTGATGTGTATCTTCCATAATTATGGTTTTTTCCCTGGAATACAAGTATAAAAGTCATACTTATCATCATCATCAAACACGAATTCGGGATGGGCTTGGCACCACACCTCCCTTGCAGCGTCTTTGCCAAGTCTGACAAGGGTATATATAAACCGTCCCCACAGCTCTCCACGTGCATGATCATCTAAAAATCCATCCAAATCGTCCTCCGAGTCGGAGTAGGATTGCAGTGGAACGGGTCCCAAATCCAAGTTATGGTACTCTACTTCCTCATGTTCTCCTTCCCCAACGCCATCTCCTTCCTCTACTCCTTCCCCACATCCTCTCCTTCTTCTCCACCTTATTCATCACCCCTTCCTTTCTCTCCTCCTTCTTCCCTGTCCTCTCCTCCTTCACCACTGTCCTCTCCTTCCTCTCCACCTTCCCCACTGCCCTCTCCTCCTTCGCCATTGTTCTTCACTGTCCTCTCCACCTTCGCCATTGTCCTCTCCTTCCTCTCCTCCTTCCCCATTGTCCTCCCCTTTCTCTCTACCTTCCCCACTGTCCTCTCCTTTCTCTCCTCCTTTGTTCTCTCCTTCCTCTCCACCTTCCCCACTGCCATCTCCTTCCTGTCCTCTTTCCCCACTGCCCTCTCCTTTTAGATACTTCTCCCGCGGATCAGAGACACCTGCAGAAATGCCATAGCACACTTGTCAAACATAACAAGTAATTTACTGTAAAGGGCAGAAGATAATATCAACTACTAGAATGGCATGTAATCGCATGTTTAGGGACTACTCTACGTAGGTGTTGGAATTATGCCTTGAATTCTTCGGTCTCCAAGTTATGTTATGTTATGATTTGTTCAAAAACATAAACTAGAGAGAGAAAGAGAGAAGTGAAGGAGATGGTGGTGGCTTTAAGTACGAGAGAGAAAAAGAAAAAAAAAAAAAAAGGCGGGAAAAAGTAGCGTTGAATTTTGTTTCTACGCTCTATAACAAAAAATTGGACAACAGTGCTGATTGGTGAAGGTGAGCGTACAGTATATTATAGCTTAAGTGTAAGAGTAGTATGGTGGTAGTTTTGTGGGTTTTATTTGTGATGTTGAATTATAGTAATGGTGGGCCCTACTTGTTGAGCATGACACTGGTGAATGGTATTTCACTGTAGGTAGTGTTGGATATAACCCATATTGGCGCCAAGTTGTATGTTTCTCATTTAAAGTTTTTTTTTTTTTGTTTTTTTTTTTTTGTCAAAAGCGAATACAAGGTTTATAGGTTTATTTATGGCTTGAAATATGTTATTTGATTATACTTATTAGGTGTCTTAATTTACTAAGGTTTTGAACTCCTCTTTCTGTCTTTCGTCTCTTATTTATTTATTTTTTTTGATTTGTGGGGATGAGTAGTCCCCTCTACTATTTGATCTAGCGGGGGGTGAGAACGAAATGTTGGGTCATGATCATGGAACTGTCGACTTGCTCCAACTGAGCTAACTCAACGCCTCTTAGGTTTTGAGACATTTTAATTTATTGGTTGTTTGACCTTCACCCGCTCTCTCTTACACTCAACAATGCCGGAAATCGAACAAAGAGAAAACACAGTTTCTGCAAAGCAACTCGAAAACGAAAAATCGTTGGAATTTGTGGAAGTTTTTAGGGTTAAACTTCGTCAGGGATGGGAACTTGCCTCCATTCTCAATTTCTTAAGCGTACGATCTCTCTCTTGTTGTTCTTGATGTTGTTCACTCATGGAGAGAGAGAGAAAGAGAGAGATTGTGTCCTCATTATTTTTAAAATTTGGGATATTACATGGTGTACCATTGTGATTTGGCAAAATGCCTACTGTGTCCGTATTTTAAGTTTCGTATATGTCGTACCCTTGTGCTTAAAGGTTAATGCATAGCGTATACAATTTTAAACTTTACTGTCAAATAATCTGTTAAATTAAAATTCCATGACTATTTTGCCCTTCCAAATAGTAGTTGGAGGCATGGGAATGCTAAGCTTGAACTCCACCGTGGCCATTAATATCCCTAATTTCACCACCAGTATTTTCTAAAAAGGTTTTCGAATTAATCCAATCATCGCTATCTCCACAATCCTGTATAGAGAGAGATTGTGAGACCGCTTCATTTTTGTAGAAGAAAGAGGAGTTTGACCTCTTGCTGAATCATCAAATCTGAGGCTTCTGATGTCAATGGCTTCCACTAAAGAGCGTGAAACCTTCGTTTACATTGCTAAGCTCGCTGAGCAAGCTGGCTATGGTAGTTACCCCTCTTTCTCTATCCTCTGACGTTTTGCTATCTTTTTGTGCTTTGTTTCGATTGCGTTTTGATGCGATCGCTCTGTGTATGTGCTTGAGTTGAGTATAATGCCTGAATCGGAACATTTGAGATTTGAGTTTGCGGTTATGCTCTTGATTTTCATCGTCGGTGAGATAATTATGTTGAGTTTTTTTTATGTATGTTCTTGATTTATTTGAGTTTATTCGGTTGAATTATGGTGGATTTGGTGCATTTGTAGACTGTAGTGCTAGAGTACTGAATCGTTGGGGAAATAGTGGATGCTATGAAGAAACTGTTGAATTTATTGATTTCTTACATGAGTTTAAAGAATGAGAATGATGCTGATGAAGCCTTGAAGGCACCAAGTAAATGGGGATTTGCCATCAACCATCGCCATGGACAAAACCCAACAAGGGGTAAAGGGGATGGGAGCTTGAAGTTGTGAAGACACCAATTAAAAGGTTATAATGTGAGGGTATTTTAGTAATTCACCTTTCCAAAGTTGACAGATAGTTAACGGATATTCGAAAATTGTATACGGAGTACATTAACCTTTAAGTACAGGGGTACAATATATACGAAACTTAAAATGCGGACGGAGTGGATATTTTGCCAAACCACAAGGGTACGCCATGTAATATCCCTTAAAATTTTTGTTTTGTTGATATCTGATGGGTATTTGAGGCGGTGATAGGGAAAGACCTAAAAATGTCAGGAGAGGAGATTGAAACAGTAGTATATGTAATGTGGAGTTAATTACTTTGATTGTGTGAGATTGTTGGTTATTTTTATGGACATTTACTAATTTTACTGTAGAACGTGGAGGTGTATGGCTTTGTGATATCGTTGATATAGCCTTGACATATCTCAAAAATTCTGTTTATTTTTTGAGAAAACACTCATCACAATGATGCTGCTTTTGCAAGAGTCTTGTATGGTAACTCTTACTAGATAATTTGTTGTTTGTTTTTTTTGTAGATTTGATAGAGTTTATTGCTTGTCAAAATGTGAAATCTTTTATACATAGACACATAGGTTGCATTTGCTTTATTTGATTACAAGAGTACCTTACTAAGTTGTGTCATCGCAATATCACCCATGATTTTAATTTAGCTTGACAAAGCCACTATTAAAGCTAGAATGAGTTGTTGAATAAGATGTCAAAGAGCAAGTGATCATGAGAGGGATTTTTTTCCTTTTTCTTTTCCTGGGAGTACTTATGTCAAACAACATATTGACCATAAATAATTACAATTCTATAAATATAAAAATCCTAAAAAATAATATTTTTAAAAATATAATTTGAAACTAATCTAATACAAGAGTATTTTTACTTTGTAGATATTTATAATTTTTATAGATTAATGGTCAAAATTTATAAACTTTACCTCAAAAAGTTAAATGGAAAGAAAAATTTGAAACAAAGATAGTATCTTTTTGAGAATAGGGTCGAACATGCGCCATTGTTACCCTATTTCCTCTTTTGCACTTGATATTTTTTTTACATATATGCTTTTTCTTAGGTAAAACAAGTTATTATTTTGATATCTTATGGATCCTTATTTTCATTTCGCCTCGGGCCCCTAAAATGTCAGGAACGGATCTGCTCACTCCTACCAAAGGATATATTCCCATAGAAGTTGAACTTGCAGAAATATGAGTGGCCACCTCAATTGTTCTCTTCTGTGTGTTGCACAAGACGATCCAACGAGGACCCAAAAGATAAAGAAAATCAGGATCAATAGGATGTTGAGCTATAATTAGAGGTGTCAAACAGATCGGTCAGGTCGGGTTCGGGTCCGGTCACTTTCGATCGGGTCATTTAACAGGTCGGATCGTTTTATTTTCGGGATGAAAAATACTTGTTCATGACCCAATGTGTTCGGGTTCGGGTCGACCCAACGGGTTGAGCACTTATTTTTTTAATTTGGTTATAATTGCATAATTAATTGTATTTTCAACTTTAATATAAACTTTTTTCACACTATATTCATATTAGACATAAAATATATGGTTCTAATCCATTTGAAAAATATGTCACAAAGTTTTCACTTGTTATTGGGTTTTTACTAATGCAAACGAGTATCAAAATCCATACCAATATAACAATTAGTCAAAATCGTTTCATTAGTATTAGAAAACCCGTTATTTAAGAGAAATATGAAATTAAAAATGTCAAAATGAGTTGATATGTAAGAAAATTTGATGTAATAAAGTCTTTTGTCATCTACTTTTCTCATGTTGAGCTGTTTTATTTTGAACGTCCCAACCCAATGGGTCGACCCAGAGCGGGTTCGGGTTTGACCCAATTAATGTCGGTTTTTTGGGTTCAGTATGCATCGGGTTTTGAGTTGGAATTCTTTGTTCATGACCCAGACTTTTCGGGTCGGTATGGGTCGAGTTCTCGGGTCGGATCAAATTTTGACAGCTCTAGCTATAATAGAATCAAGCGAGCAGTGTCCCTGATTTCGCTCTAGATGCCTAGCAAGGCATGAATCAAGGACTGTAAAATCATTGATTGCAATTTTTTGCTGCAAGGACCATTCCCCAGTCATTTAGTCTTTCAAAACCCACATTTGCAGTTTTTTATCACCGACACCTATCCCACTCATTCGCAAATGCCCTTGGCGAACCCCAACGCATGTAGGTGCAAACAGAAAATAAGGAGGCTTAGGAATGAGATGACATTGAATAACACGATCACCACTGTATGGAACAAAGCTAAAAATGCCTTGTGTACAACAAAAATGGAGCATGCCAGCAAAGACAAACCCAACATTGCCTTTGGCAGATTTTGCTAGCAACATGCCTTTCCTTGGCAGTGACAAAACTACCTTTGTCCATCAATTAGTAGTACAATAACAACCAAATTCAAATTGACGATAACATAACATGGCAAAAGAATGCAAAATATCATCCAAATAATGCCCACATCAAATTCAATTCACAACCCAATTAGCATAAACCTATAGAGCTGCTTAAATATGTCAACTACACTAAACTATAGCAAATTTCAGCAACAATTATGTAGCAATTAACATAAACCATTAACATTTAAATAAACAAACAAAATCAGAATTCAATATTCAATTAAATCAACAACTTAATCATCTAACAAATCAATAATTCTATAATCCATTATCAATTAAATCAAAAACTTAAATTAACTTACAAATCCAGATTATCTACATTAAATCAATCAATTTACAAAATTACATTGAGGCTGGAAGCATTAGCTGCAAGCAGGAGGAGACGAGAAGTATCTTTTTAATAATCGTGCTCCTTGTCTCCCTAGTTCCCTCTATGTTTGGCTAAAATGAAGTGGTAAATTATTCCTGCTACAGTATTACTTTAAATAAGCAATCTTCTATGGATCCTGTTCAAAAACACCACCACCACCTCTGTAGGGTGGAAGGCTCTTGTCTAGGCCAAGTCTGGGTGGTCAGAAGTGTCTAACTTTAGCTCTATATTTGCAGAGCGAACAGAAAATATTCGCAGTACCTGCATATCACACGCATCAACGTTAGTAGTCGAAAAAAAGTGAAATAAGTGGAAGGATAAGTGTCTTTCTTTTGGTGTATTTGGTTCGAGATGAATGCTTGTATCTTCCTTGCTATTTCATGCCAGGGCTTTCAGAATCTGCGTTGTGGAGATTCAAGGAAAATAGGCGCTATCCTCCTTTTGGATGAATTAGTTTCTAATCTGATCTCTTCTAGTATAGTGATTGCTTTCGCTACATGTTTTGGAGAGTTGATGGTGTTGATGACATGTTACAATTTTAGAAACTATTGTGTGTCAAATCAAATGTTTTTCAACTACTTGCTTCAAATTTGACCTTACCCATATTATTTATTCGTCTATTAGATGTAAGTTATATACGTGTAATGACAACTATCACAGCATCTCATTAAACAAATATCCATTGATGAATGATTTACATGTTTCTATTTTCATAATAACAAGTTGAACTTAGTTTAAGTTTGGGGTTCTTACGTTCACGATTTATCTTAAGTTGAAGAAAACATAATTATTATGTAAGATCAAAATCTTACCTTTCCCCTTTTCCCCTTTCCCTTTTCCTTAGATAAAAGAATAAATAAAAGAATCTACCTCCTATAGAAGAAAAAAAAAGAGAAGCCATTATTAGAAATAACCTTACTACACGAGAGATTATTAGATGATCTTGATCGAGAAAATAATTATTGTAAAAGGTGTGTGAATATAGTTTGGGACCACCTACTAATTTTTCCCATCCGACACTATTTTTGCTCATCAAAAAAGAGGTGTAAGTGAATGGCGATTGAGACACCCCCGCTACATCATGTTCGGTCTCTCGTGTTCAATAGCTTACATATCAGACTAGCTGACTGGCCTCGCCAATATAGCACCAATAGGGAATAAGATTCGAACCCATGACATTGTTTTACCAAACCATTTGAAAGTTAATTTTTAAAACCACAAAACCAACAACTTTGTTGGTCTCTCATTCGACACTTGGACAACATGTGAGCAGGGAAACAGGACTACAGCCTATAGAGGAACCACATAAGTAAAATCCCATGAAACCCCTATTTGCCTTTGTAAAATAACCCTAGAAAAAAAAAAAAACTCTTTAGTCACCCTATAAGGGAGGGAGAATTCAAACCTGAGACCTAATGTACCCATCACCTCAGTCAATTATTTTAATTTATTATAATGATAATCACAATACAATAAATGAAATGGTTTGACCAAGATGATGATGATCAACGGCCATCGTGCAAAGTTGTGGTAGCTACATTAATACCGATAACCACCATGCATACAAGCTCTAGATGATACATTTAGCAACTATAATGCAATATACAGTTTTTTGGGGTCTGGGATGGGTAGAGTGGAAACCAACAAGAAACTACTAATATATAAAGTAAACTATTTGCGCAAAATCACCCATGATTTGTTTAGAGCTAGAATGAGTTCTTGAATAAGGTTACTGTCAAAGAGCAAGTGAGTACTTATGTCAAACAGCGTAGCATGTTATTTGAGGAAGAAAGGACAAGGCCAAAATGCAACGTTGGTTGATTTATTAATAACATCAGCATTTTTCAACGGATGGACATACAAATATGAAACTACAAATAATGTCTCCATGCTGTTTTATAAAAAAGAAAGGTTTCCATCAATCTTCTGGTATTTATAAAAATTTCAGGCAATAAACAATATTACACCATTTCAAAACACATGAATGAATAAATACCTACACTATGATACCCGGTTGTGTTCACCCCTACCTACACATCAGTAGAAAGGGTAGGGAGTGGTGTTGGCCAAATTGGGAGGATTACTTGGAATTCTTTAAAAAAAGGGTATATTTCCATAGAAGTTGAACTTGCAGAAATACGAGTAGCCACCTCGATTGTTCTCTTCTGGGTGTTGCACAAGATGATCCAACGAGGATCCAAAACATAAAGAAAATCAGGATCAGTAGGATGATGAGCTATAAAAAAATCAAGCGAGCAGTGTCTCTTTAGATACCCAGCAAGGCATGAATCAAGGACTGTAAAATCATTGACTGCAACTTTTTGCTGCAAGGACCATTCCCCAGTCATATAGTCTTTCAAAACCCACATTTGCAGATTTTGATCGCCATCAATCCCACTCATTTGCAATGCCCTTGGCGAACTCCAACGCATGCAGTGACAAGCGTAAAATGAGGAGGCTTAGGAATGAGATGACATTGAATAACACGATCACGACTGTATGGATCAAAACTAAAAATGCCTTTTGTACAGAAGAAATGGAGCATGCCAGCAAAGACAAACCCAACATTGCCTTTGGCAGGTTTTGCTAGCAACATGCTTTTCCTTGGCAGTGACAAAACTACCTTGGTCCATCGGCCAGTATTAGATGAAAACAAGTGTGCCTTGAACTTTGACATAGCCTTTGGTTTGTAACAAATATCAACAATACTACACCTACGTGCAGCATTGAGAATTAATTTGCGGTTAGGATGTTCACCTTCGTAGGAGTAGCATGGATCGCATATGAACCCAATAAAATGACACCCCTGGTAGAACAGAGAAGGTAGCTGAAGCCACTGCATGTTTGCACATTTTGAATGTAGTAATCATACTTGTCTTTATACGTGTCTCTGTGATACAGTAACAAATCATTGCATGCCCCAATGACCTTGACATCAGTTTTATCCCCATCTACTAAACAAGGGAGGGGCGAAATAGAGAAATTGTGGAAGTTGGAAGCTGGAGTTCTGAGATGCATCATCCATGCCTTGGGCGTTCCTTGAGAATTATGGACACTTCGCAATCGTGAAGGTTTGTTTCCAAGGACAACAATGGCCAAGGATCCTTCTTCATTCTCTTTTGAGGCAACAAATTGACTCATGAAATGGGGACTGGAAATCAAAGCAGCCCAGCGCTTGCAAACACACTTGCACTGAATAACGTACTTGCTACTGGGGCGTCGACAAAAGATCTCCACCAACAACTCATCCAGTAGATCAGTAATGTGATTCCGCTCTTCGGATTCAGAAGGGGCTTGGGTTAACAGTTTTCTCCTTTTGTGAAGGCATTCAACTATGAACAGTTTTGGATTTGGCTTCTGCCACTGAGCACCGTTAGCCATTGTGGCAAGTCCAACCAATGATTGCAATTTCTGGGGATACTAATAAGGCCGAGAAGAGTATAAAAAAAGATAATGCAACCTATAATTGTAACTACAGTCAGCGAGCGCATCAATACCCGTAACAAAGAATCAGCATCTTCTCTTAGGCATTACTCGAATCAGCTAAATGAATAGATCATCTCATACATACAACATCAATTAGTAGTCAACTTCAGAAGCAAATTAAGCGGCACTAACATAAAGCCTATGATAATTCTCAACAACAAAAGCAGGTCAGCCATTTTCCATTCCAAACAAACCCATGTAACATAGGTTTATTATGGGATGTTTTTCAGTAGATCTCAGGATACAGACTCTAATTATGCAGAGATCACAGGATTTATCATGGCCTTTCAATGCTAAAGCAAAACATTTAAGGACACTGATCTCTTAATCTCTTCGGCCTTTGCTGGGGGCCTTTCAGATTTCTTATGTGATACGTGACCAGAATACAGAAGCTGATATTTTAGCTAAACAAGGTAAAGGACAGGGTGGTGTTCAGTGACCCAGAAAAATAAGATTATGGGCGCAAAGAAAAAGGGAAAAAAAATAATCCAAAATTAGGGGTGTCAATTTCACTCACACCTGCGAATACCCTGTTTTTTTCTTTAAAACTCCAAATTCATAATACATAAAATAAAATCAACATAGTCATCGTAGTACAATAACAACCAAATTCAAGTTGACGATAACATAACATGGCAAAAGAATGCAAAATATCATCCAAATAATGCCCACATCAAATTCAATTCACAACCCAATTAGCATAAACCTATAGAGCTGCTTAAATCTGTCAACTACACTAAACTATAGCAAATTTCAGCAACAATTATGTAACAATTAACATAAATCATTAACATTTAAATAAACAAACAAAATCAGAATTCAATATTCAATTAAATCAACAACTTAATCATCTAACAAATTAATAATCCTATAATCAATTATCAATTAAATCAAAAACTTAAATTAACTTACAAATCCAGATTAACAACATTAAATCAATCAATTTACAAAAGTACTCAAACTTAATCTAAACCCTAGTTTATAAATTCAACAATTAACATGTGAAATTGGGGATTTTAGTCATTTAATTTAGGTTTAAAAATACTGATAATACCTAAATTCGCAACAATCCAGATAGGATGGGAGAGAAGAGCTGCGCGCCAGTATTATCAATTCAAACCCTAAAATCAGGAATTTCGAAAATCAAATAAGGTTTAGGGTTCATGGGCACAAACAATAAAACAAAGGACAAGAGTTGCTGAATTGGGTCGAGCACCACCACTTTACGGTGGTCGGCAATCCACCAAAACAGCGACGAGCAACCACAACAACAGCAACAGCAGCGAGATCAACACACCAAAACAGAGGAGAGAGAAATTCGACCATCAACAGTAAAGTAACAGGAGGCACGACAATGTTTAGAGAAGAAGAGAAACAGAGTGGAGGTGATGGTGATGGAGGATCGTGATTCGTGGTGTAGTTCTGTGAACAAGAAGAACGATGGTGATGGTGATGGTGATGGTGATGGTGAGAGAGGCAGAGCAAAGGGTGTTTAGTGAAACTGGAGAAAGAACTCCTTCCTTTATTTTTATTTTAAACGACACATAGAGCGATGACACATAGCTCCAAAACCGATTCGAACCAGACCGAATTAAATTGGACCGAACCTAAATCTAGCAAATAAATGAACTATGGACCTAACCTAAATAGCTCGTCTTGTGTGGATTTAATCTAACGTGAACTAAGTCCACACAAGATATTATACAACCTAAAAGTATTAAGTACAGGATCTAACCGGACCTAAAAAAATCTGGACCTAACCTGATTAGACCTGGACCTTATCTGTTTTGAGCTCCATTAACACAATTTCTTTTAATATTCACCCAAAAAAATTGCTCAAATAGTATTCAAAATTCAAGTGAGTGAACAACACCAAAAAACATAATAAAGGTCCAAACAAACAAGTCTTAATTTTTTTTTTTATTGAGGAAAAAGTCTTAATATTTTTAAGCAATGCTAGAATGAATTAAAAAAAAACTAAATATTCTTTACTATTCACTCGAGTGCCATTGACTTCCACACACAGACTCAATCTTCTTCAGTATCAACATAAATGGTAGGATCAATCTGTGGTTCTTTTTCCATTATCAAATTTGTGTACATTATTTGAAAAATTAACTTATATTTACTATATTAAAATATTAAGTCAATAATTTCTATTTACTATATTAAAATACTATATATTTTTTTTCAACATTAGTTTCGATCCAACCAGGTCTAATCAGGTCCAAACCGAAAGAAGACCGAATCAGACCTAAATCGAAATTCTATAAAAGTTGGATCGTGGACCTAACCGGATATATTAGATTCGGTCTAGGTCTTACTCGGTTGGTTTAGGTGCGGTCTAAATAGCCGGTCTGGACCTATTCTTGTGCAGCCCTAGCGATGAGGAGTACTAGGGATTGAAAGACCGTGTTTCAGTCTACCCCAAATGCAAATTAAAGCCCATGAATCACTTAAAAGCTAATTTTTATTTTATTCAAATTAAAAATTCAAATTTTTTTATTTTTTCTTTTAAAATGCTAATAATAAAAACCGATAAATATTTTACTAAAATAAACAACCAAATAAATTAATTCTAACCACAACTGAAATTGTTAAATGAATGCTAATTCAAATTTACACTAATTCATAAAAAACTATCAAAAATTATTCAAAAAAAAATAATTTACAGGGTATTACAATTATAGTGATTGCTTTCGCTAAATGTTTGGAGAGTTGATGGTGCTGATAACGTGTTACAATTTTAGAAACTATTGTGTGTCAAATCAAATGTTTTTCAACTACTTGCTTCACATTTGACCCTGCCCATTTTATTTATTTGCCCATTACATGTAAGTTATATACGTGCAATGACAACTATCACAACATCTCATTAAAAATATCCTTTGATGAGTCATTCACATTTTTCTATTTTCGTAATAGCAAGTTGAATTTAGTTTAAATCTGAAGATCTTAATTTCACGATTTATCTTAAATTGAAGAAAACATAATTATTATGTAAGATCAAAATATTGCCTTTCTCCTTTTTCTTAGATAAAAGAATAAATAAAATCTACCTCCTATAGAAGAAAAAAAGAGAAACCAACATTAGAAATAATCTTATTAGACGAGAAATTATTAGATGACTTTGATCGGAAAAATGATTATTGTAAAATGTGTGTGAATATAGTCCGGGATCACCAGTTAATTTCTCCCATTCGACACTTTTTTTTGCTCTTCAAAAAATAGGCTGCAAGTGAATGATGAGCAAGACATCCCCCGCTACATTATGTTTGGACTCTCGTGTTTAATAACAAACATATCAGACTAGCTGAATAACAAAGGGCAAGTATAGTTCCTAGAAACCCGCAGACACAAAGTATAACGGGAATGTGGATTCGAAACCATGACCTTGACTTACCAATACAAACTATTTGAGAGTAAGTTTGGAACCACTAGACTATCACGCTTGTTGGTCTCCCATTCGACACTTGGACAACATGTGAGCAGGGGAAACAGGACTACAGCATACAGTAACCACAAAAGTAAAATCCCATGAAACCCCTATTTGCCTTTTGTAAAATAACCCTAGAAAAAAATACTCTTTAGTCTTTGCCATATTAAATCCCCAAAATCCTTTCCATTTCCATTTCCCCCCAATCACCACCACAGTAAAATCAGTTTAGGCGGGAGACCTCTTCATTTTCCTCAAAAAATTCCCCATTCTCTCTCTCTTTCTCTATACAACCTTCACTTTCTCTTTCTTACATTCAACGATGGCGGAAATCGAACAAAGAGAAAACTCAGTTTCTACAAAGCAACTCGAAAGCGCAAAATCTTCGGAATTTCTAGAAGTTTCAAGGCTTAAACTTCGTCAGCGATGGGAACTTGCCTCCGTTCTCAATTTCTTAAGCGTACGATCTCTCTCTTCTTCTTCTTGTTGTTCGCTCAGAGAGAGAGATTTTGTCCTTGATTATTTGTTAATTTTTTGTTTTGTTGATATCTGACAGGTATTTGAGTCGGTGATAGGGAAAGACCTGAAAATGTCAGGAGAGGAGATCGAAACAGCTTTGATAACGCCAAATGATTCACTTGCTAAGCTTCACGTTGCGCTTTTGAAGGTAGTTTTGTTTAAAAGTGTTGTTCTTTTAGATGTTGGTGATTAGAGTTGAATTTATTATCAATTGTTCTGATTAATGGAAAAATAGTACAGTAGTATATGTAATGTGGAGTTAAGTACTTTGATTGTGTGAGATTGTTGGTTATTTTTGTGAACATTTACTGATTTTACTGTAGAACGCGGAAGCGTATGGCTTTCTGATTCATCATTGATATAGCCTTGACATATGACAAATATGCTTTTATCTAAAACAAACACACATCACAATGTTACTACTTTAGCAAGAGTCTTGTATGGTAATTCTTAGTGTATAATTTGTTGTTTGTTTTTTGTAGATTTGATAGAGTTTATTGCTTGTCAAAATGTGAAATCTTTTATACATAGACACATAGGTTGCATTTGCTTTATTTGATTGCAAGGGTACCTTACTAAGTTGTGTCCGTTTTGTACAATAATGTTGTGGTTTTACACTTTTAGGCAGACTTGTGTCATGAATATTGATTTTGATTTACAGATTGAATGATGCATGTTATGCTCCTTTTATCTTGCCACATATCGTTGGTGTCTTACATGGATCCCACTATATACGTAGAACATAGAGAAGCCTTTCTTGTTTCGGATGATATAATTCTTAGCTATATTACATATATTCCTTTCCAAACAGTGTTTGTAATATTTGCAAATGAAAGGCATATAGTTCTTTCAGCTTATTGCTTGTAAAAATTGCTTGCATTTTTTTAGGTTTAAATAATACAGCTAATAGGTTTGAGAATCACATACGTTTCATGTGAATTGGATCCATTAACTTAATTTTTTTTTTTTTTGAAATGTTAGAAATCTGTTTGAGAAATATAACTCATGACCCCTACTCCTCCATAGCTATGGGATTATCACTAATTAATATGAAACCAAACTAGTTTGCAACTTGTATTTTGTTGATAATTGATCTTGAGGAGTCACAAGTACCTGTTTTACAACACTATATTCTAAAGTATTTCTATATGCCTTTTTGTTGTGGTAATGGTGTCCAGGGAATACCGCCTGTTCAAAAGAATTTGTCCAGTCCTGATGTATGGGTGACAAGCCTTTGTAAAAAGCTTGCTGAATGGTGGCCATGGGTAAGTTCTTTTAGCACATCAAGTACATCTTTCATATGTTGGATGGGCTTGATAAAACAGTTTGTGTTTTATCTGATCTTCCTGTGCAGGTTGCTGAAGGCGATGTTCCTCTGACTGCAGCAAAAGGGTACTAAATTGATCTTCACTTGACAATTCTATCCACTCATCTTGAAAAATTGTCATCAGTAAGGTGCTGCCTTTTGTTGTGCAGAGAAGAAATACCCAGATACAAAGAACTTGATCCTACCATTCGTTTACTGATGTTAAAGGCATTGTGTGAACTCCGAAGTGAGGTGATGAATAATATAACTTAACTTTCTACTTTCGTTAAATTGTTATGCTTAATAAACATGAGTACATGACTTAATGCTAGGGTGGCTGCTTCTGCAACATTGTTCTTTCTACAGTTTGGCTTGCCTCTTGTCCTGTCACTAACAATAGATTGTTCTTGTTCAGTTTTGTTAAGCATCATGCTGTTTGAAAATGTGTCAGGATAAGCTCTATTAATTGAAAATGTCACCCTTTAAATGTGTTTTCTTTGCTTATTTAGCAAGATGATCTAGTATCTTATATCAACAATGCGGTGAAGGAAGAAACACAGCTATCTCATTTTCGAAAAGATAAGATTGGCGAAGACAGGAGAGGAACTTCTTATTGGTATATTATCTGTTTCTTATACATGAATTTTAATCAATTGTAAGCACAGATTTTGCTGATGTTTGCTCTTTATACTGCTAGGTATGATGGAAATTCAGTTATTGGTCATAGACTTTACAGGGAAGTAAACAAGTCCCGATTAAAGTCAAAGCATAATGGCAAAGGCTGTATAGATTGGCCACCTTCCAATATACAGTGGGAGACCCTTGCAACCAACCTTGATGAATTTCGGAAAGTTATGGTGTGTTATAATTGTGGTTGGCTTTCACAATGAGTCTTGTATGTTCTCACTTCTTACCCATTCAATGTCTCGAAATTGCAGGAGCAATTGTCATCTTCTAAAGCTGGAGTTGAGGCAGTAGTTTATTTCATCGAAACCAATGCCATTCCTGTACTTGAGCAACTGCAGAAGGTAAGCTTTTTGTATTGCCTTGTTCTATGTCTATTGTTTGAGAACAGTGTGACCCTTTACCTTGTCCATCTAGTTTGTGGGCATCTGTTAATCTGTTGTTGTTTGAAGAAAGGGCTTTGAAGCGACAACAAAGGCAGGAAGCTCTTCTAAAGGATCACCAATCGTATGCAGCTGGACCTGGAGTCACTCGTTCTTGTCGTACTAGAAAGCCTGTGACCTACACATTTGGTATGCTCTGGAATTTGTCATCTAAGAGTTGTTGCATGCTTCACATTAGATGTTCAAATGCATGCTGACATATGCTCATTACTGCGGAATAATTCTGATGGTTCTCATTTTGCTGACAAATACTCATTAAAGTGTGACAATACTGATGCCTCCATTGGTTTGGAACAGTAGACAGTAGGGTCTTCAATTTAATGTACTTATTTTGGTGGTTCGTATTTTGAGTATACATTGAGGCTGGAAGCATTAGCTGCAAGCAGGAGGAGACGAAGAGTATCTTTTTAATAATCATGCTCCTTGTCTCCCTAGTTCCCTCTATGTTTGGCTAATATGAAGTGGTAAATTATTCCGGCTACAGTATTATTTTAAATAAGCAATCTTCTATGGATCCTGTTCAAAAACACCACCACCACCTCTGTAGGGCCGAAGGCTCTTGTCTAGGCCAAGTCTGGGTGGTCAGATGTGTCTAACCTTGGCTCTATATTTGCAGAGAGAACAGAGATTGTTCCCAATACCTGCATATCACACACATCAACGTGAGTAGTCGAAGATTGGATGTATGAAAAAAAGTGAAATAAGTGGAAGGATAAGTGTCTTTCTTTTGGTGTATTTGGTTCGAGATGAATGCTTGTATGTTCTTGATCCTGTATCTTCTAGTTGACTGCTCTTAGGATCAAGTGATTGTGTTAGCTTCCTTGCTATTTCATGCCAGGGCTTTCAGAATCTCCGTTGTGGAGATTCAAGGTAAATGGGCATTTGGTAGTTTTTGGTAGTTTGTTACCTTCTTTTTCCAAATTTTAGGATACTCTAACTCATTGGCTGATACGGGAACTTTTAATTTATAAATGGAAACTTTTTAATATATATACAGGAAAAATAGTGGAAGCAAAGAAGAACACTTCCCTATATGTTGCGTGTGTCACTATACTGGCTCAACACAAGTTTCAGCGATGTTGCTTTACAGTTTCCTTGGAACTTTCTTTGTCCTTCTGGCTCTTTTACAAGTATAAGCTTCTATTCCACAGGTGCATCAAATGCATTTGTCTTTGATTTTTTGCCCTTTTGCAACTTGGGTCTCATCATTTTGTCCTCTATTGGTGCTATCCTACCTTCTTTTGGATGGATTGGTTTCTAATATGATATCTTCTAGTTTGTCCAAGTCATCATCCTAAAATTTGTCTTAATCTGTTAGCATGTGAGTGCTAAGTCTAGTTGAACTTAGCAGGATCCTGTTCTGACAAACCTTGATACTTCATTATTTGGATTTATTCTAGTGGGTAACCTCCTCGATTTGTTGTCAATCTACCAACCTTTGGCACTATGAAGGGATCCTGTACAGGGAAATTACATAATGTAATAGAGAAGTATAATTTCTGGTAGGAGGGGGAGAGAGGGTAAGTTGTGGTGGAGGTGTGCGTCTATGGCCAGTTTGTGCTGTGTTTGGCTCGAGCGGAACTCCAGGATTTTCTTTGGGAAAACAGTTGACTATGTTTGGGATCACGTTCACTATTTGGCATTGCTTTGGGCAAAGGCAGCTGGGGCCTTCAAGGGTGTCCCACTTACACTTGTCCAGTTACAGTGGCAAGACCTGTAGATATTATCTTGCTTTCCTTTTGAGGACTTCTTGTCCTCCACCTTTTTGTATTCTTTCATTGATTCCCTAATGAAAAAATTTCTTATCTAAAAAAATAATAATAATAATTGCATGGAATTTGAGGTAAAGAAGATACCCAATTATTTGGTATCTGCCCCTTCAAGTTAGTCAACTTTACACATTGCGTGCATCTGATTGAGAGTTTCAGGTGGCTATTTGGAGATGACAGAATTGACAAGCTTCTCCTAGTAGAGGATCAAACTTCTTTGATCTGGTTAAGGAGGTTTTGCTCTTGCATAAACTCCGAAGTCTTGTAAAAGGATGTTATTTATGTTAAGTTGTACTTGACTTGAGTTTAATTTTAGGGAAAACAAAACAAGCTTGGATTTTGATATTTAATAGATTTCTGTCTTAGAGAAGTTACAAAGTATATTAAGCAGCAAAACATTTACAGTGAGAAGGACAAGGTGTCGTTCACACAGCGCTATTATGATGTTTTTGTAGGAGCTCTTTTTCTATGAGAACTTGTGCATTTTGAGCGGAGAAAAGAGTATGTTTGATTGTAGTGTTGTTCAAAGCACATGGCTTTCTGTGTTGATTATTGTCTCTCCTCAAAACCTCGTGATCCCTTTGATCCTTAATAATGCAATTGCAGCCGTAATTCTTTTTTGTTTTATGCTCTCATATGGGTCTCTGGTGAAATCTTTGTTTAGATTGGTGTAATTTCCATTGTTTTTTCTATATTTGGATGCAGTATTAAGTGTACTTGTTTGTCGATTAATGTGCAGATGACTTTGACCGGAGTATAGATGAGGCGGTTCAGGCCATAAAATTAACAAGGTAAGTTTTTAACATAGGCTATTAAATTCTTTCTGTGTGAATTTCTTATCACATTTTTCTGTTTGTCTTTGACACAGTAGAGCTCTCTTTTGAAGGAGGTAAAGGTAAATCAGTCTAGGTCCACAATGAAAATACAATCCAGTATAGTGAAGAACAATTTGTTTTAAACAAAAGTATACACCTTGAATTCGCCACAACCTTCTTTCCATTAATTTGTATTTCATTTCAATCTTGAGGAGTTGCAGACACCTTATGCCTATTTGTGCTAGAACGAAAACAAACGACGGAACTAAGGAATTTTACTTTGATTATTTCTTTGATAAGGAAAAAGAACAGAAAAAATTTATTCTTATTGTGGTTTAAAAGTGAGAGAAGAAAGGTAAAATAAACTCATTTTTTTTTTGTCAAGGTAATATCTCTCGCGGCATCTTAATTTTAGATTTTGGGGGGGGGGGGCAGAGAGGACTTCTTCAAACTTTTATGTTCTCCTTTCGTTGTTCACCGCATTTCCTCCAACACATGCAGAACAGCTTCCACAACCATCAAGCCCACCATTTTATTCTTGTTGTATCAGTTTATCGTCTTTGAATCTAGTGAGATGATGCCTGGAACTTTACCCTTGATTGATAAGGGCAAACAAAAATGGCCAAGATGCCTATTATTTCTGTAGTAAGGATTTCCAAATGTGAAATTTATTTTAGAAAGTCAAATAGAGGGAGTTTCAGAGTTAACCTAGGAAGCTTCGTACATGGTTTTGATGTAGTCATGTCATGTTAGGCTTCTTTGTATTTGAATATTTGATTGATGTTCACAAGATACTGCCCTTCCCTGGAGGGAACACACATACTTCTCTCGGGGAGCTGTTGTACTCATTTTCTATGCTTATTCATCTCTCCTGCGCGGCTTTGCCTGTGTTGTGACTTCTAATCTGTTTAGGAAAAGGAAAGATAGAGAAGTACAAAGATATGATGGAAAGCGTCGTGAACGAGGGAAAAAGGAGAAAGGTGCCTCAGACGGAGACACAGCAAAGGACACTGATACTGATGAGGGATCTCTAGCTTCCATGGACGAGGATGTGAAGAAGGAACAGGGTGACGGCATTGAAAATGATGAGGAGGCCAACAATACTGAAAATTCTGGCAAAAATGAAGATGGGAAAAGTGAACAGGGTGAAGGCAGTGAAAATGATGAGGATGCCAACGTTACTGAAAATTCTGGCAAAAATGAACAGGTTGAAGATAGTGAAAATGACGAGGATGCTGACTATACTGAAAATTCTGGGAAAAATGATGTTAGTAACTCAAGTGATTTTGATATTGAAAATGACAACACTGGCAGGGGAAAGTCGGGAAACCATGTAAAGATGCTCTCAAAAGACAGTTCAAGAGGTTCTTCTGGTGATCATCTTCAAGAAGTCAAAAATCGGGGAGCAAAAAATCGGATGAGACAGAGGCCTACTCGAAATACAGCCATTGAATCAGAAAGTGGAAGCTCATACGAGGATGTGAGCCTTGGTGAGCCAGGTGAGGGAGACCCATCGATGGTTGCTGATTCCGAGGATGAAATTGACAGCTAGCAAAGCTAACATAAACAAAGTCCTAACATTAGCATATGCATAGCATTGGTTTCTATGAATTTTGGTACAAAGCGAAATCTAGATTGCATTTGCCTGTAGAGTTGGTATAGTTAAGCTTTTGAGCCTTTTGTTTTCTGTATCTGCGTCCACAAGTTGTTTTTTGTATCCTCCAAGTACTGGAGCCACTAGTAGTGATATCTGGATTCTGGAGCATGTTCCAGAAGTTCAGCATGGTTAGTTAATATTAATGTTCTGGGTAAACTGCAAGGCCTATATTTTGGCATGCTCATGAAGTATATGAAAGTCGATTGTTGATATTTGGTTTTTCTAATTCATTAAGGTAAACCCTTTGGACATATTCAGAGCTGTGCCAGGTTCCCCTTATACTGATTGTTTTCTGAAATTGTATGTAGGTATCTTTGCAATGTTATGTGGTGTTACAGATACTTAATGCCATTTATACTCCTATGGAGACTGATGAAGGAAGCTCAACTATTGCCTCCCAGTGTCAAAAATCGATCTACAGCTTTAGTCGGTTTCTCAAAAATTGTAATGAACCCAGTTGTGATTTTCTCACTTGATCAATGCTTTTTTGTTTATAGTCTACATTACTTCCAGTTTGATTGATGCTTTTTAAGTTGCTGATAATCGACGGTGGCTGTGAGAATTTCTGAAGTCACAGGCGGTTAGAAAAGGGCTTCAGTGCCTTATAGCTCATGACACTTCAGAAGCTATATTAATCACCTGCCGGCTGCTGCTGTCGTAATGTGATGGATCTACCAGAGTCGATTTACAAATCAACCGTACTCGACTTCAGTATCATGAACGAGTAGGGGATGGAACATGATTCTCACAGATGAATATTTGAGTATACACCTCAAAAATACTTTTATCCAGAGGGCTGGTGGCATTTTGCTGGCACATCAACTTATGAGTATTTGAGCAGTGGTGGTAAGTTAAAAGATGGGGTTGCTTATGATTTTCTCCAGGGGCAAAATCCTCAGTAAATAGAACTGAGATATAATGATTTTACCCCCTAGTGGAAGAATAATACTGTAGTGAACTTTTTGTGTAAAAAAAATAAATCATGATTTCTTGTTTGGCACATCAATAGTTATATTTTAATGGAAAATGGATGAGAATAATCTCACATTTAGGAGGTAGTACAAGAATAATCTCACATTTGACTTTAGTTGTGAATAATCTCACATATTAACGGAGTTTACCCGCGTGCATTAAATGATAACGGTGTTAGCAAACCGGTAACTCCTTGATGACGTGTCACTCTCTCTCTCTCTCTCTCTCTCTCTTAATTGAAGGCTTGAAGTTGAATAAATTAAATGGCTCTTCTCTCCATTATTATCAACAAATTAATTAACCTAAATTGCATCCAAGTTTGATAAATGGTGTTTTTTTTATTTCTTCCACTTCTTTAAGGAGCTTCCTGAAAATCTTTGGAAAGAAAGTTACTTGGACTCTATAATCAACGCCGCGGTTGAGAGATTAAGAAACTGGAACGATAAATATCATGAATAATCTTTGAAACCTTGACTTTTTTCTTGTTACTTTTTCAAAGATCCATGGCAGAAATATCAAAACAAAACCCACATTTATTTATGGAAGAAAAATGTTATTTATTTATGGGTTTCAAAGATTCATGGTTGAAAGGTTCTTGGTTTTCTTCCATGGTTGAGATCGAGGTTAAGAAAATAAGGTTGAGAGAGAGAGAGAGAGAGAGAGAGAGAGAGAGAGAGAGAGAGAGAGAGAGAGAGAGAGAGAGAGTTTGCTAAGACCGTTATCATTTAATGCACGCGGGTAAACTCCGTTAATATGTGGGATTATTCACAGCTAAAGTCAAATGTGAGATTATTCTTGTACGACCTCCCAAATGTGAGATTATTCTCATGCATTTGGAAGCAACTTTTCTTTCAAAACTTAATTGGAGCAGTGGTGGTAAATTCAAAGAGTGTGTTTTTGCCTGTTTTGCCTTCAGTCGGTGAACTTTTGCTCATGAAATGCATTTATGAATTAAAACTCATAAATTAAACCGCATAGAGCAAGTCTTGGGTAGGACAAGCTCAAAATAAAAAATAAAAAATAGGGTTCTATGTAAAAAGTAGGGTCCCTTTTTATAAGTCGTGACCTTTATTTGACTAAAAAGTGATAATCATCTCACCAAAAATTATGATAACACCGTATTAAACAAGTTTTTGTGCTCTACGAACTGAAGTAGTAGACAATGACATTTTTGTAAATAGATACTCCCACCGTTTCTAAAAAGTGTTAACATTTACTTTTGTACGGTCTCCAATGCATTACTTTGATCATAAATATTTGTGTTCATATGAATACCTAAACTATAAAAAATAGACTTTTCGAAAGTACTAATTAAAACGTATTCAACGATAGTATTTTTACATCATAAATCCTTATATTTTTTCCGAAATCAATAAAAAGTAAATGTTAACATTTTTCCGAAATGATGGGGTATTAAATAACCTGACTAGTAAAAAGTGACTAGCTAATAAAACAAGGTATTACAGTGGATTATATTAGAACCGCGGCAGAATAGGAGTATAGAGTACACTGGCTCTACCAGTAAGGCTGTTCATAATTGGGTCTGAACCGAAATTTTTAGACCGAACCGAACCGGAATCAAACCAGACCTGAGTAATTCCGGATTAGGTTCCGGATCGCCCAAATCAATAATACCAGTTCCGGTCTTTTTCGGGTCAAAAATCGGAATATTCCGGTTTAGACCGGAACAGACCGGAATTTTTATTTTGCCCAAAAAACAAAAAAAGAAAAGAAAAATGAAAGTAACAGACTCAAAGAGTCAGAGGGTTTCAAATTCTCACTTTCTCGAAACTCAATTCTCAGGCCTCTCACTCTATTCTCTCACTCTCTCCTCTTCTCTGTTCTCTCTCTCTTCAAGTCTTCACCAAATCACCAGTACCACCGTCCACCGCACCACCGGCACGCCTGGCCGCCTGCAGCACCAGTCCACCACGACCACAGGCCCACACCAGCGCCACCACTCATCTGTCCTCTCACGACTGCAGCAGCGCCGGACGGCTGCCGCCGGCTCGCCGCCTGCTCGCCGGCTGACCGCCTGCTTGCCGCCTTGCCTCACCACTCGGACCCAAAACCCCACGGGCCCAAGGCCAAGGCACCACTCCCTGTGTCCCTCCGATCAGTTCAGCCAAACAGATTGTTTTTTTTTTTTAATTAAAAAAAGCTTCAAATTTGGATTTCGGTCTTTTCGGGCTTAAACCGGCCCGAACCGGAAAATTCAGGTCCGGTTCGGTTTAAACCGGAATCAAACCGGTTCAGGTTCAGGTCTTGATTTTTGGGCGATTCCGGTTCCGGTTTGAATCGGTGTTCACCCCTATCTACCAGGCTACCAGCAGTCCAGCACTCTCTCTCCCTCTCCGCTCACCAACAACGCACCAGAGTTCCACCAGAGGCAAAGGAATTGTAAGTATTCTCCCATGCTCTGATTTTTGGGGTGTCCATTTATGTATGTCACATAATGTAGCTGTGTTTATTTTCATTTTTCGCACTGAATTGAAGTGCTCTGATTTTGGTTTGGTGAACAAATGTGAAGTTAGTTGTGCACAAATTTGTTTGAATTTAAAATCAGTAATATATAGGTTACAATTGAATGTGTTTCATTGTTAAGTTTTTTTAGCTAAGTTCACTATTCTGCTGTGTTACTTTGTAGTTAAAGGTAGTGTTTTGTAAGTTTGTTTGTGACTTGCTGTTTTTGTTGGTTTTTTGCTGTTTCATTGTTGATTGATAATCGAAATCTAGGGTTCTAAGAAGGTTTTGGTTAACAAAAATGGTGGACAGATTTGGAGGAAGGGAGTGAGCTAGGGTTTTCAGAAATTTTGGGGGGGTTATGTTTTCTTTTTCAATTTAATCAAATTGGGGGTTTCTGATTAGATTAAATGTTGCTTTGCATATTGGTAAATTGTTCTCCCATCTTGCTGTCTTTATATGATAAAGAGGGGTTTTCAGAAATTTTGGGGGGTTATTTATTTTTTTTTTTTTACGTTAATCGAATTGGGGGTTTACGATTAGATTAAATGTTGGTTTGCATATTGTTAAATTGTTCTCCCATATTGCTGTTGTTATATAGTAAAGAGGGGTTTTCAGAAATTTTGGGGGGTGAATGATTTTTGGGAAATTTAGATCTTTATTATTGATCTCTCCAGTTCGTAAAGCTCTCGACAGGCCTTTGTACTATCAACGTTTCTATGTTGGACAGTTGGACTAGTACAAAAAGCACACAAAATCATCTTTGAGTATGTTCTATGCGTGCAAATTCTTGTTTATCCTTTAGGTTGGTTGGTATCAATTAATGTGAGCAACCTCTTCAGTCTTCAATTCCATCAGATGATAGACCTTTTTTGTTAAAATATAAGTCTCTTCCTTTTGGGGGTTTTAGGGTTTTATACAGTTACTAATCAATTCCTGCAAACTCAGAAAAGCAAGCGCTCAGACTCCTATAAGCGGGTGAAAATGAAGGTCTTTGAAATCGGCTCAGCCACTATTATTGTTGGTTTGGGGGGTTTACGATTAGATTAAATGTTGGTTTGCATATTGTTAAAATTGTTCTCCCATATTGCTGTTGTTATATAGTAAAGAGGGGTTTTCAGAAATTTTGGGGGGTGAATGATTTTTGGGAAATTTAGATCTTTATTAGTGATCTCTCCAGTTCGTAAAGCTCTCGACAGGCCTTTGTACTATCAACGTTTCTATGTTGGACAGTTGGACTAGTAACAAAAAGCACACAAAATCATCTTTGAGTATGTTCTATGCGTGCAAATTCTTGTTTATCCTTTAGGTTGGTTGGTATCAATTAATGTGAGCAACCTCTTCAGTCTTCAATTCCATCAGATGATAGACCTTTTTTGTTAAAATATAAGTCTCTTCCTTTTGGGGGTTTTATACAGTTACTAATCAATTCCTGCAAACTCAGAAAAGCAAGCGCTCAGACTCCTATAAGCGGGTGAAAATGAAGGTCTTTGAAATCGGCTCAGCCACTATCTCTCTTTCCCTTTTCACCGACGTCACCAATTCCAAGTATGTCTCTCTCTCTCTCTCCCTACAAAAATTATCAATTGAGCATCTGAATGATCTAAAGTTGCTGATATATACATCTCCTGAAATTAAAAATGACCAATTTGTTAAACGCAACATCTCATTTGCAGCGGCCGTAAGCTATAAGGCGCCTTTTCCCATCCACCGTCAATGTCCACACGCTTACTGTTGCGTGCAATTCCCTTCCCATTTTTTCCTCTCTCCTCCTGCCAGTCTCCGAGGTACCCACCAGACCATCACCACGTACCATAACACATCAGCCGATCGATCAGCACCACAACCCATCAGCCGATCGATCAGCACGTGCTGATCGATCAGCACCACAACCCGAATAAATAATGAGATTTGTGATAAGGAGTTAATTAAGGAGAGAGAGAGAGAGAGCTGAAGCTGCGTGCTAGCCTGCTATAGCTTTATCGATGATGATGAACTACTGATCTATGATCAGGATTAAATGAGTAAAAAAGAATTGGGGGTGGGAGTGGTTTCGTACTGGTGGTGTTTGTTGAGAATTAAGAAGATACTGTGTATAAAGCATTAAATACTCAAATGTGTTTGGGGAGTATTTTTTTTTTTTTTTTAAGTTCATACGTATATTTTATTGACACATTAATTAAACTTGAGAATTTTATTGATACATTTTGAACTACTCCCTTTGTCTCAAATTGTTTTTCTTTCTTTACATTTGTGACTCACATTATTACATTTGTGACTCACAATAATGTAAGGAGTATGTGATACTGTGACACTGGATTAAATAAACTGACATCACAAGGCAACAAAATGACACTACAGTAAAATAAATTGACACCAAAGGACAACAAGGTCACACAACACACACATACACAACAAAAATGATACTACAGAGGTAATAAAGTAACACTACATCAAAATATAGAGACACCACATGTCGAGAAACCAATATTGAAGTTTAAGAATAGTCACTGGGAACAAATGCACACCAAAGTAAAATAAAATAACACTACAACACATTAAAATAACACTACAAAAATAACACTCAATGTGGAGAAGTGATACTGAAGTTCAAAAAAAATGTCACCACAACGGAACAAAGTGACACTAAAACAAAATAAATTAGCACCACCACGAAACAAAGTGACGATACAAGAAAATACACTGATACCACAAGGCAATAAAGTGATCATAGCGCAACATAAACTAATACCAAATAGGATTACGATAAAATAAACGGGTACCATATAATGAGGCAACAAAGCTATAATAAAGCAAAATAAACTGATACTATCATTTAACAAAGTAACACCATAACAAAATAATTAGACACCAAAGATAATAAAGTGACACTACAAACATAAAAAATAATACTCCCTCCGTTCCAAATTGAGATTCTTGTTTCTTTTTACGCGGTCTACGAGACAACACTTTGACCATCAATAACTATAATTATATTAATATCCAAACTATAAAAAGTCGATATTGTGAAAGTACAATTAAAAATGAATCTAAGAATACTATTTTGATATTGTAAATCTTCATATTTCTTTGACAAATCAAAAGTCAAATTTTGTAAAGTTTGACTCAAAAAGTCCAACAGGAAGCTCAATTAGGAACGGAGGGAGTATCTCACAACAAATACAACACCATTGAGGAAAAAATGACATGACGTCAAGGGAAAAAAAATGACACCATAACAAAATAATACTTTTGATTAAAAAATGATACTCCGTATCTCAAAGGAAAAATAAAAATAAAAGAAGAAAATTGGTCTAACAAGATTCGAACCAAACTCTAAGGAAGTGTCAAGTCAACTGACAATCTCACCACTGGGCCAAGCGCATGCTTTGTTAATGTTACCGAAGCGGATTTACTTATATCATTCTTGCAGCCCAATATAGCTGAAGACGCGCGTCTACTGCGCTTGCTGGGGCTTCACGTGGAGATTATCCCGCGTATGGGACCCATCCTGTAATCTCGCCCTATACAATAGGGCGGCCCTATAAGAGACCAACTGCTTGTTAAATTGTTATCATTGCTTATTTCCTTGCACAAATCAGCTAAAATTGTTCTCTCATTTTCTGGTAAAAATCTACTATCACCTGTACTATATTTAATTAAATTGTAATGCAGCCACATTGGTTCAATTGGCTTTGGAATTTTGTGGTTTGTGTTGTTAATTATGCAGAGGCCTGAAAGCCCTCATACCAAAGTTCAGTCTGTGGCAAAAGAGCTTCTTTTCTTGACTTGGCTGTTTATTTTGTGGGTTTATTAAGTTTATGCATTTTGTTTGAGTTTCACCTGTCTTGTCTGAGAAAAGTGGGATTTGTTCTTTTTGATTGTTGTTCGCATGTTATTCATAGTGTTAGGGCAAACCCATGTGTCCTCCGGGTGTAACATGATAATGATTGTTCTTTTAAGAAGAAACTTTATGAAGTTACCTTGTTTTGGGGTTGAACTTTTTGTGGAAGATCTTAGCAAGGCTGTCTGCAGACTCCCAGATATTACTGAAATTAGAGTTTACAGAACTGTGTTTGTGAATTTGAACTTTCGGAATGCAATCTAGAGTATTATGCATGTTGAAAGCATTCTCATTCCTTTAGCTTGCATACCTCGTGACCTAATTGGGTTATCGCCTATCATCCATGTAGAGTAATTGGACAAAGAGTCAGTTTCTATGTTGAACAAACACGAATGATTGTTTGATTCAAGTTCCATCCCAAAGGAGGAGAGTGTATGTAAAGATCATGGCTTTTTCTATGATAATTTTTGTAGGGAACTCGTGGAATCCATGCAAGCTGGAACCTTGGACCTGAAGTCGCATTCCTTAATGCATCTCTTGTGAGTTCCTCCAGAACATGCTCTGATCCTGTGTTTTATTGAGGTGCTATGTGCCTATCTGCGGTCTAATCTAAATTTGTTTGCTGAGACAGATTGCTGATGTCTTTCCTGTTCTAGCAGCTGCCCACAAGGCACTTCTATCCAAACAACGGGATTCGTTAACAACACGGACTCTTCATTCTGAACTAGTCTACAATTACTCGGGATCTAAGCATGTAAGCGCCCTTGTTTCTGAATCATATAGGTCTTTGTTTCCTTTCCATCCCCATCCCCCAAGCCCGCAACAATCATTTTGAAGGATCTTTCATTTTAACTAATGGTTCACATTCCCTTCTCCCAATGCCCTTTAAAAAAATGACCAGATTACGGAATCCCTCAAAAGATGTGGCATCTCTGACAGCTCTACCTATATCCTTGCTGCTCGTTTCAATGCTTCACCAGATGAGGTGAGACATTAGCTGCTCTATTTTATGATGTCAATAAGTAACTATAACATATGCAATATGGTAGGTGACCCTTTGATCCTAATGTTCATAGATGAAAGCCATTGGAGGGATGATCATTGGGAAGGAGATTGATTTGCAGGAGCTGGCAGAGAGGGCAAATCAAGCCCAAATTTTAAAGGTATATAACTCTATCTTGCCTCTACCAATGGATATTTTGGCGCTTGCCCTTCTGACCAACTATGGTTGATTTCATTCAGCACTATAAAATATCAGCCTTGGAACTGGAGGTAGGCTCAGTTGCTGATGCCATTACATGTCGCATTGCTGCTCGCGATGCTTTGTGAGAGAAGAATGATATTCTAAGTAGACATCGTCTCAATTTGTCTTGTATCTCCCTATACGGTGTCAAGTTCAACATGTAGAAACTAACTGACATCTTTATTGTGTCAGAAACTAGTGCTCATGTATTCTGTACTCATGAGAATCGCTCAATACTAACTAGTGCTCATGTATTCTGTACTCATGATAAAAGCATTTTCATGCACTTTTAACACCAGTTATTGAGCGATACAAACATCATTACATCAAAAAGATTACAAGATGTACTGTCCATCGAGTCACTAAGGTAACACGCCGTTTATTCGTTGATTCATCATGTCACTTTCTTGAGTCGTTGGGATGTCTTGTCTTTGATCCATTGTCGATCATATGGCAGGTAACCTTGAATAACATGGTCAAAACTACAAGCAGAAAACAAAAAGAAGATGTCAAACCAGTCAAGCGACCATGAGAACATAGAATGTCCTAGATTGTTCATTGAGTAGAGAATGTAATTTAGTTCGGTTTTTTTTATTTTTTGGGGGGTGGGGGATAATTCTTAAGGCATGAGAAAAAAAAAAGAAAAAAGGAAACCCAAACTGTAGCACCTTCCATTCCTGTCAAATTCCTGATAGTTTGAGGGGTAAAACATCACCAAATCAGAACATGAAAATCAGACATTATGATCGGCAAGTCAATTTGAATTGCTGGTCCAACATGATCAGGCAAAATAGTTTTGAGACGAGTATTCACTAAACCTTATGCTGCGGAGGAGTGCATGTTTTTAAGATTAATGGCCTCAATAAATTAAAGCTTCAAGAAATTGTAGTAGAATAGTTACACTCCGTCTCCTGTGAGGCCGCCTCAACTTGAGGCCTCTTAGAGTACCAAACAATGAAAACACACACGCCTCTAATTATAATACAATACAACAACAGAACCCAAATTCACTATCGCTCACCTCACGCTCTCTCCCTCTCTCTCTCCTCGCGCTCTCTCTCCCTCTTTCTCTCTCATGGTGATTCTCAGGCAATTTCGATAGTTTTTGCTGTTTAAACTCACACAAAAACTGCTTCTATACGCACATCTTCCTTCAAACTCAAAATTCGTGTTTAAATTTCACAAAAATTGATTTTTTCACCTAGATTTCGCATAATATAGTGAAAAAGTTGAGAAACTTTCAATTGCGGAAGCCTTAATCGTTTTTGGCAATGGTGAAACGGAAGCATGTCGCGAAGAAGCCGCCTCCACAAAAATCAATTGCATCGAAAAAAACAAAAGGTATCACTAAATTGTTATTTGGATTTGAGTCTTTGTATTGTTTTTCCTTACCTAAGTATTAGTTTTCGTGTTTATTGTATTAGATTTCATGTGTTATACTTTCACATGTGTAGTACAAATTTTCATGCGTTGTATCAATTTTCATATATGTAGTATTAGTTTTATTATCTGAGGTATTAGTCTTGTGTATTTTATTAATTTTCTTATGTGTAATATATATTTGCTTTTATGTTTATGTTGACCAATGTGGTGAATGTTTCATGTTCTAGGTTGATTAATGTGTTTCTGTTTTCGATATGAGTAATGAAAATGTCATTTTGATGCTTTTAAGCTCTTGTTATTTGTTAGTTGTTGCTCTGCCTAATGTGGTCTTATTGTGTTTGATATTGGAATGTGCATTATCTAATGTCCTATGTCCGTCTCTGGGGTGATCGTGACTCGATTTTTATTTTGGTCGAAATATGCTCATATACTATGAATTTCACTATCAGTATTAGTTTTTGTATCAACAATATCAGGTTTTTGCTCAGATGTATCTTTCTATTATCAAGCTCAATATTGTCAAAGTGATTACTTTATGTATTAGTTATTAATCTATAATGTATCACTTTTTGACTCACAAGTATCAATTTAATTTTTTTCTTAAAATTTTCCGTTGCCTATTATTTCACATACTAAAAAAAATATGCATATTGTTTGGCGTATTAGTTTTTGTGATAATGTATTAGTTTTGTTAGTTAAAGTATTAGTTTTGTTTGTTGCTCTGTCTAATGTGGTCTTATTGTGTTTGATACTGGAATGTGCATTATCTAATGTCCTATGTCTGTCTTTGGGGTGATCGTGCCTTGATTTTTACTTTGGTTGAAATATGCACATGGTGTACTATGAATTTCATTATCAGTATTAATTTTCGTATCAACAGTATTAGGTTTTTGCTTAGATGTATCATTCTATTATCAAACTCAATATTGTCAAAGTGGTTACTTTATGTATCAATTCTTAATCTATGAGGTATCACTTTTTAACTCACAAGTCACAAGTATCAATTTATTTTGTTTCTAAATATATTTCTGTTGTCTATTATGTCACATACTAAAAAAATTATGCATCTCATTTGGCGTATTAGTTTTTGTGATAATGTATTAGTTTTTTTAGTTGAAGTATTAGTTTTGTTTTTACATGTTTGAAGGAAGAAGAACTGTATGCATACAGGATACCGAGTGATTACAGCTAGTATTGGAGGAAATTATTGCAATTGAGGGGAGATGCATGTGGGTTGTGTGGTTCTAATGCCTGACATGTGAACATAGGGGGGATTACACAATCAAGCTGGGATTCCAATTGTTCATTGGTACTCAGAATCAGTTCACAGCAAATGCTATTGTTTGGGGTGGATATTCAGTTCCTATACATACCATCTTCTTTTGGTTGATAGTTCAGAAGAAAGCTTTTGACTAGGGATAGACTGATGATGATGGGCTGCGCTGTACTAGATACCCTTTTCCCTCTCTGTAACGGAGAAGACGAGTCGACTGATCATCTTTTCTTTACTTGAGTTAAGTCTGCACATTTACTAGATGAGGTGAAAGTAAGGGTCAATCAGTGTAATTTCTCGAAAGAAAGAAGCAAATGACTCACTTGGCTGCGAAACAGGAAGGGAAGTAAACAAAAGAGGCAGATTCTGTATGTAGTTGCGGTTGTTACAATATATTACATATGGTTGGCGCGGAACAAAGCCATCTTTGCTGATCAGAGATGTGATACACATCGTATTGTAAAGCTAATTCAGTGAGTAATGAAGATTCGATTCAATATTGTAAAGACTCATTCTATAAAGGCTGATGCTCGTTATCCTTTTCATTGTGTTTGTTTTAGTATATTTCTAGTGTTTGTCAACTTTATCTTATGCATAAAACTTCATCAACTATCAGTTTAGAATTAAGTTTGTTGCCACTAGTATAACAAATTGCATCTCGTATATGCATTTATTATTTTTCAATGATCGTATGAGACGCCTTGGATTTGATTAGAAGATTTCTGTTGATTTTGTCGTATTTCTACTTAAGTAGGTTTTGAGAAGTCGATAACTTGGGATGCCTATATTCAAAGGAAACTCTATCGGATTTTCGACTCGAGATTTATTTGTTTGAAACTCTATGTATCATAATATTCAAAACGTGATACGTAAGATTGAAAATACTTTAAGGACTAAAAGTGATACATTGTTTTTTATTTGTTTTTACTAAAAAGAGATTCATAATGTCCAAAAAGTGATGCATAGGAATGGAAAACGAAAACTTTTACGTCTACAACTGATACTTGATTTTTTTCTTTTTAATGATAAAGTGATGCATGATATTCAAAAAGCTGATTAGTAGGATTGAAAAACTAATACTTTTAGATCTAAAAGTGATACTTTGATTTCTATTCGTTTTAATAATAAATTGATATAATAGACAAAAAGTGATACGTAGGATAGAAAAACTAATACATGAAGTCCAAAACTGATACTTTGGTTTAATTGATAGTAGTATTTGATGAAAGTGATACGTATGATCGAAAAACTAATACAGGGAAGTCCAAAACTAATATGGAGTTTCGTTCTATTTGTATCACAATAACTTCTTCTAGTATCAATTTTATTTCACCAAGTATCACATTTGTTTATTTTCTTATCAATTTTTACGTGTTTGAATATTAGATCCCCATTTGCCATTTCCAATAACAACATACAACCTCCTGTAACCAAAAAGTTTCCACACACACTCCAATGGAAGACCATCCCTCAATTCGTTTAAGCATTCTTGAGTGTGCAGATATAGCTCGAAAACCAAATTGAACTCCATTATGTATTAGTTTTATATCATCTTTTAATATGGTGGTATCGATTTTCGTTCCACTTTAATTTAACAGCATTAGCAAAATACAATGAATGTCACCAACATTAATCTTTCACCACCACCATCACCATAACCACTCATCCTCCATTGAAGACGACTAAAGAACACAACTATCCAAATGAAATTTTACAGGTGATGCCGGATTTGACCCCTGTTTGACCAAAACGCAACTTGTGGCATTCGATATCCATAAACAATTAACATTTAATGGCATGGAAAATACTAACGATGAAAATTTTGACTCCATTATGGCTCGATCATCTACTATTTGTATAGATAGGGGTTTAAATGAGAGTCTCACTTCAATTTCTCTATCCTTGATTTGAGTTGCTTTACCCTTTTTTTTTCTCCTCGATCGTCATCATCAGCTCTAAACAAGATGCTTCCCTCACTTTCTCTCTCCTCAATCTGAGGTCTTCTACCCATTTTATCTCTCCTCGATTCTCACTGGCAACCCCCTGATAATGGTTGCCACTGGTTCTCATTAACTCTCGTCATTTTGGTGGTTGTAGCGAAGGAAGAGGTCGGCACAGTCGAAGCAATGTGGCATGCTGAAGGTTGAAGAAAAAGAGAAAAAGGGGGAAAAAAAAAAAAAAAAACGCTGATGTCAACATGATATAGGCACGCCTCAGCTTGAGGGCGCCGCAAGCAAGTTTTTGCGGAATAGTTATTAGCTCAGAGGCTCTTATAGAATGGGTTATGTAAATATTACTCGTTATTTACTTTTTCAGAGTTTGAAATTGTATAAATTAAAGTAGCCATAAAGATCCAAAAACTATGAGGACAGAAACATACACTAATGCTCTCATGTCCACGATCCAATCAATGAAATTGTCCAGATCACCAATATCATAGCTGATATTTCTCAGGGCTGGATTTATCTCCTTCAGCTTCCTTTCATACAAAGCACAAATGCCTGTAAAGCACAAGCATGAAATGGATAAATAAGTAAACCAGGAAAATAAAGGCAAAATATTTATCACCATTTGAAATGACTACACAAAAATTATTTACCCCTATTTTCTCCTTACATATTTCTTTCCATGCATAGGGGTTGGGAGTACGTCTGAAATTAGCATGAACATCCAGGACTTGAAGAACCATACTATGAAGGATTGTCAGGTAGACATTCCTAGCACATTATCCCTAAAATGTACTATCCAGTTGACCATCCATCAGCTACGAAACTAAAAGGCAATGGCACGATTCGACTGCCAAGGTTTTACCCTCAATTCATTTAACAAGCCTAGGCTAGAAGACAGACTGCAAGTTACTAGGTTGAACCCATAATGCGAGTAACATAAATACACATGACAAAACCTACCATCCACTGCTTGACTTGTTGAATCGTAATCCAGAAAAGTTCTAGTTGCTTTGTTCTGTGATGTCTGCATTAAGATAATGGTGTTGTTATTCTCCTGCAAACAAGAGTTCAAAGATTCCAGTTAGCACTTTAAAGATTTTATGAGTGACATGGGGTCAAACGGATGTAGAACATGGGCTAAGTAAATAGTTGACTTGGTTTGATTTATAGTACCTGTTCCACTCCTCAGCCCTTGGAGCCTCCAATAAAGCAGCAAGATCATAACCCAGATAATATTTTACTTCTACCAATGAAAATCCAAGAGAACTACACCAAAACCCCTAAGTTAACCCAAGTCACCAACCTCTAGGGAATCTCCGGTAAGTCACCTCTTTCCAGAGTGTTGGGTATGACTTGAAGTCTTCGGTATTTGAGTTATGATATGTTACAATATGTTACGTTATCGTACGTTAGGTAAGCCTAGTCTGGTTAGATTTAGGAAGTTAGCCCTAATTTCATATCTCATATATATACTGTAATCTGTAACCTTCATAACTATCTCAATACAATATTGTCTCAGAAAGCAGAGGGGAATGTTAGGAGAAAGCAGAGGGTGTTAAATGGAGAAAGCAGAGGGGAATGTTAGGAATGTTAAGCAGAGGGGAATGTTAGGACTGTTAGGAAAAAGCAGAGGGTGTTAAATGGAGAAAGCAGAGGGTACTTGAAATGTTAAATTGGGAAAACAGAGTATTAGATGGGTGGAGAAAACAGAGAGTCTGGAACTGTATTAATAGGTGTATTAGAAAGTGACTTTCAAGGAATTTATAATAATAATAATAATAATAATAATAATAATAATAATAATAATTTATGAAAATAACCTAGATTAATCTATCATTAATATAGACCATTACATAACAAAGATATGGGGACAAGTAAAGCAGTAATTTTATTTAGAGATCTTACTAATTCATTCGCTTCCTCGAGGACAAGTAAAAGCAGTAACATTCATTCGCTTCCTCAATGGCCTTCCTCCTCCCGGGAACTCCTTCTTGACACTTATCCATTTCCTCTGTTACTCCAGCAGAATGCCCATAGATTTCGCCCGGCAAATGAAAAATGATACCACTAAGCTTTAGCATCTTCCTGCAAGAACTGGCTTTTTTTTTCCTATCAAGAAAATAAAACTTTAATTATTAATCATGCAGTCTGTTTTAAGTTATATATATATATATATATATATATATATATATATATATATATATGATACGAAAGATAATAGCCTCACTTGATCATCTTAAGTAGATCCTCCATTGCTACATGAACTTACTGAGAAATATCTACATCCAAAAACGAAGGTTGGATGAAAACATTAGTTGCAACTAGCAAGCTATAACATCTAATAAAGAAGTTGAATTACAAATAAGAGTTGCCACAGTTTAGTGACAATGAATGTCTAAGCCTTCCGGGTTTGACTTGTGGAGTTGAAATTGAACTCATAAAAGCTCAACTTCTTACCGAAGGACAAGGAATAATTTTTTTTTTTTTTTTTTTTTTTTTTTTGCTTTGCAAAGAGAAACTTTCTTCCTCTTTGGGCGTGGCTAAAGGGCACCTCCTAACGCACGACCTCGGGTATTCCCAGAAAGTTTGAACCCATGACCTGGTGTACAGGTTGTAACTTGTTTACCAGTGAGCCAACAGCTCTAAAGACAAGGAAATTTAACAAAGAGTCAGGTATCCCTCATTTTCTAATAGCTTCAATATTACATCCAAATCTCACACAATTGAAAACTGAAATTAGTAAATTATTCCTACTTGAATTAATTGCAAATTAACTTCATTGCATATTCACATTTAGTAGTAATTCACTAATTCCGAACATGTTTTCAATGACATCTAAATTGCATTTGTTCACAGTAAGTTCAATAAACTCTTTACTAAAACAGAATCGGAAATCAAAAGGCTGAAATTATATTATAAGATTCATTTTTTCTACTCTTAAAAACCTAATTTAGAGCTCAAACAGACAAATGTGACAAGAATCTTTAAACCCTAAAAGAGAAATCTATACAGAAATAAAATACGAAAAATATCAACTGAATTTACAAATTTAAAGCCGAACCTGAAATGAGAGAGAGAGAAGAGAGAGGGAATAACGTAAAGAACAGAGAAGCATTGAGATTCGACTTAAGGAAGCCACGAACTCACGCATGATTGATTGCTCTTCCGTGGTGTCTAATGTCCATTATTAGATACCTTGGGAGTAGACCTGGGCAAGTGGGCGGGCCCCTCTAGCTGACCTGTCTCATGAGCGGGTCATGACCCGCTTACCACTATAAATGGGGGTGTCAAAATGGGTCGGTCTATTTTAAAGTTAAGCGGGTCATAGCGGGTCGTAAATAGGCCGAAACATTTAATTTTGTTTTATTAAAAAAAACTTTTTAAAATTTAAATGGGCCGAAACATTTAATTTTGTTTTATTAAAAAAACACTTTTTAAAATTTAAATGGGCCAAAAAGGGCCGGCGTGACCCGACCCACCCCACTCACAAACATCCCGACCCGACTCGTCCCGTCCCATTTATTAAATGGGCCAATCCACCCCAACCCGTCCATTTGCCCAGCTCTACTTAGGAGAGGAGAGAGAAAGAGGGAGGGAGGGGAGAAAATGCGGGAATTTGAAACGGAATGAAATTAAAGCTGAAATCTTGGAACGGAAAGTAGGACTTTTAAGGAGCAATAATACTGAAAGAAATAGGAAACCCCAGCCCATTTTATAAATGGCTTTTCAATTGGCTTACTGGATTACAGGAGAACACATGAGTGCATGACCATAGGAAACTCCCAACTTCTTTTTCTTTCTTTTCCTTCTAATATTGAGGCCCTATTCTTTTCCTTGTTTTCATCTTGTGTTCCATTTCGTTCCGTTTTGTTTCATTCTGTTCCGCGTCGTTTCATTCCGCATTTTGTACTTCATTTTGTCTCACCTTTTTTTGAATTATCCGCGCCGCGCTATTCCTTTTCGTTCCAGTCCGTTCCGTTCCGCTCCTCACTTTCCCGCACAATTCTATTGAAGAGAATAGGGTCTTAGTGAGTTCATCATTAGAAACACAAAAACTTCTATAAGACGGTTTTTTCCGTAATTTTCGGTAACACGAGGGTCACTTTTATATGAAATAAGGGTCATTGCTCACCATAAGTGATCCTTACATCTCTACAGATTAACGCCATTTTTCTGTGAATTGGTCTCATACAAAACTTACTGCATTTAGAAATTATATTTTCTATTGCTAATACTATAGATAATTTTAAATTAAAGGTCAATAAGATAATAATGTATCAATAATATACATAATAAATAATATGGAGTAATACAAAATCAAAGTTGTGCTACGTATGATATAAAAGTTTCTTATGTGACATGTAATAATTATTTGGGTTAAATTGGACAAGAAAAAAAAATCTCATTTAGTATTTTCATCTTCAAGAAAATCTTTGCTCTTTGGACTAATTTTCCGAGCGGAGAGGGAGAGGTGCTGGTCGGGGTGACCATAGCTGAGGTCGTCGCGCGGAAGCGATCTCCCATTGTGGCCAGGGTGGGGGTTAAGGGGTGAAAGTGAGGGTTTGGTGTGCATGACAGAAAAAATAATACTCTCTTCATTCCTTAATGAACTTCATGTTTGACTTTGCATAGTTTTCAAGATAAATGACCATCAATAATTATAGTTATACAAATAATATTAATATTATAAAAAATTGATATTGCGAAAGTACAAATAAAAATGAATTTGTGAATAGTATTTTGATATTGTAAATCTCCATTTTCTTTTTCACGGATCAGTAGTCAAATTTTGTGAATGTTGACTTAAAAAATTAAACAGAAAATTCATTGTAGAACGGGATGAGTAGTAGACATTTTCTTTAAAAGAAAAATCTAGCCAAGAAACATAATTGTAACTTAGTAAAAGTATTTCATCTAAAATTATAAGTAAGCAAAACCAAGTTGAGTGAGAGTGAGTCATATGCTCTCAAAATTAGAGCCATTGATTAGTTTAAAGGAAAACAATGATAAAGTTGTAAAAAAAGAGTATATCTTGATAAACTAAACCAAGCTTTTTAGATCCCTACATATACATAGGCCATCATTAAGATCATTTAAATGCATTGGATCTCTCTATATATACCATAGGACATCAATCAAATGCACCAAACAAAAATCCCCCACTTTCATAAACTCTTCTTTTATACCAATAAACCTTCCAACAAAAACACACTCTTATTATACTTCCCTTAAGTTCAGAAAAATGGGCATTAAAGAATGGAACACAAAGAAGAGCCAGAGCTTTACATTTGGTAGCAAAAGCATCTCATCATCATCAAGCAGGAGAGAGAAACAGAGGGAATGCATCAAATTAGGCCAATATGATGATGATCATGATAATAAAGGGTCAAAATGGAAGCTTTTGTGGAAGAAAATAAAGAGAGAAAAACTGAGGATTTTGAGGTCTAATACCTTCAACAATGGTTCAGCAATAGCAGCTTATGATCCTGAAGCATATTCAAGAAACTTTGATGAAGGGTTGGATTGTAAAGAACCCGAGTACTTGACCCGGTCCTTTTCAGCCCGGTTTGCTGACCCATCTAGGATTGTTCATCACAATAGGTCCTTGAAGTGTTAGTTTTTTTTTTTTTTTTTTTTTTTTTTGTGTCACTTTTTGTCTCTCTTTGTAATTTGTGTAGCTTGATCATGTGTATCAACAAGTGTGTAAATTTTGATCTTGAGCTACCATTCTCCCCTTTTCTGCGAATCATTTGTCTTGTTAACTGTTTAATTATTACTAGGAGATTGCTAATAAAGTCATTGGAAATAGTATGAGAGCTCCTTTAATAATCAATTTGGTTCTTTTGGAAAAGTATAAATCAAAAGATAAAATTAAAAAAAGACAAAATAAAGAAAATGATGGAATCTCTTTCTAATTTAGGCAAAATTATGCATGGAGAAAAACATAATAATTTCCAATCTATTTCACTCAAAAAAAAAATTTAATAATTTCCAATCTATTTGAATGGGAAAGAGTAAATTTATTTTTTTGGTTCAAATTCGAACCTTTAACCTTGGTTACGGATGGATGAGTCTCTACCACTCAACCACACCCTTTGATTAAGGTGAAAGAGCAACTTTGATTGCTTTTCAATTGAGGGAGTTCATTGAAAATATTGCACGGCAATACCAAGCCAGTAGCCCAAATACCCAATTGATTTTGTTTTCTTTTTGTTGTTAGTGAAAACAAAAATGTCTTCTTTAGCAGTACTCATGTTTAATTATTTCCACCAAAAATTAAATAAATAAAACACGATCTTACTCATACTCATACTCATACTAATTTGAAACTAATGAGCAATAGTTGCTTTATTTGTACTTCTAAAGTTGGTTTATCGATGTCCTAAATTCTCAATTGAAGTTCGAAGTTCTGAGTTTAGATGCTTGGCATGATCCCTTGTGTGCTATTGAAGCAAGGCATGTAAATAAGTTAAGACAAAAACATACTAAATTAAAAGTTCTACTCAAGTTCTACATTCTCCACCACTACCCCCAAAAACAAAAACAAAAATAAAAAGTGTTGCTTTAATTAGATGCTTTAAGAGAATGTTAAGAGGGCCTCACATGCTATCGCCGATCTGGTCTAGAAAACTTTTCCCTAATTCTTTTTAGGTATAATATTTTTAATAAGGTTAACCATAATTAAAAATACAAAAATCAATTTTAAACATACAAATCGAGAAGGGGTACTAGATATTAGGCGTGAGCATGTTGATTCTGATCTGCATATTCAATTTCGATCTGAATTGGATTCCAAAAGGCGGATATCCGCTTCACACAAAAAGGAGGCGATATAGATTTGGAAACCAGATATCTAATACCTGCTTTGAATTCGTAATTAACATAAAAATAATAACCTTTTATAATTGTTTTGGACATTTAGGAGTACTAATATTCTTTGGCAAGTAGAGAGTACCATAATTCGATTTAAATATCTTGAAAAAATCACATAAGAAAAGATTTATTACTCACTTGCAATCGTTGATAACCTTTAGCTCATGTTCTGAAACGCATATGTTAATTTATTTTGTAATAGTTGTAAGAAAACTCAATATTGTATAGCGATTATAGCTCAGGTTGAAAGCTTGGATAACCATAGGATTAATATATCATACTACTCAAAGTACTCATGTACCTTTAGATGAGTGGATCATAAATTAATTTGATTACCTGTTTATTGCATATATTAATATAGTAATGCTGTTGGCCGTACTTCGAGCTAATAATGATCTCAATCTTTAATTGATCATCATAAGTACTAACATCTAAAAAGATAGAGTTGGTGCATAGGAGTTCACGAATTGGTGAAAAAAATAGGTTTTATGAGTAAAATTATAAATAAGTTTGAGGTTCACCAATTAATTGATTGATTTCATGCCAATGATCATCAAAATCTAATGATGTGCCCACGGCTGAATATCATGACAATATGTACTTGACACCATAATGAAACCAACTTACAGGCTTAAGAGTTCTTCAAAAAAGTTACCCTTTGCATGTTTTTAAGAGATAATATACGGAAAGCAATGACAAAAAACTTGATAAAATGGCAAGCAATTAAGTAACCTTTGATAATATCTTACCCTTTTTTATCCTACTACAAAGGATTAGGATTTCTCTCTAATACCATTTTTCCGTATCTATGCATTACACTTGCGGATACTTGATATGTATTAACCGGACTACGAAGAAAAAAAGTATAGTAAACTATTTAACAAAACCTGCTTTAGTTTGTGCTCAGAAAGCAAACATGTTGTGGGAGTAAACTACGAATTGACAAGGAAAAAACAAACATGTTGACTGTGCAGAAAGCAGAGATCTGACAATCCTTGGCCATTTAGATTTGAATCTTTGATGCTCTGCACGCTGCAGTTTATGCCCTTGTCTAGGAGATTCAATAATAATTCTTATTTGTGTTGTTTCTTTTCTTCTTGGTTCTTTTTTATAGGAATGGAATCATTAGTTTGAGTGGTAAATATAAGATTCTGAACTATAATGTACTTTAATTTCTCACTAGATAACTTGTAGATAGGCTATGTTGCTGGTGTATTGCTAGATCGATTGCAAACACAATAAATTTTCTTTTACAAGACTTCAATGTCACTGAAGTACAAGCTTACAGAAGTGATATCTTGAATGCCAAAATAGATTGGTACTAAGTAGGAGGAGAGTTATTCCCTTCTACTGTCATTCAGATGCTGATTTGGTAGCAGCATGCTTGCAGCCGCAGGAAGCTTTGTGGTTTTGCGGTTTTGGCTGGTTTTGCGATTTCAGCTCATCTCCAGCAACAAGAAAATATGCTGTGTGCCTATACCAAAAATGAAATAGATGGATACTAAGAATCAGTCTAAGTGATTTCTCCAAACAGGCGAGAAACAAGAGTTTGAGTTTATATAGAAGATTGTTTACCGGAAGAAGTTCATCATTTTAGTCTTTGAATCAGCATCGATTTCAGGAGTGCTGTCTAGAGCTTGTTGCATGTGATGCAACCACCTTTCTGCTGCTTTGTGAGTAACTGGAAATGGCTTGTGACGTGCAATCAAAGCTGGATGACCTGCCACAAATTTGTAAAACTCCAAGTGAGTTCACTTTTAATATGCAAAAAAGAAGGTAACTTGGGATATGGCAGTATGACACTATAGTAAAGCCCACAAATAAAAAGCACAAGGTCATTGGGTGCATTTACGCAGAATTCAATTATCCTCAATTCAGAAAGTGTGATCCTCCAGCTAATCAGCCTATTTTGAAGATACACATCCACATGCAGCTCGCACACACACAATAAACAGAAGGGTTGAATCAACATTTTAGTTTTCTACCTGGAGAGACGCAATTAGTTGAACCTAACTAAATTTCAGACTCCTTAGCTCACAGAAGTACTAGTGTTCATTGTGGATACCTAGATATGACACACCACTTGGAGACACCATATCAGACCGAATAACATTTCCTAGAAACAGTTCAACCGAACCCTCTCAACACTGGCATTTGAGCAAGAAGATGAGGCCCTTAGCAGAGTACGTGTAGCATAGGAAGCAGGAACCTCAAGCTGCTAAACATACAATTTACAATGTACATTTAGTAGTCATTAGCTCTAAAAGAACTTGTAAAGCTGACGCATAGTTCACTTATAGCAGCTCCGTGTGTTTATAGAAGAAAAAGGTGCTGGAACAAAACAGATTACACTTATCCATTGCTTAATTTGCTCCTCGTCGCACAATGTCATAAGTGTTCAACTAATAGAGTGACCGGTACATTTTAGGGTAGGAAATGATGAATTTTTCCTCATTTATAAAAGCAACCTCATGAACATCATCACCAAAAGGATAGCACAAACCCTGGACAGTAAAAAATTAGCAGATCTTTTACTAGACATGCTAAAGATATGTTTGAAATTATTGTAATAAGGGTAAATGATTATTGAACTTGTTATGGTAGTATGGTAGTAACCAAGGTTGCACGGAAACGTGAAACACGGAAACGTGAAACGCGGAAACGTGAAACGTGAAACGTCAATTCTCAAAAATGCCGGAAACGCGGAAACGTCCCCACAAAAAAATATATTAAAAAAACAGAAAATAATTATTTCCAAATCAACTATTTCAAACGCCCTTACCAACAGATGATATCTAATTCTAGTGTATGTCCCTTGGTAATTTCCATGACAAAGAAGACACTCCCATTTGATATTACCACCCCTTTTGCCTCCAGTTCTACCGAAATTTTTAACATATACCCAAAGAGGTTGCTCATCAAAGAAAAAAACATTATCAAAGAAATTCAAACAAAAGCCCCGTATAAGTTTGAATTGCTCATCACAAGTCACAGCAATAAAAAATAAAAAAAAAAACATTATCAAAGAAATTCAAACAAAATTACTGAAGCGGTTGGCAGATAAAAGCACATGTGAGGAATCAAACATGCTCCACCAGAATTGGAGACCACTGCATAGCACAATCAAAAGGAACATTTTTTTCTGAATTATTTTGCAGAAAGGCATACATGCCTACAATATTAATCAAGACAAACTGGAAAAATATCAAGGCAGATCAGAAACAAAAGCCCCGTAAGAAGAAAGCAAACAAATAAGTGAAATAACATAAATGAAATCAAACAAAACATAAACAGAAAGCAAAGAGCATAAAAAAACGAAATTAAACAGAAAATAAAAAGAAAAGAGAGGAGAGGAAGGAATGAGAAAAGAGAGGAGATGAAGAAATCAAAAAATAAAATTACTTGTCGAGCTTGAGATCGCCGGAGAAGAGAGAAGAAGCTTGAGATCGCCGGAGAAGAGAGAAGAAGCTTGATATCGCCGGAGAAGAGAGAAGAAGCTTGAGATCGCCGGAGAAGAACCTTCAGAGTCGCCGGAGAGGAAGGAATGAGCGCTTCAGAGTCGCCGTTGGAGAGAAGAGAGAGAAGAGAGAGAAGGAGAGAGAAGAGAGTGTCGGGATAGGGTTAGGGTTTAGAAGAAAAAAAGGATTTTATATATATATATATATATATATATATATATATATATATATATATATATATATATATATATATATATATATATATATATATATATATTTTTATTTTATTTTTTTTCTGGAAATTAAAAAATTCGCGCGTTTCGATTTCTGTCTCAGCGTTTCGCGTGCGTTTCTTCGTCAATCCAGAGTTTCCCGTGCGTTTCGCCAAAATGTCTAGCGTTTCGGACGTTTCGAAAGCGTTAAGCGTTTCGCGTTTCGAAACGTTTCGGAAACGCGAAACGCGACCTGATTCACGTTTCGGTGCTTCATTGGTAGTAACCTTCTGTTTTGGTGTGACTTTGCTTTCTATCCCACCCTTTTGCTTATTCAGTATTTCCTTCTTCATTGCATGCACTCTTGCTACAAAAAATAAAAAATAAATAAATAAAATTGCAAATGTGGGTCTTTCGGAAAAAGTCTCTCTACTAGGCGACTAGTTAGGGGTAAGGCTGCGTACATGTGGACCTCCCCAGACCCCGTTCCAGGCGGGATATATACTGGGTCGTTGTCGTTGTCGATTATTGAACTTTTTGTTTCTTTGGATTTGGGGTTAAAGTTTAGCTTTTTGGAGGTAATCAGTTCCCCTAACCCCCCCCCCCTAGTAATGCATTCCCCCTCTTTCTCCTATCCATTTCGACCTCCATAGAACCCAAGCATTAGCATCTCCACTCTCCCACCATGGCACCACCACCACAAGTTCCCCTCAATTTTTGACCCCTTGTTTTCTTTCAAATTACTCCAGTAAACCCCCCCCCCCCCGGCTAAGCAGTACTATTCAGTAATATTTTCTCCCTTAAACTTTACTCCACTAATTATTCCACTCATACAACTCCCCTAGTAGAAAAGAGCTGATCTTTATGCCCTAAAGAGGGTCTAATGCACACAGCTCAATCAGTACAGAATTTGATTCATCAGCAGTACGATACATTGCAATCTTATTTCTAATGACATGGAGTATCTCCATTTCCGATCTTAACAGCTAACCGATACAGCTAAGGCAATATAGCTTTGGTGAAGATAATCTCCTATCTTCACTTTCTTTCTAATTAGGGAATGGAAGCTTCATGCGAGAAACTGCACTATCAATGTTCCACTTGCGAAGTTAACGGACATGCAATTGCAATGTCCCTTTAGAGCCTATATCATCCAGAAAAAGAGGGGGGGAGCGCACCCCTCAGAAATTTGTTCTTTTTTCAGTCCATTATTAGTACTTTACTCTATCAGATGGGGTGTGGTTGTGTTACCGTAATCCTTGAACAAAAAGATTGAGGAGTCAATTGGCTCAGCCTTCTACTAGAACGAGCACCACTTAGGTTGGTTTTGCTTCCCTTATTAAGGCTTCCCAGCAAGTCAGAAAGCTAAACATTTTCATCCAGGTTTACACCTCAAAGACGCAAACATTTCGCATTACATTCATCCACATAAAGGGAAAACTTTTATACAACTATAACATCATGCCAAACAACATTTTCAAAGTAACAATAGTTCATGTCACACATCAAGCTAACCACAATTGCCAACTTAAGCTCATTTTGGCTAACAAGAACTTTACATTGTTTTTTCTCAATTCACCATCAGCTCTATTCAGTTTATGTTTTATTCTAACCCAGCACATAAATTCTTTGGCACAACTAATGTATAAACTGAAAAGCATATAATGTATGACATGTATGGTGCAAATAGATGTAATATATACTATATTTCATGAAAACAGACTTCTTCTGTGAACGATTTACTACATCATGAAAAACCAATCAGCTTTCATCAACAACATAACAAATTCGCACACCGGCCAATGGGCTTACTTATAGGACCATCAACACACCGAAATGCATGTATAACCGCTACTTATTTTCCCTACAAAAATTGGGACTCTAAGCTTTAACCCAGGCAGCAATTTAAGGCTAAGCTAATATCAAAGTTTAACCATTCATCACAAAAACAGCATGCTTATGTGGCAATTTCTCCAATTCCTATGTCCTCTATTTTTTTAGTATTTAATATTTTATTTCATTTTGTTGTCCTTTATCAATATATCACACTCACGTCAGAGCCCTCTAAACCTCTTGTTAAACCTCTCAGCTTGAAGCAGAAATGAAGTTCTGATGGAATAATTATGAAAGATCAAAACTTTTCATTTTCCCCACATATAAAAACAACTGAATTGAGTAAAATGAATAGAATTATTTAACAAATAAATCAAATTAAAATTAAAATTACCTCTTCTCTGAGAAAACAGAGGTGGGCCACCCATTCTCTGCACAAAGAACTCATATTGATTCTGAATAGCTTCTTCTTTCTTTGAATTAGCAAAAATCAACCTAAACCATTCTTCTTCTTCATCATCATAAACCCTATCAAACCCCCATTAAAAATTAAAACATTAAAATCAAAAACCCAATTCAATTCAGTGAAAAAAAAATCAAGAAATAATATCAAAATTCAAAAGGGTAGATTTTTAACCTGGTATAGAAGTTAGTGGAAAGATCAATGAAGGTCTGAAGACCCAATTTCTCATAAAGATTGGTTTCATCAATGGAAAACGCATCGTTTTTGTCAACCCCACTGTACTCTGATGCTTTCTCTTGAAGTGACTGCATTCTCTCTCTCTCTCACTGAATTTTTTCTCTCTTTAACAAGTGATTGTGTAAGTCGCGTGGAGAGAACGAGCCTTGTGGTCTAGTTTGATACGAACAAGAATAAATGCGAAGGAAATATTCTGCTAAGATAATTTGGTTGCCATTTGTGGAAGATTGTAAGTTATTAGTAGTTGACTTAAAACTGTGGGCTTGTTTGGTTTGGATTTTAGAGTGGTATTCTGTTTGGGAAAGTAGTCAAAAGGAAAGTATGTACAAATGGAGTCATGGTGAGGTTAGGATGGTGTGCAACTGGAGAATTACGTAACTGAGGAAGGTAACAATTTATAACACCAAACTATTGGTGGAAAGGGAATGACAAAAGTATAAAGGCACTAGGATTGGTTCCCCAAACAAATTCATGCATCTAATTGTGATGAAATATAATACGCTCGTAAAGGCGGTTTTACGTGACACCAATGTATAGGGCGGTACATCGAAGATATAGGTGATATTGAAGTTCGGGAATCCAAATGACATTCGTAGGGCACCGAAAGTCCTCTAGGATCATGATAGACCCCTCGAAGAAGTTTGGGCAAAAATGACACTCGGGCCCCTGGAAACCGAAAGCAAGGGCTATATTCCATGTTTTTTGGGCTTCCGGGAAGTCCTGGAACGAACGTGGATATTTCTACCACCACATTACACGGAACACCCGTAGAGGATATGAGAGGCCCTCAGGGTCGCTTATTCGGTCCCTGATAGGCTTGTAAGTTGTAAGGGCATTTTACGACACATTGGTGTAAGAGTTAGAGCACCAAAAGGCATGGGTGATATCAAAGTTCGGGGATCCTGATGAGCCTCCCGGGACATTGAGGGTACTATAGGGTTATAATAGACCCCCCCGAAAAGTTTGGGGAAAAATGACACCAGGGCCCCGGAAAGCCGAAAACGAAGGCTATAATCCAGCTTTTTTGGGTTTCCAGGAGGCCGTGGAACGAAGATGTGTATTTTTGCATCACATCGCACAATACATCTGTAGGGGACATGGGAGGCCCTTGGGGTCGCTTATCCGGTCCCAGATAGGCTTGGAAGGGCGTTTTACGGGACACAGGTGTGAGAGTCGAAACACCAAAGTTATGGGTGATATCAAAGTTCGTGGATCCGAATGATCCTCCCGGGACACCGAGGGCTTTCTAGGGTCATGATAGACCCACATGAGAAGTTTGGGAAAAAATGACACCCGAGCCCCCGGAAGCCGAAAAATGAAGGCTATTATCCACGTTTTCTGAGCCTTCGGGAGTCCCCAAAACGAAGGTGGATATTTTCGCACCATATTACACAAGACACCCTTATTGGATCATAAGAGCCCCCGCAGTCTGTTATCGGATCCATGATAGGTTTGTAAGGGCGGTTTTACGGGACACCAATGCAATGTAAGGGCCGGAACACCGAAGACATGGGTGATATCGAAGTTCGAGGATCCGGATGACCTTCACCGGGCACCGAGAGTACTCTAGGGTCATGATTGACCCATCGGAGAAGTTTGAGAAAAAAATGACACTCGGGCCCCAGGAAGCCGAAAACGAAGGCTATAATTAACGTTTTTTAGGCTTTCGGGAGGCCGCGGAACGAAGGTAGATATTTTCGCACCACATCCCACAAGACACCCTTAGGGAACAGAAGAGCCCCAGTTATCAGGTTCCTGATAGGCTTGTAAGTGTGTTTTTACGGGACACCAATGTAAGGGCCGGAACACAGAATACATGGGTGATATCAAAGTTCGGGGATCCGGATGACCCTCCCGAGACACCGAGGACCCTCTAGTGTGATGATAGACTCGCGGAGAAGTTTGAGCAAAAATGACACTCGGCCCCCCTGAAGTAAAAAACGAAGGTTATCCATGTTTATTGGGCTTCCGGGAGGCCTCGGGATGAAGGTGGATATTTTTGCCACCAAATTACATGGAACACCCTTAGGGGACATGGGAGGCCCTTGGGATCGTTTATACAGTTTCTGATAGGTTTGGAAGGGCGTTTTACGACACACTGGTGTAAGAATTAGAGCACCAAAAGGCATGGGTCATTTCAAAGTTTGGGGATCCGAACGACCTTTCTGGCGTACCGAGGGTACTATAGGGTCATAATAGACCCCCCGAAAATTTTTGGGAAAAAATGATCCCTGGCCCCGGAAAGCCGAAAAAGAAGGCTATAATCCACGTTTTACGGGCTTCCAGGAGGCCCTGGAACGAAGATGTATATTTTTGCATTATATCGCACGAAACACCCTTAGGGGACATGGGAGACCCTTGGGGCCGCTTATCCGCTCCCAAATAGGCTTGGAAATACGTTTTACAGGACACTGGTGTAAGAGCCGAAACACCAAAGGCATGGGGTGATATCAAAGTTCGTTGATTCGGATGACCCTCCCGGGGCACCGAGGGCCCTCTAGGGGTCATGGTAGACCACCAGAGAAGTTTGGGCAAAAATGACACCCGAGCTCGGGAAGCCGAAAACGAAGGCTATAATCCACGTTTTTGGAGCTTACAGGAAACCCCGAAACGAAGGTGGATATTTTCGCACCACGTCGCACGAGACGCCCTTATGGAGCATAAGAGGTCCCTGAGGTCCATTATCAGCCCCCTGATAGACTATTATATCACCTCTCTACTATTATAGTGAGGTCTCATAATTTTTCTTAATATTTTTGAAGCGATTTCTAATTTTTCAGCATAAATTTTTAACTAAAAAATAAAAATAAATAGTTTTAAACACTCAAGTTGGTATAACTATTCAAAGAAAACAATGTAAGGCAATATATGGTACTCCCGCCGTCTCAAAAAAACCCGAACGTTTGTTTTTTTACGGTCTCCAAGACACCACTTTGACCGTAAATAACAACAATTATATGAATATAAAAATTATAACAATACGATTTTTTGAAAGTACTTTTGAAAATGAATCTAACAAAAGTATTTTTCATAATATGAATCTTTATATATTTTCATAAATTAATGGTCAAAGTTGGTTAAGTTTGACCTTAAAAAAGCAAAGGTTCGGATTTTTTTTGAGACGGAGGGAGTACTAAATTTAATGAAGTAGAAGGGCTTATGTTGCAAAGAAAGGAGGTGTAGATACCGAATTCCTATTAGCAATCGTAAAGAGAAATATGATGAACCTTACCAAAATGGGGATTGGTTGTACATGACGCCGGAAAGATGGCGAGGACGCCGATGAGATCCAGATACGAACGTTGAACATATGGGAAGGTAGGAGATGAACGGATGGTGTGTGGTTCCATCATCTATTCATGAGAAAGGATTTTTTTTAATTGGTTTATCAATATGTGAGAGAAATTAGCTACTACTCAATTTCTTGGATTTGTAACGTCTGACAACTTGTGAGAATAAATGAAAAGGGATGAATGAGTCATTAAATTCCATTATGTTTTTGTAACGTATGATTGTTGCTACTTTCTCTCTTTTTTTTCTTTTTTTGCTGGCCATGAGTCACATGACACGCCATAAGTAAAATTGACACGTCATTCGCCAATTCAACAGCGGATGTGGCCAGCTCTGATTTAATCATTACGTTCTAATCTAATTATATAAATTTCAAAATAAAGGTACAATCTTAGATTCGATTATTTGAATGACCATGTTTGGTTACATGCGAAACATTTCATAAAATGACTAATTAAATGGAGTTTTTGAGTTTGGATAGAAATTTTGAAGGCAAAAACTTTTATAAAATGGTCTTTTCGTGTCACTTTTCAATGAAATAAAGGTCATTGCTCATCTTAAGTCACCTCTACATTTTTAATAGTGAGTTCATTTTTTTGTAAGTTGGTTTCACACCAGACTTGCTGAATTTTCAATACGAAGCCGGGGGGAAAAAATTTCAAAAAGATGGACTTAGCCCGTACCCATACCCGGCCTTGAAACGAATAGACAGTCTGGACTGGTAGCCCAAAAGGGTCGGCTGGATCAGTGTGAGTATAAACTTATATCCAAATTAAAACCCACTAAAATAGTTTGGTTCCGATAAAAAAACCCGGCCCAATTGGCGGGATATTTTCGGTTGATTGCTTGTTATTTCAGGTAATGCGCGAATATGCGATTCTATGCATTAATTTCTTCATCTTCAACCCCCCAATTCTGTAGAGAGAAGAGAGAGAAAATATGGAGACTATAGAATTGGGAACGACGCATACAAGGAAACGACGCCGTGTTGTGTGGGACGTTGCCCCTTTTGACGTTATTCAGGTATTTGTATTTTCTGATTCTCAATACTCAAGCTTTAATTTTGAGTTGTTAGGGTTTTCACTTTCAATTTTGATTTCCCCCAAATTCGAGTTTTGTAACCCTAAAATTGTAATATTTGGGTGGAATTTAATTCAGGAAAATAAGCCAGTTGCTATCAACGATGTATTGGATTTGGAAAGGTATGTCACGCCACCAAGGAGAGAGGATGATCGTGAAGGGCACTATGTTTTTGCTATTGGCGATAACTTGACTTCAAGATGTGAGCTTTATTTTTTTTTTTCAATTTTTTGAGCAAATTATATAATTTTGCCTTATTTGGCGTGATCGGTTTTAGTTGTCTGCTTAAATTCTCCATTAAAAATGTGATTTTTCTGCTTGCAGTGGTTGTTCTTATAATTGTGGGTGTTTTATTTATGGGTTATTAATGAAGAGGTAACGGGTAAATATGTGTCTCGGTGCTTTATGTGCTCGATGTTATTAGTATCTGCAAAGGGTGTTGATATTTGAGTTAAAGGGGCTAAATTTATGGTTACCATAACTGTTTTGTATTGTTTGATTGCTTGAATTTGATTCTGTGGAGCATGTAGTTCGTCTTTAAGTTGAGGACTTATGTACTTTTGGAACTTTTGTATGTCTGGCTTGCTGGTGTTTACTGTTTCGGTTATCTACTGGGGAGGGACAACAAATATAATATTATTCATTGCATGGTTGACCTGTGAATGTTTTGCTTCACATAACTAATTGTATGAGTGACTTGTGGTACATGCATCATGCTCGCTATTTCTTATATACGGATGCTCTTCTAGACCTTAACATGATTTGGGGCTTTGTAAACTGTTTTGCAGATAAAATTCTCAGCAAGATGGGTGAAGGTTAGCTATCAAATGATCGAGTGCCTCTCAGATGTTCCATTTTATGATTCTGCTTCTGTCATCTTAGCAAGCTGCTGGTGCTGCAGGCACTTTTGGACGAGTTTTAGAATGTTTGGACAATCAAACACAGGAGCACGTTGCAATAAAAGTAGTTCGAAGCAACTCAAGATACCGTGATGCCGCAATGATTGAAATTGATGTGCTTCGTCGTCTTGGAGAGCATGATAAAATTGGATCTCAGTATGTATTTTTGGCAAATTGAAGCAAAATTTTGATTCTGAAGTGATGCACTCATAGGGATTCTGTGGCTGCCTGGGATGTTGGAGAAACATAGCTTTGCTGTGGTCATATAGATGCTCTCTTCTCACAAGTTGCTGGTTTCTTGGTGCAGTTGTGTGCAGATAAGGAATTGGTTTGACTACCGAAATCACATCTGCATTGTAAGTAGTCCATATCTTAAGCTGTTAATGTTTACCTTTTATCTTGCCTTGTTCTAGTGTCCCAGCTTATTATATAGCTGTCCATTACATTATCTGTATGTGATGAAGATGCACTTCTGTGTATGGATGCTTCTATATATGACTCCAATATCAATGTGGATTTGATTCTTTATTTTTTAGAAACTGCTTGTCATTGATCTTCTTCTCCTGTGGCTTGATGACATGTTTTTCTATTTTATTCGAAAGTGCACCTATGCTTTCCTGTCTGCATATATCAAGGCTGTAGTACTGCGTATTGATTTGGCAATAGCTATCGTATTGCTGTCAACTAAATGGTATCCTTCCTTTGAATGCGATTTAATGGTGTTCTCAGGTGTTTGAGAAGCTTGGACCAAGTTTGTATGATATTTTAAAGAGAAATAGATACCGCCCTTTTCCCGTGGACCTTGTTCGAGAGTTCGGACGACAGCTTTTGGAATCTTTGGCATGTGTGTGGATTATTCTTGACCTTCTATCTACCTCGCATTATTTATTTTACCCCTAACCTTTTAACCAAGTGTGTGTTTCCCCTGTTCTTTTTTGTCCAGGAGCCTTATCCACTAAATTATAGTAGTTGTTATTGCCGTAACATGTTTTCTATGCTTTATTCTTTGTGACAGATATGCATGATTTGCACTTAATCCACACTGACTTGAAGCCAGAAAACATACTTCTTGTGTCTCCTGAGTGTGTAATGCTACCTATGTACGAGGTATTGGGTTTTGTGTGATTGATAGTTGGTTAGTTGTTGATTTTGGTTCTCTTAGTTTTTATGCTAAAAATATGTTTGGCATGGTACAGAAGATATCTTCAGACGAAACACATATTAGGTGCTTGCCAAAGTCCAGCACCATTAAGCTTATTGATTTTGGTAGTGCAGTTTTTGATAGTCAGAACCACATCTCCACTGTTTCCACGAGGCATTACAGAGCACCTGAAGTTATTCTAGGTAACTAGTTAATTTTGGGAGAATCGGTAGGTGGAGAAATGATTTATTTGGTTTGCTTGTTTTTGGTCGTTTTAATTCTAGCTGCCGTTGAAACTAGCCCTGTCGTGCTTTTCCTGAGTGTAAAGTCTAACTCGCTAATTAGGATGACAACTGGGCAAGTATCAGTCCCTGGCAAATGTTTAGTTGTCTGTGAGAACCACTGGTGTATTCTTATTTCTAATTCATTTCATTTTTGTTGTTGATTTTGTTATAGCTGGCAAGTTGACTTCTCTTTCTTTGCCTTCACTGTTGCGAAGGTCGACTAGGGATTTTCAGTAGTAGCACTTGTACATGAACACTTGCCCTGACACTTAGTTTGATAAACGAAGAATGTTGCCTGCAATGTATTTGATGCATGTCTTTTGGTGTATCTTTATTATTCCTGTTCTGTTTAAAGTTTGGTGTGGTATGTTGATGCTTCCTGCCCCCCCCCCCTCTAGAGTGTGTGTGTGCGCGCGTATGTGTGTGATTGTACGATTTCTTGTTCACGGGTGGCGACTACCGACTGTTATCTTTGACTACTATGAAAGGTTGATGCTGTCGTATGTTCTTCGTTTTTGATATTCTAGTAGCCCCTATTTGTATAGAATATAGATGCGTAGGTGACACTTACATTGTATGTCTGACATCCTGCGTGCAATGGTATTTGCTCTATACACCTGGAGGAGCTATATTGATGATCATACAGCTTTACGGTTTGCTGACTGTACATTAATTTCACGTACACTATTTAAGGTGTATTTGTGTTGAAAGTCAATCTCATTTATGTTGCTATGGGTCTTTATCTAAAAAAAAAAATGTATGTTGCTATGGGTGACAGTGTTGTGTTACCGTTGCTGAATGCATATTTATGTGACTGTTCGTAGACTCGTAGTCCCTTGAGCCTATCACGTATAACAGAAGTGAGATGAATTTTTCTCAAAGATGTGGGATTGGTTATTTATTTTTATAATTGATTTTCATAAGTAGCAGTTGATACAGCCAAAACAGCATTGTTTTGATCAACTTTATCTACATTTGCTGTAGGTCTAGGATGGAGTTATCCTTGTGATTTGTGGAGTGTTGGCTGTATACTTATTGAACTTTGCTCCGTGAGTCTACCCTCCTTTGCCATTTGAAATTGCTGCACCCATGAGTTGCACTGGTGAAGTATTTGTGACTTTCATAATTTTGTCTCAGGGTAAAGCTCTGTTCCAAACTCATGAAAACTTGGAGCACTTGGCGATGATGGAGAGGGTGTTAGGACCTCTTCCAGACCATATGATTCAGGGAGCCAAGTAAGTATCAGTTGGAAGAAGTTCAAATCTTTTAGACTGCCTTATCTAAGTTGTTTTAGATCTGGGCAACAGTGTCGAAGATGACTCAACAGGATGATGTGGTACCCAAGTACTAATGAGATTTGGGGGTAAAAACCCTTCGAAGGTTAATTCTGCTGCTTATTGTTGGTCTCTTTTGTCATCTGCAGCCGAGGTGCTGAAAAATATTTTAGACGACGAACCCGACTGAACTGGCCTGAAGGGGCAGAGTCGAGGGAGAGCACCAGAGCTGTGCAGAAGCTTGAACATGTAAAGGTTCGGAACATTTCTGGATGCATGTATCTAAATGCTTGTTAAACTGTGGGGTTATCTGATGTCATTCGTCAACAAATTTGGTGATTGCAGGATCTCATATCACGGCATGTAGGTAGTTCAAAGTCCTCTCTCGTTGACCTTTTGAACAAGTTGTTGAGATTTGATCCATCAGAGCGGCTTACTGCCAAACAGGCCCTTAACCATCCTTTCTTTAATTATTCAACTTGAGGAGGCGAACACCAGAAAAGTGGATCTTTTACTGTAGCTCTAAGATGAGCGAAATTCGTGTAAATGGGGTAGAGGTAGATAATAGAGTATCAACAGTTTGTACAAAAGCTTACAAAATGTGAAATGAAAAATCTCGACCATAGATTTCTTGTTGATGTTTTGTTATCTCTCTTACGCTCGTTGAGATGTCAATGATGTCAATGAGTGGAGGAATTCTTACAACACTGTAGAAGCAAATTTAATACAGTACTTAATATATTGTAAAGTAAAACCAGGAAAAGCATTGAGATTTCCTGAACGAGGGCATTTGATACAAGGACCAATTAAGAAGAGATGGTCTTCCACGACAAATACAAGGGTTTATCTATTGTAGCTACGCCTTTAGGTCTACATGTTCCAGTAGAGTAAATGAACATTCAGCTGATGCCTGATGCTTATCTCACTGTGCATCTTGCTGTCTCCTTGGTGCATCCTGCATGAAGTTAGATGCCACAAAGTAAAACTTTCATTTAAGGGAATAAATATAAGACACTACAGAGAAACAACATCAGCAAATTCCATTCTTATCACCTGCACAAGACAGCTTTAGACGATCTTATTCCGAGCGAGAAAACTTCTCAATGCAGCATGCCGGTTAACATCTCAATGCAGCATGCCGGTTGTTGCCATTCGAGGCATACCGACAACATCTTCTACCGCGGGGTTATTACCTCCTTCCTCCTGACTGCTTTGGAATGTAAGATCTTGGAGCTCAACAGTAAGGGCACTAGCGTCTCCTAATAGAATGAAGACGTGAAAATTAGCTTTTGATCCCACATACTACTTAAGACTGGGAGTATAAAAAAAGTCTTCATTAGTTAGCACACACGAGAATAGCTGTATGAAGTTGGACATGGTTTCACCAATGACTCGTTTTGGATCTTACATTGATAATATTCAGGTTTGGCTTTAACTTTAGCCAAAGTACAGATGAGGTCGGTCACATTTATCTTCGATGTTACACATACACTAGTACACAGTACACTATCCTCAACAACACTAATCAAAATCCACTACTAATCAACAGTGGTACTCATGGAAGTTCCAGAGACTTGTTTGATATAGTAGAAAATAATCTTTCTCTGTTCAAGGACCAAAACAGTTTTAAGAATTAGGATGGAAACCAGAATTTTTTTTACTAACCTTCATGTGATTTCATTCTATTCTGATATGTTTGTCACTTCTAGCATCTACTTGTGCTCTTGCATCGATTGGTAAATTTTCGACCAGTCATGAGGACAAGTCGAGGGGATTTTGAGAAATATCTCATATGAGGGACGTGTATAAGCGTAGTAATATTGTGTTTGCATCACCAGTAATCTCCACAAGAACACACACCATCCTGGAATTTGTGAAATCGATTAGCATCTCGAACCAAAAACACCTTCTCTAAAACCTTTGACAAACCCTTGATGAATGCATGACAATCCCCACAAACCCTCAAGTTTTTGAAAACCCTGATCACCTTTCCATCCTTTTCCATTCCACCACAGTGTAATGCCAGACCTATAGCCAACTTCTCGCTGTGAACTCTCAAGTTCTCCTCCTTTGACTCCTCTTCCACATCATGCAACGCGAAACTTACTTCAGGTGCATAGCCCAACTCTTCTTTTAACCTTATTTCCATTTCTTTCAACACTTCATGGATTTTTTCAGACAGTGGATGTGTATCATCTCCTCCATAAAACAAATGGATTTCTTTGTCAATCTCAACCCAACTCTGGCCAGCCTCTTTCCTTAGACCCTTCTTTTTCACTGCTTCCCTCAGCACTTGACACTCCTTCCAGTACCCGGCATTAGCATACATGTTTGACATCAAAACATAATTAACCGGATTATCTCCATCCAACTCCAAGATGATGTTTCCGACTTCCTTTCCAAGTTCCATGTCTCCATGAACTCTACAAGCACTCAACAATGTCTGCCATACTCCTACATTTGGTTTCACTGGCATGCTTTCTATGAGACTTTTAGCATCATTTAGACGTCCAGCTCGACCTAGGAGATCAACCATGCAAGAATAATGCTCCACCCTTGGCTGGGCCCAGCGATCATTGCACAAATTTGAAAAGTATTCTTGACATTCTTCTATCAATCCTGAATGGCTACAAGCTGAGAGGATGGCCAAGTAAGTTATACTATCAGGCCTTATGTTTTCTAAAAGCATTTTATTGAAAAGAAGAGCAGCTTTTTTCCCAAGACCATGTTTCCCATAGCCAGTAATCATAACTGTAAAGGAAACTCTATTTTTCACAGGCATTTCACTGAAAAATCTCTCCGCTTCTTCCATCAATCCACATTTGTGATACAAGTCAGTAATTGAATTGGCAACTTCTAGCTCTAGACCAGAGGGTACCTTAATGGCATAAGCATGCATCTGCTTCCCTTGTTCCACAAAAGCATAATCAGCAAAGATACCAATTAGTCCTGAGAGAGTGAACGCGTCTACCTGGATGTTGCACTCCCTAAGCTGTCTAAACACATCCATAGCCTCCAAAAGGTAACCTTCTTGTGCATAACCCAAAACTAAAGAAGCCCAGGAGACTACATTCTTTTCTTCAATGTGATCAAAGAGCTTCCTGGCCTCAAGTAAAGAACCACATTTCACATACATGTCAATAAGTGCACCAATAAGAGCTGTCAGATCAGAAATTGGGAATCCTTTTATAATTAAGGCAGCATGGAACTGGGTGCCCCAGTGGATGACCCCGGAAATGCTACAGGCCTTCAGCACACTTGTAAATGTGAATTCATCAGGAGGCTCACATTCATTTAGCAATTTCAGGAATACTTCTATCGACTTCTTGCCATTTCCTTCAGAGCTGTACGCCGCAATCATAGTATTCCAGGCTATAAGATTCTTCATAGGCAATTCATTAAAGGCTTGAGCCGCATTCCCGATACTCCCACACTTTGCATACATATCGATAACAGAATTCCCAACGACAGGGAACCACACATACCCTGCTTTCATACACAAGCTATGAACTTGCATTCCTTTTTCAAGGATGCCCAGAAGCCCACATGCTTTAAAACATGCAGAGAAAGTGTACTCATTCGGTGTAACATCAGAAAAACTCATCCTATAAAAAAGAGATAATGCTCCTTCAGCATCACCCTGGTGCAAATATCCACAAATGAGAGCAGTCCAAGAAACAACATTTCTTTCAAGCATTTTATCAAACACCTTACAGGCAATGTCCAATCTCTGACATTTACTGTACATATCAACAAGATCATTGCTCAATATCATGTCAGAACAAAAACCCATCTTAAGCACAGCTGCATGAGCCTGTATTCCTTGGTCTACCAACAATTTCTTGGAACAAGACCTTAAAAACTTTGCAATCCTCAATTGTTCTCTCCTCAATAACAACAAACTTAAAGACTGGCTCATTGATGACCTTAAGTATTCAACATAAGAAATAGAATTCAGTGGTTGACAGTTGGGGCCAGCTGGATCTTGGGAGTTGACAGTTGAGCGGGGAAATTAGAGCTTAACACACACTAACACTCCATAGCTAAACACAGACATAAACTGGTTTAAGACGGTTTTATTGTAAATTTTTATAGGACGAGGGTTACTTTTTTGTAGGACGAGAGTTACGACTCAAAATAACCGAACTCTACATATTTAAATAGTGACGCTCATTTTTCTATGAGTTGGTCTTACCAAGAGTTGCTCATAGCTAAATTGTTTACTCTTCTCCTAATATCATCCTTAATCATAATATTACACCAAAATTTGTATGAGACATAATTGAGAATGTTTGATGAGGAAAAAAATTACCATTTTTAATTCTTACTTGTTTAAAAAGTATCCATTTTTCCATTGTGACTTGGTGTCATACAAGATTTGCTTAACGACATTTTCTCTCCTTGAGTAGCTAGGGGGAAAAGAAAGAAAAGAAGGGAGAAGGGGGGGGGGGGGAGAACAGTGAATTGTGATCAAAAGACTACAAACCAACTCTGATGGTAATCCCCAAACAAAACCAGATTACATGAAAAAGTTGGAGAGAAAACTAGTACTAAACAAGGAACGGCTTAATCTGATGAGGTTGAGGAAAATACATTGGAAAAAGAAAAATAACCCCTAGTATAAACTAGACTAGTAAACTATCAGCCAAAGAGCGAGAGGCCAAATACAACGATTGCAGCATACACACTGAAATCCACGAACAATGCACCGGTGACCTTCTGCAGCATCAAACCCAGCTCTAATGCCCTCCCAGCTTCTTCAGCCCAAGCATACCCATCACCCAACAAGGAGTTGCCATCATCTTTTACCCCTCTTGCCAAATTCCTCCGACTATCAGGAAGAAGTCTCGCGATAATGAATGTAATATTGGTTATCAAAACAAGAAAGAGTGGCCGGAACAAAATAATCCACCTAAATATCCCTCTGCTCACTATCGGGAATCCAGCCGATGACAGGACAACTAAGATTGCGATAGTTAGAGCACACAACATTCTCTCATGCTCTGTCTCTGCTACAGCAACGCTTATTTGCTGTGAAGTTATGTTGCCAATGGGAATTTGTTGGGCTAACCGCAGTGCTGCATCTGAAGCAGTCAGAACTGCCTTCGGAATTCCTGAAGATGATTCTCCATTGCTGTTATCTTCAGTAGCAGGACGTCTAGAGTGCTCGATACCTGACTGAAAATTTCTCACAGATGGCTCTTCTTCAATTCGATCAACTAATGTATCATTGGAACTAGATTTAGCAGCCTGATCCTGTGTGGGTGACAAAACATGTGAGGGTTTGTCCTCTTTATGAGAAGCTGCAATACAAGAAGAACTAATGAGCACTAAATATCCATGAGAACTTCATAGACACAATATAATTTGTGCAATGCTCAAAGATAAGTTGATAATATGATAATCTGCTTCCTAAAAAAAAAAGAAGAAAGAAAAAGCAAGTTGCAACTGTGTATAAACGCAGTGAAGTAATCAGTATCTTGCGACCAAATTTCCTAACCCACTAACACTGGCAAGCTAACCTTGAGCTTCTCTTTAAATCCAGTAAGCAATGCATAATCTATTGGAGCAAAAACTTTGCAAACAATTTGATATCTAGCAAAAACTTACAATTACTCAGCTGAAAATCAAAAGGCTTCACTAGGATATGTCCCATCATAACCAGTGTTCGAACCCAACCACTTGCAGATTACAATTCTGTTTCCTTTTTCTAATCTATAAAAAAAAAAGGATATGTCCCATCATTTTCAAATCCAAGGCCTACTCACAATTTTAAGGCTCTCGCGAGGTCCTAATACACCACCAAACAGATCTCTCTGCCGGGGTAGGGCAGTAGGCTGTTCTAATGATATGACTCAACTGATAGGGCTCTCTGAAATTGCAAGGACACCCCTTTTTCCCTTTTTCTCAAAAGGCTTACAGTTAGTTAACTTAGCTTAGCTTAGTAAACTACCCATACAGCCCACTTTCGCCTGGACTTTTAGCATGGTACAATCTTGATAATTTATTTTTTGCAATCCAATCTCAACCACTCATTAAAAATAGGCTTTCATTAAGATGGCCAAAATAGCCATGCACCTTCCTACCCCTTCCCCATTCTCCACCGGCTGTAAGATTCATGCTCAAGCACCTTTCGTTTTCTCTCATTTTCCCTGTACTTTTCTTTCTTGACACCTATGCGCCAATCATCATATTTGGATTACTAGTGCCTTCAGTGTTGATTTCGTTTTGCCTTCACCGGTTCACGCTAGACTGAAGCAATCATACAAGTTTCATGTATATGTCTCCCATATTCAGTCACCTTAACGCCGATAATAACACCTTAATAGTTTAATTGATATTAGCCTAGTACTTTTGACTTAAGAGTTCAGAGTATCGATATCTTTCTTTTAATCATTCCAAAGAGCTCTGAGTCCCACATCAGACAACCCATCTAGCCAAATGGGTTAAGATGGCTATATGTTGCACTGTAACCATTATTCTTAAATTGATGGAAGGGATACTGATGGTGATGGTGGCAAAGCAGTGTGCAAGACATACAGAGAGCATTTGACACTGAAGTTAAGGCTGCTGGTGGGATGGAAACAGAGAGGGTGAAAGAATGAAGGGGGAAAAGTGGGATTAGAAAGTGGATTTTAATATAAGGGGTACATTGCTTTTCTATATCAAGAGGTAATATGGAACCATAGCTAGCTTACCCTCAGTTCAAAAAATGTAAGTTCTGTGACAGCGACTGATTGCCATTTGCCTGAAGTACCTAGGTTCCGAAGTAGCTCAGCAGCTATCCCTAGGAGACATTACTACTCCATGTAACTACTAACTACGTTAATAGAAACTGAATGACAGTGACTGATTGCCTGAAGTACCTAAAGGTTCTAAAGTAGTTCAGCGGCTATCCCTAGAAGACATTAATATGTAACCAGCAACAACGAACTATGTTGATAGAAACTCAAACCAAGGTATTCATCTGGAAATTAGCTAAATTTTTATTTTAGCAAAAACTGAGAATTGCATTACCAACAGTTAACCAAAAGATGCTACAAAGGCATTTTTTTTAAGATAAGAGACTAATTGTAATAACAAGTCAGCAAAATGCGCAGAAACCCAGAGCAAAACTAATTAAACAACCTCAATCCAAATAAAAGTCTTTTGGGAGAAACTGACATTGAAAGCTTCAATGATTTCGCTCTATCCATACACACCCAACCTCTAATAACATTGGACACCTCTACTAAATCTTCCCCTCCCTAAGTTCCACTTAAGCACGAAGCTTTTGTAGCTAACTTGGAACATCATCAAGAAACTCAAAGGGCAACTCGAACACTCCCCAAAGAGCCCAAATAATCGCTACCAAAAGAAAATGCAGGTTTGTGATCTCTTTAGTTTCCCCACTCCTGAATCTAACAAATTCATCCTCAACTTAAGAGTTGACAGTTGCTACAAGGGCCTATGAAGCAGACTCTGCTTAATAGGCACATAATTGTTTAAAGCCTAGAGGTTGCTTCACAAAACCACAACGCCCAAATATACAAGAAATCGTACAGTTTACACAGCAGATAAACATCAAATCCAACATTGATTTCCTTACTCCGAATGAAACTACCAATGGCCCTCATTCAATCACCACGACTGGCTCATTATTTTTGCATTACTCACCAAGCCCAAGGTAGAAAAACAAGCCAATATCTATCAGTGTTTAGAAGAATCCAAGATCATTAGGTATGACCGACCATTGCAAATGGCACATGTTACTACATATTCAGACTACCCTCTTTAGCTTGTTTCGAAAACCCCCATATGTATATACTTCCCTCTTTAATCTTCAGTTTTCCAGTGTCTAACAACTATCTTGTTTCATATCTAACCTTGAGGGGGACGCTCAGCTGAGATTTATTTTAGAGGTCCCTCGTTAACTTCAAGGCCCATGGGATTAGTCAAGCAAAGCTTGGAAACCTATGCTATCTATGAAAAAAAAAAAATCTTGTTTTATATCTAGGGGGTGTGTTTAATCAACAGGCACATTGTGATCTTTAGGCAACGCAGGTGACCAAGGAAGCAACACGTATAGTTTGCAAAATAAATAGTAGTATGGTATGGTGAAAGTTGGTGACTGAGAGAAGGAGGAGGAGGTGCCACAAAAATGGAGGGAAAGGAACCGTAAATACATCATGGTCTTGCACTGTGTCCATGTGCTCTTTTCACCTAATCACACTAAACACCATTCTCTAAAGTATACGAAATCAATAACAGAAGCCATAGTTCAAATATGTCCTAAGTATAGTATAGGACTAATAATCAATATCTAAAACAGGTATCTCTAATGTGAGCTCAAAATTCACATCAAACATAGATCACTTAATTGAGTACAATTTCATCAACCTATTCGTATCCCAAGACAACACAATTCTCAGTCCCAAACAATCTTTTCACTTCGCCTAGACTATTTTCGGCACCCAAACATTGCAAGACCTCTCTTCTTTACTATTACAACACTTCCAAACCACTATAGCCTCTCTTCTGAAGACACCCACAAGCTTAAAATGAAACTACACCCATGCTCCCCCAACCGAGATATTCTAGAACCCACCAAGAAAAAAAAGAACAAAAAAGAAACACTATTATCCATGTTATGATACACTTTCATAAAATTCTAAAAAATCGTCAAAGTCTCTGCCCCCATTTCATATAGCTAAGACAAACTCAGAAGTCAAAACCCTACATACCTCCTAAACAAGATGAAAACTTCCAACAACAATGAATGAAAATAACACTAAAGAAAATTAGCCATTAGCACGAAAACCAATTAACCACAACAAAATTTCATAATTTCAATGTGAATTTAACCAATTGAAGAAAAAACCCAGTATTACCCGTTTTATAGAACCCTAAATACCTAAACAAAATGAAAACTTTCCAGCAAAATTGAGTGAAAATGGCACTAACAAACTTACCCAGTAGCTCAAAAACCAATTAACCACAACCAAATTTCAATATTTCATCATTAAATTACCAAGCGAGAACAATAACCCAAAAGGGGGACAAAATTAAATTAAATTGATCAATGAAATTACCTGAGGGTTGATCAACGGGGGTATTGGATTTGAGATCCTGATCATTATGATCATTATTGGAAACAGAACCATTGGGATTAGTGTTAGGGATTCGACCAGTAATCAAAGCCAATCGATCTTGCCCTCCTTCTAAAATACGACGTCGTCTTGCGTCTCTACCGGTACTTGCAATTGCCATCACCACTAATTAATTAATATGATGATGATAATTATGGAAGGATTCTATGATCCTCTCTCTCTCTCTCCAATGGCTTCCACTTTCGAGTTACTTCCACATTCTGTAGTTTCCGTGAGGACAAAAGAAAACACAGAAAAAAGAAAAAAAAAAAAAAAAAAAAAAAAAGGGAAATGAGAAGAAAAAATAAAAAACGAATTTGTCAGAAGTGGGGTTCGAACCCACGCCCTCGTAAGAGGACCAGAACTTGAGTCTGGCGCCTTAGACCACTCGGCCATCCTGACTTTTTTAACACTATCCTCACCATTGTTATATTCTAAGTGCACTTTCCTTCCTTTTTTTTCTCCCTCTTCTATGCTATACATACCCGATACCTTGGTGAATCTCGCAAAATTTGACCCGATTTGAAAACCAACCCGCTTCAAATCCGGCCCAAAAAAGTTCAACTTGCTAATAACCTGAATTGTTATCGATCAGAATCCAAATTTACCCGACCCAAGACTCGAAATATATGTTTTTGACATGTAATTCGACCTGTTAAAGACTCGATATGACCGACCGATATTGAACCGACTAGTTAATGATCTGCTAATGACTCGAGCCCGAAGTGACCCGAACCGAACCCGACTCGACCCACCGTTTGTCAAGTCTATACACTAGCGGAGAAACTTCATTAGATTAAATTCAAATTTTATTGCAATTCAAATTAGGCGATTCATATTGAACTTTTAAGTCGGATTGGATTTTAAACTCAAAAAGAATATTAAATAAAAGGAAAAAAATAATTTTAACCCAAATGAAAAGCATAAGCTACAAGTTAAAGTCGAATTGTTTGATCAGGTAGTTATGATGAGATCTTTTATGGATGATTCTTCTACCATATTTTAAGAAGTTTGTTTTTGGTGCAATATATTAGGAATTTACAAAATAATGTTTCCTAATTCTTTGTTTTTATTTTTTATCACAATGTTTCCTATTTCTACTCGTCTTAGGTAAGGTTAGATTAGATCAGGAAGGAAACTCCTTAAACCTCTATATATACAATACAGAGGTCAGAATATGTTCATTCACTTGATTAGAAATCCCAGTAAACCAACGTTACTGCATATCCTCATCAAGTATGAACCTCAATCAGATTAGTTAGTTCAGAGAGGATGAAGCCATTGATAAAGGGGCGTCGTAAGGAGTTCCTACGAGCGCGGTTCGGGAGTATCAGATCCTGGTAGTCCTCGTAGAAAACGATTTCGGACTCACCACTCTGTTACCAAGATTTCCCCACGAAGATGGAACTTATTATACAGCTGGGAATAAGCTCATTGGTTTTACTCAACCATAGGCATCCAGAGTTGGAGCTACAAACCTGGCTTCTGATTATGGTCTTGGCTATTCCAGTCTTAGATTTATGACAGATTCAATGCTGTTGCATGAATTTCTTTCCCATCCAGATAATCCTCTCGCTAACTTTGGTGTCATCGTCGTTGATCAAACTCATCAAAGGACCCTCCATACCGACTTATTACTTGCCTTCCATGATGCTGCTGCACAAAGTTTAAGCAATTATTTTGATTCTGCCCCATTATTTTTGTTTCCAGTAACAAGGAATATTTGCCCTGTCGAAATCCTCTACGCCATTGACACAAGTGAAGATTATATGGAGGATGCAATTGTTACTGCTTTGGACATCCATGTCGACTCTCCTGATCAACCTGGTGATCTTTTGGTATTTCTCTCTGCAGGAAGAGAGGAGATAGAATCAGCCATCGAGAATATATCGATGAAGAATCATCATAGGGGCGCCCTAATTGGAACTGAACTCATTCTATGTTTTATCTCTGAATATGATTCTACCAAGATAATGCTTGATCAGCAGCAGCCTACTCCTCAAGCCCAGAGACGTAAGGTTTTCTTTGCCACTAATGATCTCGATGTAATGCTAATTAGTACGATTTATAAGTCTAATACTAGTATCAAGTATGTGATTGATTCTGGACTTTGCAAGCAAAAGTCGTTTGATCCACATACAGGGATCCAGTCCTTGGTGGTGGTGCCCATCTCTAAGGCATCAGCCATGCGACGTGCATCAGCAGCTGCATATGGAGGTCGAGGATGCAAGGCCTTCAGGTTGTACACTTCTGATCAATACTTAAGCTTGCAAGACAATACCTTGCCTGAAATTCAGCGAACAAATCTTGCCAATATGGTGCTGATACTTAAGAGCCTTGGTATCGATGATTTGTTTTCGTTTGATTTTGTGGATCGACCCCCAAGTGAGTCGTTGAGTAAAGCTATTGTTTTGCTATATGCACTTGGTGCTCTTGATAGGCTAGGCCACTTGACTCAAGTAGGTAGAAAAATGGCAGAGTTTTTCATCCTTGATGATCCTATGCTTTCCAAGATGATAGTCGCTTCAGAAAACTACAATTGCTCAGAAGAAATAATCACAATTGCAGCAATACTAAATTCTATTCAAGGAGATTCAATCTTTTACTGCCCCAAGGGCCGAGAAGTCTAAGCAGATAGTGCAAAGACGAGATTTCATGAGGGTAATGTTGGAGATCATATCGCATTGCTTAAGGTTTACAACGAATGGAGATCATGTGACTATGGTAGTATATGGTGTTGCAATAACTGTGTTAACGTGACAAGTATGATTAAGGCAAGAGATATTAGAAACCAGCTTAAGGAGCTTTTGCACAAGGTTGGAATAGAGCTGAAATCCAACTTACATGATTTGGAGGCCATAGAAAAGGCTATCACTGCTGGTCAGAAAACATCTGAGTATTGATTAGTGATTTTAGTCTTGTTAACTTTTCAACTTTTAGATGTAATGAAGGAAGTTTGTTTCCTGTTTTTTTTTTTCTTGTATTTTCTTCCCTTTATACTGTTAATGCAATAGTAGTTCACTTAATTGCTTCTCACATTCTGTGGTTATCAGTTCATTAGCTAATATAATGGGAACTTTTAGTTCAGTTTATGCCTTGACATCTCATCTATCATTGTTTAGGTACACTGGCTCATAATGAGCTTTGGATTCTTAGAAAGCTATTTTCCGTTTTCCCTTAAGATTGTAAATTATATGCATACATGTCAGATTTACTTCGAATCGATTGGATTGAGCTTTGTAAGTATAACAACTCATCAATCTTAAAACGGTGGCGGAAATTCCTGCCAGCCAAATGACATTGCAAATATGCAATGCTAAAAAAAAAAAAAAAGGAAATAAATAAATATTAATACCTGAAGTCTTTATCTCGAACATCCATCAGTTCAGTGCACATCGATATAGGCAACGAAGGCAGCATCAGAAGTGATTCTAGTTATGAGATTCTGTCCAATTTCAGGCTGAGACAGAGGCGTCATTGGGCTTCACTAACAGCAACTGTTGATCATTTGAATGAGAAGCTATGAAAGTACCCCAAAGGTAATTCAGACAGAGTGCCAATCTGATGAAGTCCAAGATCTACCCAAGTTATCACCACAACCATTCTCCCCTTTAATATACCTCTTGAACATGGCGTACAAAATTCATTACCAATGTCAGAAAACAAAAATGTAATATCACCCGTCATAAAACAGCCAACATGCTATAAACTTGTAGTTGCAACTTGCTTGCAACAATTCTATGCAGATTTTTGTCTAGCATCAACCTGGACAAGAAAGATTATTTGAAAGTGGTAACTCCTCAGAATTCATCGCCCACTCCTACTCCTTGATGATTCCCAAGTTCCCATGCACCGGCTCGATGAAGCCTTGGGCCATCCAAAGATAGATCAGATCTTTCTTAATCTCATAGCACTTTGGAAGCAATGCACAATAAGCAAAGCAAAGGTTCAAGCGTGGCTTTAGTTGATCATAGCCCTGTTTGTATATTCTCAAATCAATATTGAGAGACCATTACAAGGAAATGACATATCTTGAGTTCATTATGAAGGGAATGCAGATGCTCACATTCCTGCACCATATCTTTAGGAATGAAAATACATAATGTTTTTTTGTTGGTATAAAAGAGCAACTTTCATTACCAAAAGGACATGCAAACAGTCAAGGCTCATACAAAAAGCAAAGAGGGAGCATATCTTGATCAAGGCACCTTCTAGGAAGGGTACTTGAGCCAAAATTTGCAAAGCCTCAATGCCAAATAACGTAAACTCCTACTAGAATATTTTATCTGTAGCTTTGATATCCTAGACAAAACACATCCAAACCTACAAGACATTACAGTTTTGATCTGCTCTACAATAACCTGCAGATTACAGTTCTGATTAGAGAAAACAGCTTTATTTCATGCCAACCAAACATAGTAGACAGCAGCAGCAGCTACAGCATACAACTTTTGCTTCCTTTGCTTGTTCCCTCGCTTCTTCATTAACCAAGGTATCCATCTGTGAAGAAAGTGATCAACATTGAACGTGATGGATGCTCAATGAGCAGGGAGGTTAACAAAAAAAGAAAAGAAAAAGAGAAAATTCTAGCACTGTGGAGGCAGAAAATGACATTTGTGTTGTGGATGGCCTTGACAAGAATCCTCTCTGCTCCTTTCTATAGTTTGTTTCTGGATGTCGAACTGCCATATCAGAATTTCAACAAGGGAACAAATATGCACACACGACTCTTTTGCAGAAAGAAAAAAAAACAAAGAAAGAAAGAAAGCAAAAAACAAAAAGATGAAAGAGATGCATACATGTTTCAGATGTTCACGATATCAACACATCACTGATGCGTTCAATTTTAGGCCAGTCCTCTCCAGTTGTCTCCTGACATCTGCTTTTCAGCTCTGGATTACATTTCTCAATTTCAAGTCTTTGTAAAGAGGTGAGCTCTCGAAGAGATTCCGGTAATGCTATCACTTTAGGGCATTCTTTAATTACAAGAACTTGAAGCTGGGAGAGGTGCAGAATCCACTCAGGTAAGGCTCTCAAATTAGGAAGCTGGATGATGTGCAGTGTCTCAAGCGTTCGGAGGCAATCAAGGCCTCTCGAGAGGGAATCCAGTTTCGAGATATCTTTCAATATTAACCACTTGAGTGCCTTGATAACATTTCTGTTGCTACTCCCAGTCCCATCCCATAAATGTACTTCATCACAACCACTGATTTTCAATGTACTGGTTGTCAACTCCTCACCTAATATGTCTTTCAAACTGCCACATTTTTCAATTTCAACTTTATTGAGCTTGATTGGAGATTCCGTAGACACGTAACTGACCAATGCTCCTTACCTCATCATCCTCCCACAAATGCAATTTCTCACAATCTTCGATCACCAAATTTTCGATTTTCAAGTCTTCACGGGATATTATTTTGACATTGCTACATCGATGAATTTCAAGACGCTTGACATCGTTAATTTCTCCACACAAATCGACCAACTTTTGGCACCTCTCAATTCTTATGAATAGGGAAGGTAGTTTGATTGTCACAGGATCTGGTTCACCAACTGATGGTTCAAACAGCATTCTCATCATTGAGCATTCCACAATTTCAACCCGACGGAGCTCTTTGAGCTTCCCTATCCATCTTGGTAGGGCTCTCAAATTGCAAAGCTGAAAGATGTTTAGTTGCTTGAGTTGAGTGTTGTGAGGCAGGCAAGCCCTCTCGGAAGTGACTCCCCAGTTTCGTGATGCTCCCCAATGTCAGAGAACGGAGCCCTGTGAGGCCTTGCCAAACTGTTCATCTGACTCTAGTATCCCATAACTCCAACTCTTCACATTGCCAGATTTTCAATTCGTGAAGGTTTTGAAATGCATTGGATATGTCTCTCAATCTAACACAACTATAAACTTCAACCCTATGGAGAAAGGCAGAAGGTTGTGTTATCAACTTGACTAATTCTTCACATCTTTTGATTATTAGGGACTCCAGTGGAGGTGGATTCATCAAAAGAGAATTTAGTTGATGAACTCAGGAAATTTGCAGCTCCCTCAGTGTCCAAAGGGTCGACAATTCTGGTGATTTTTCCAATGTGCCTTGAAGATGTTTCAGCAGCTCCCCGTGGATTTCTTCTACATGAAGTGACTCAAGCCTACAGGTAGGGCTGGCCACGAGCCGAGCCGAGCCGAGCCGAACACTGTCAAGCTTGGGTTTGGCTTGTTTCAAAATTTCCGAACTCGAAACTCGAGCCGAACTCGGTCCGAGCCATAAAAATTGAGCTCAAGCTTGGCTTGATTAAAAATTACCGAACTCGGGCACGAACTCGAACTTTTATCGAATTTGTCAATTCTTATTTAATCTTTCAATAAATGTAGAACATCTCTAATATTCCATGATATGAAATCGTCAAATGATATGAAAATAATTTATAGTTTATTATCCTAATTGTTTATGGATAACAAAGTTTGTTCACTCAATGAGAATTCTAATTAAAAAGACAAACAAAATAGATATTTTAAGAAAATTATTAGGAAAAACAAACATTAGTTATTTTAAATTATTCAAGAAATTAGAAAAAATGTAGAATATGCGTGTTTGTTTGAGGCTCACAAGCTTTCGAGCCGAACACCATGAAGCTTGAGTTTGGTTCGTTTATTAAACGAGCCTAAACTTAAAGTTTGAGTTTGGTTCGTTTACTAATCGAACCGAGCCCGAGTCGAGCTTCTACCGAGTCGTACCCGAACAGTTCACGAACTGTTTGGCTTGTGGCCACCCCTACCTACGGCTTACGGGTACCAGGCAATGACATGAGCTTAGGGCAAAGGTATATTCGGAGCTAAGAGAGCTGAGGGAAAACTCGTTGCTGAATTTCCCTTGACCATCCCTTTAGCACAGGTAACTCCTCCAACTCGAGATTCATTAACGATGGGAAGTATGCTGCAGATGGAGCCTCACACTATGAATGTTGCCACCAAATTCATTTTTGGAGATGCCGGCATCTACTGCACCCCTGAAATTCAATAGTAGCAATATTGTGGAGATTAAGATCATAATTAGGGAACCTTGTTCCCTTCCAAAATCGAATTGCTAGGCTACTGAGAGATTGAGGGGGCTGCAAATATTGCAAAATCGACTCTTCTTTGTCCTCGTCAGCATGGATACGATGATGACCAATTTAAAACTAGTTTATTTACCCGCTTTCTATTCAAATTTGCCACCCTGGCTTCTGCTATATTTTGAAATAGATTTCCAACTCCTCAACAGGATGCAAGCTGGCCAGTGCATCTATACCTTTACCTTTTCCCACTGTAAAGTGTAAACAGATGGTGTTTAGTGCTACTAGACAAAGAGCCTAATATTGTTAAAATTTCCAGAGCCTAAGGAATTGACAAGCTCCATGACTCAAACAATATGGTGGGGAGAAAGAGATTGGTACCATTAGAAGGGTGTGCCGGACAAAACAGCCTTGGCTCTCATTGGCATTCTAGCCAACAGTTGGTGTGCATCCCTTTGTAAGGATGACAGAACTAAATATTGTCAGATCAAACATGTCATCAACCGTCAACAGTTTTTTTCTTCAAGCAATTGATATACAAATAATTCAACTATTCAAGTATTAACAACCAACGATGAAGATGTCATAAGGTTGGAAGATAAGTACACAGAATAAGTACCAAAACCTATACAGTCAGCAAAAATATAAGGGCTAGCTGGGTTGCAAACTTAAGAGCGTGCCTACGCCACAGCTCGTTATCCTCAAGAGCCAGGGCGGTGATTGTGTCTGGACCACCCAGATGTAGCAGAAGAAATTAGGAGCCGGCAATGCTATGGCGGCCACAGAAAGGCGTGACAGCCGGAGCCATTATTGTCCGACAACTCAGCTGGCGGAGACGCTAACTCAAGTTGGCGGAGGCGCAAAGTCTTAGCGGACGGAAGTACAGAGTCTTAAGTGCCTCTCAACTTGTGGAGTTGGAAGCCGAACTAGCGGAGCTACGGGCTTGCGGACAGGTTAGAAGAGCTACCAGGCGATCGAGCTAGCTAGCGACTCCTACTGGTCGACCGGGAGAAGTATGAATTCTACTCAAATATACTAGTATCAGAGGATTATCAAACATAACTCTACATGGAAATGGATTACATAAGGCTTCAATTCTTCACTAAGGTTTAACACTTCATAATTGGACCTTTTGCTTCTTAATTTCCTGTATGAGACAAGGTGATTACTTACCTAAAGAATTAAAGAGACAATAAAGGCACAAAAAGTTGCGGGCTTTAGTGAATATTGAAGTTTATACGTATTCAGATTTGGTGGTGCGACAGACTAAAATTGTGAGGCCCTCGTCCGCCAACCAAAATAAAAGAAAATAAAAGAAAATAAAAATAAATAAATAAATAAACAATAAAATCAAGAATGATAAGAATGTCAAAAAACAAACCCAAAAATCCAGAGTGGGCCTAGAAGAATCCAACAATCAGCATAGCAACAACCAAGATCTATATTTTCTCTTCCCTGAAGTTCCATTTGGACACTCTACAAAGTTCCACAATTAGACTGCTGGCAAAACGGAGATAACGGAGGGGGTGCATCTGGCTTAGCGGAGACAAGAGCCTTCGAATCGTGTATACCTCGAGCTAGCGGACGAGCTTAAAGAGTTAGCGGGCCAGCTAACGGCGAAGTGGAGTTAGCGGACGAGCTAATAAAACTAGCGGACGAGCAAGCAAAACTAGCGGACGAGCTAGCAGTTCAATGAAGCTAGCGGATGAGCCATCGGCTCAACGGAGCTTGCGGATGCATTACTAGATGAGCTAGCGAAGCTAAAGGACGAGCTAACGGCCAATCAAAGTTCTCAGACGAGCGGTCGGACGAGCTAGCGGCCAATCAAGGTTCTCAGACGATCTAGCGGCCATTTCATCAAACAACTGTCAAAAACTAAATATACTCCTACTAGGCCAATGAGTTATAAGCTGAACCAATTGAACAAATAGAAAGAAAAAGGAATACAGATGATACATGACAATTAAAATGCTAAGACGTGTTCGTTAAAAGGAAGGTGCTCTAAAGGAATTTTTACAGCAACAAGAAGCTATAAGATCCCTCAAGTAAAGACAAAATTCAATAAGCTAAGTCAAGTATAATAAACAAATACTTATAAAAATAGAATATATGACTAGCAAAAAAAAAAAAAAAAAAAAAGAATAATAATAATAATAATAATAAAAGTAGAATATATAAAGTAAAAATGCCACATATTAGAGGCTTTAGTGGTCGAGCCGGTAAGGCACCTCGAGCAAATCAGGCTGGCAAACGAGTGACCAGTGGACGGAGCTAACCGAAGCTTTCGGAGCTAACAGATAAAATGGCAGAACTAGCGGACGAGCTAGCGGTTCAACAGCTAGCAGCCGAGCCAGCGGCACAACAGAGCTTGCGGATGCACCACCAAACGGACCAGACGAGAGGTCCAATCTGCGATCTCTTTGGCACAACAGAAGAGGACCAAAAATGTTAGCGGCCGCAAACGTTGACTAAGTTAACAGACGATCGGAAGATTTGAGTGAGCTAGCGGAGATGCGCCGGGATGAACATACTCAACAAGATTTTAGTTCCCAGCCGAAAGCCACCATTTCCTCTAAAAATCAATAATGGCATCACGAAAAAGTATTTTCAGAAGGAGAAAATTGAGGAAGGGAAGGACCAGACCATCAATTTCATAGCAAGAAAGGGTTCAGTGCATGAGGTAAAGAGAGAAGGAAGAAAATATTGACAACGTAGCTGGCATATTTTAATTTCTACACAAACTTATCTTCGGCTACATTCTCAGTCATGATAATGGTCACTAGGATGTCGTCAACAGTGGAGAAGGGTTGCAAGAGGAGGCATTGGGCATTTTTGGACTTTATCTCATTATCTTCAGTTTTCTTCTCATATTTTGTTTAAACTTGTGACTTCATCAATATCACAGAAATTTACTAATGAGTTGCCAAACAAAGAAACATATCATTAAAAGGCATGATATTTGCTTTGCCCATGATGATTATCAGAAGCCACCCTTAAAACTTGAACTATGAACAAATGGATGCTACATCCCAAAGTCTTTGGATTCCCGTCTGCAAGTACTCCAAGAATCAAACAAAGATGTTTCTGCAATTGCCTTCTTAACCTAACTTATTAGGTTAAGCTACATGTAGGAGAAACCAGAAACTATAACTTGATCAGCAGATTCAATCTGTCTCCTAAATTTCTGCCCAAAAAGTAAGTAAATCTCTAAATGCAACATGATAAACCTAAATAATCAAAAATATTCCTCAGGTATAATATTCAAAGGCCACTGATTTACCATGACGACCCCAAATCCACAATAAACAAAAGAACTAAGCATAAAAGCAATGGTTTTCTAGTGCAAAAACACAATCAACCAGATCTAATAGGGAATTGATAGAATAGCGTACAATTTGTATGTTGAGACTCTGAACATTTGCCCACATCTCTTCCATTTGCTACCTCCAACTAATACAGACATCAGCTTGAATAAGGCTGACCTCCTTGCTGGGGTTCAACTGGAACAGCATATGGAGAATTCCAATCTGCATCGAATATTTGTTGAAGTTGGGAAACAATGGCAGGCTCATATGTGCCAAAGCTAACCCCAGCTGTTGTGTAGAAATAGTCCCATATGAGATTGCTTGTCCCTATGTGGGCTCTCGCATCACTGACTGCGTATTTCCCGTGGTTCACCCTCGTATAACCAGGGTACAGATTCTCTGTTCTATTCCCATTGCTAAGGGCCGGCCCTGTCGAGTTATAACCAGGCACCTCGTAATATCTGATTTCCACTTTGCCTGAGCAGTGGTTATAGGTTGATGAATGGCACAAGACATTAGTGTATAGTAGAGACTTCAAATAATCATCTGTGCTATTGATGAAATGTGCCCAGCGCGCCACTAAGAGCTTGACCGTTGCTTTCTTCGAGAAGACAACCTTTATGAGATGATACAAGCAAATTATTTACATACATCAACATACAGGCTAGTTAAATAAAGCATAAGGAAAAGTTATGTGTGCATGAGTTTCGAATGGAGAAAGAATAATACTCAGAAGCTAGCACCTATAAAAACACCTTCAAGTTGCCATGATTTTGAATCTATTCTAACTAGAGTTCATATTTATTTCAATTAAAAAAACCCATAATGTATGAGTCCTAAAATAGACAAAAGAAAAAACAAATTATTTAGCCTTTTGTATATTAGGAGTCCAAATAAAATCGATAGACGAGGACTCGGGCCCTCCAACTTCGGAGGGAATTGCTTTGGACATTGAAGAACCCTGGTAGGGTGATACATTATAACCCCCCCTCAATTCACCCATGAATAATAGTCCACACTCATTCATGCTTAGAAGGGAGATCCTAATGTCAAAATATAAAGCTCAAAGATTTGGAAGTCCAATTCACCATTACAAGAACATACCTCTGAAATGGCAGAAGAAAGGGAAGACCAGTAAACTGTTTCCTTTGCATATTGGGACTGACCAAGCCAATCCATTGTACTAATCCTGACAATGGCTCCAGTTCCGACAGACTTTATTGTATCCACCCATGCTTGTTCATCTGTCTGGAACTTGCGAAAAGAGAGCTGTACGAGATAAAACATGTCTGATGAAATGAAGAACCAAATGAACATGCTAGCTTAATACAAGGGAAAAAGCATTAGAATACAGAAGAAACTATGCTGGACAGTGGGGGGGGGGGGGGGAGGATAAGAACATTAAGAAACTATCTTGGGCCCTTTGGAGATGAAAAGCAGTTCATATTTCAAAAACAAAATAAGAAATGCAGTTCTAGTTTGTCCCAGCTTCCATTAATTTCCATTTGCGTAATAAAATGTTTCATATAGTACCATCCATTGCGGTTCTGCAGATTACTCTAATAGTGCGTATTTTTTTTTAGATAAAGTCTAATAGTGCGTATTAATATTGGATAACCATGATGATGTACTCGAGCACTAAAGCATCCTAATAGGTTCAAGGAGAGACTGAGTATACAAAGAATGCCATACCACTGCCCAGTGCCTCTTATCAGGCTCCCACATACTGCAGTGTATGAGGGGCAGAAACAACTTTATGGAGAGAGGTGAAAGATAGTGTTACTACAAAAAGATATTTGCAAATGGAAAGCATTTATCATATACTATCTCACAACAAATCAGTAGCAGAACGTAGTCTGTTGTGATTGTTTCCATTATAATCTCAAGGCTGAAATTTTACTACTCAGTTGTCTTTTAACTCTGTTGAATATGGAAGTAGGATATTAGCAATAGGCAATCCATTACCTGTTTTTGGAGGACTACTGAACTGATACTGTCCAAAGCAAGGCGGGTGCCTATCCACTTATCAATCAGCTATCAAACTTCAGTAAATTAGCAATCAAAATACTTCTTGGAAAAAAATTAAAATCATCACCCCTCTTGCCCTGGAATACAATAAATAAATTAACAAGATGAAATAAAAATTCTTCCTTTAATTAGCAAGAAATTCTATGTGTCTGAATCTTATGTTTGAATTCAGCTTAACAAGTCCATAAATGTTGATTGTACTCCACATTAGCACGGTAAAACAAAACACAAAAAATAAAAGACAGATCGATGTACTACATCTTTGAGAGTGTTGCAAAAGTACTCAGAGCACGTCAATAAATGACAGACTTTCAAGCTCATTCAATTACCTCAGGAGGGGCAAATGAGAGATAGCTGGAGGAATCTGACGAAGTTGAAGTATTGTTGTATCCAGGAGTATCAAGGTGTACATGAAACATAGAAGGATCTGACAGCATAGGGTAGCCAGACACATGTTCAACCTCCACATAGCGAGGAAGAGGTGATCTGCAACATCATCACATTTCAATGTTAACAAATACTGCTGCTGAGAGAGGCAGCAATATAATTTAAAGGTAAATTTTGTGTGGCAGCCAGACTACTTGAATAGGGAATCGTGCCAATTTAGAACAAACAATACATAATTTTGCATTTCAACAGAAAATTTGTGCACTATATAGTAACAGATTTGTGTCACCGTACTTGCATCTTTCCTTTCGAGGAACAAAATGTGACCAACAAGGAACTGTTCTATTAATTTGCCATTGGTGATCCCATGCTGTCGTTGTATATTCTGAAGCATTCAGTGATGCGAGTTCCCACAAGTTGTTATAGTAGACCTCAACCATCTCAGCAATTTTTGGGCAATCAGCAAGATAGATGCCAGCTTCTTTCACCTAATGGGATTTGAAAGTATTGACAAGTTTAAGCGCAATATACAAAGGGCGGGAACAATATCCGACGGAAACCACAATTTAGAAAAGCTTCAACTGTCCAAAGTTCAAACATTGTGATGCTCTTGAACGTATACCTGAGTGAGAGATTTCCAATCATTATTGGCCGAACCAATGTACACATCTTTGCGGTCTGATATCCAAACTTTAGCATGGAGTATGCCAGATCCCCACCACTGTCCGAGTAATAATGTAACATTATTGACATTTGGTCTTCCTAATGCAAGGTTGGATGGCTCTTTCGTATAATCAGGATATACACCAGAGTGCTGCAAAAGCCTATGATAGATTGAATCGTGCAAGGTAAACCCAGCAGTGAGTTTAACAAGCAAGTACATTGGCATATACTACAAAAACAAACCAAACCATATTGAAACTAATATATGAGTACCTGACTTTGACCTCACGGTCTGCAGCATCTTCAATAGCTTTATACACATTGAAACCTTCTTGGGCACCAAATTTTTGCATATCCTCTTTCGAGTACCCATAATCACCGGAAAGAGGGTCATCAGGTCCTGCAACCAATTGCCAGTATTGTGCCATGATGTCCAGCCTCTTAGTTGAATTCCCGGCCAACCACTGGAAAACATCAGCTGACACAGTGCACAAGAACCATGTTAGTGAGGGCCAAAGGAAGTACACAATCTAGACATGCCCCATATACTTGCAGAAATGACAGGCCAGAAAAGGAGCTCCAGACAGAACAATGACCAACCGATTTCACAAGTTGATGAGGAACTCCTACTAGCCAAAATACAGTAATCACAAGCAGCAAACTCAGCATAACTAATCAGTAAACCAATCAGATTAGATATAACTAATAACAACCAATCACCAATAGCAATTGGAAAGCTTATTAATGCTCTAATCTAGTCCAGCTGATCACTTACAAGTTACAAATTAGTCATTAAACTCAATTACAGACAAAGAATACTCCACAGTTGACCAATGCAGTGAGCTTAAAATCAAGTACACTACATACTTTTACTAGAAAATTGAGCACACCCAACACAAATACACATTAACTTCAAATGCTCCAACACTCAGAAAAATGAATTATACTTCTTTTCTTTGTCCTCTATTCTAGTTTTGCCTGTCATCTAAAGAACCTAAAAAAAGGAAGTTACAATAAAACAATACTGGGCAATTAGAATGACCCAACATAACTGAACTAAGATTGAAGCAAGTAAACATTACCTGTGGAAAGAACACCAGGAACAAGAGAAAGCTCAGGCATGTCAGTGGGGATTGACTGAACCAACCATGCTTTGCACTCATTTTTCTTTGTTGGTGAGGAGAGAGAAAATCTGGGCACCCATAAACAAGTCAAAGCTACTACTAATAAGATCAACACTGAAAGTTTCATCTTTGAAAAATCAATCACATACCCACTTAAAAGTGATGTGTTTTCTTTTCTGGGTTACTCTTAGAATAGCAAGAAACTGAGTTGAGAGCTCTGAAACTGAGAAGTCAAAGATCTTAGAAATAAAAAAAAAAATAAAAAATAAATAAAAAAAAATTGGGATATTATTTTGAAATTTGACGGCGTGAAATGCGCATGAAATCTGAATCTACAAGCTACAGGGACATTAATTGACTTACCGTTGATAATTTCACCGAAAATAACCTCGCTTTCCATGGTTTTCAATTCCGGTTTGTATGCCCATGGTGGTTTGTTTTGTTCTTGCTCCCAAATCTCTCAAAAGTGAAACACTGTCTTTTTCTTCTTCTTTTTGTTATGTTGACTAATCTCGGCTTATTATGATTAATGGGTAACTAGAAATTTTTGGTAATGTAACAGTTTAACACAAGTTTAGTCTAACCCATTTGTCATATCATCATTTGGCTAAGATTATTGTATAAAATATGAAAGGTTTATAGAAATAATGGTGATCTTTTGTTGAATTGAGCGCGTATTACAATTGTTTATGAGTAGAACGGTAAAATAAGTTGATTTTTTAACTCCGGATAACTCTATATGTGTCATATCTATTCTGGGCGATAATAATACGTTGTGGAATGAAAATCGTTAAAAAACTATTCATGAACAAATTGGATTATTATCTTCCAACTCTTTCAAGGATTGACAAGAGAAAAGGGATTTGTTATCATTTGTTCAATTATAAGTCAATTAGTTTGCTTCTTTGTCATCGAATTCAGTACACATTCTAGTACTTTCACAAATCGGAATTTGTTTGCATGTTTACGAAGATGCAAACGGTGGATTACCTTGCTACGGAAAAATTGTTAATAGCTCCAATTGAAGGATGCATGAATGAGTCCTTAATGAGAACCACAATGGAGTTTAATGCAATATTACCGTCACTTGATGTTTCCATGGCACAAGGCTCAATTGGCTCAGGACATAATTTTGGAAAATAAATAATTACGACAATAATTAACACCAAATTTGGTGGCAATGTAATACAACAACGTACTAGCACATACAAAAGAAACTGATTACTACATTTTCTGCACCGACGAACCTGTGTTAGATCACTTCCTGATTGGAGAACATTTAACCCATCAACTACTACAACAAAAGAAAACCTACAGCTTTTTACACTTCCAGCTTAACAAGATCTCTTGATATGTCCAGTTCTAACATACCCCAAACCAGCTTCCTCTCTACGATATGGAATGCCTACGGTGTCGTGAAGATGAACCAGATGACTTGGTTTCACCGGGGACTAATGAAGTCGTTGGAGACTGAGAACTCCCACTCGTCTCTGAACTCTTGCTCTCTCCATTATTTCCCTTTCCAAGACCCCACAACTTATCAAATATCCTCCTCGATCGAGAAGGTAGCAACTGGGCCCCACTCCGACTGTTTATACTGTTCTTCTTGGTCATTTTCCCATTTCTCTGCAACTCTTCTTTTTCCTGGATCTTCATTTTGTCCATCTGCTTCCTCAGGGACTTGCAACTTTCCAGAGTTCTTTGATCCCATTCTTCTTCTTCGTTTGGTGTCGAAGATGAAGTGTGGTGGGAACTGCTGTTAAGGGCTTGGTTCCCACTAGCTGCTCTAACTTGCTCAAAGTACAGTACTTGTACTACGACGCGAAGAGGAAGCCGCTCATTCTGTGCTGCATGCATCGACGCATCCACTGAGAATTTCTTAACACCCATCAGTCCACATATTTGCTTTTTCTCACCTTTAGTCAAGTCTGGGTGCTCCTATAGACAACAATGCAAGCTTAAGGGCCAGCGTATAACTAAGAAGAAGCCAAAAGGCAAATAAACATTTGACAACAACAGATTGCAAGAATACCAATAATAACAAATCGTGCATTCATGCATGTGTTCGTAAATTCTATAAACCCAACATCAGGGATAGATCACAGCTAGTATGCTTGTGCTGATCCTCTACCCAAAAGAACAAAAAGGCACAGCACATAGATAGTTTGCACTCAATTCGTCCTGAACTACAAGGGATCTTAGATTATACATAAACGAAATGCAAATCATGCTTCTCTTGGTTTCAAATACTGAGTTCCAGAAGGTCAACTTGTACACCATTTTAGTCCTTAACCAATTATCACAGCTGCTGAACTTCTCGATAATCACTACTCCGTAGATGAATAAAATAGACCAACTATAGTTCGTTCTACTGTTCTCGTATGGCTCAATTGACTAAATTTCACGAGAAATCTCAATATCTGGGCCGTGAGGCTTGCCATCAAACAAAGCCACATGCTATCAGCAGACAATAATCATGAGATTCTTGCAAAGCATTGTGACTAGTGAACAGAGTAACCAAATTGTAAAATACGATATATGATGTGGAAATTTTCAGAAAGCAAAACTCTGCAGACCTAATACTCACGTAATATGTATACAGAGAAATGACGAATTATGCTATTCAGTAATCAAGGGGGCTACCTTGAAGTAGATGTCAATAGCCCTGTACAACCCATCGTGGATTGGTCTCGCTAATTCAGGTATCAACCTCGATAGTTCAATGAAGGTAGATGGGGGCAGATCCGGATCTGATGCAACTTCTGCGAGATATGCATCAACCAGTCCACCAACATTTAACCAAGGTCCACGACCCAAAGCTCTCTCTCCATCGCTCTTTCCATTCTTCTCATAAAAATCTACATCCCAGGTACTCTTTTCCTGCATCACAAATCTTTTCACAATACATTGCACCAGTTCAACATCATATACAGTAGTTTGGGGAGGCCTTGCTGGGATTAACAGGTCTTTCACAGATGCCTCTTCCAGCTTCAAGCTAATCTTTCTCACCAAATCTTCTCTTGTTGAGTCATCTGCCTCAACTAGAACAGCAACTTTTAATAGTTTGAGCAAGAAGCTACAAGAGCAACCTAGTGACTTATCAGATGGCAAAAGGCATATTATTGTTTCCACCAAGGATTTATTTCTTCGGATATGATCATCAGAAACCAAAGCATCAATAGAATCTGGCAACCATCTGACAGCATAGGTCCTAAGGGCTTCCCCGATCACAGCCCCATCCATTCTCCCTTTAGATTTTACAGCAATCATAACCCGCTTGTACATACCGATATCTAACTCGCATATATCTTCAACCCACCAATCTCTTGGGACTGCCTCAAGAGTCTCATGCTCAACAATCTTGTCTGCCATTGCCAACTTCCTATTATATGTGTAAGACCAAGTGATGTTCGCAGGGTCCACAGAGGTTTTAGATGCAATAGAGTCTATGCATCTCCCAACAATCTTCAGATCTTCAGACCACGGTAACAGAGACTTCGCGGTTTGAAGGACAATAATTGAATCTTTCCAAGTACGGAAAATACTGGAGTTGAGGAAAACCTCTATCTTGAATACTAGATTTCCTCTATCAACATCCTCAGTCATTCCAAGGTACTCGGCAGCACAACGTGCAGCAACAACGTTGTGAGCATTAAGAGTGACAATCATCCCATAGCAGAATTTGGCACAAATATCAAATGCCTTTGGCCCACCAGGAAACCCAAGCAAATCAATTTCATCCGAGTTCTCTTCATCAGCTTTACGTATAAGCTTCTGCAAGCGGCTGCTTTTAGACAGCAGAGGAAACTGTAGCAACGCATGCAAAAGTCAGATTTATGGAAGAATTAAATGCAGTGGTAAGCTGGAGAAGAAAAGGTAAGAAAGTTATTTCTTTTATTATTTCACTTTGAGGAAAAGAGAAAGTTTTTGTAATGAGTAGTTTCCCCCTGGGGTGAGGGGGGGTATTAAGTATTAACGCACAGGACAGCTATCAAGGGAATATTTATTAGAATGCAAACTTGCAAGAGAAAAAGCATCAATCAGGACACAAAAAAGTCATCCTTTCAGCATAAATTAAACCTAATGAGGCCAAGACCTTGCTGCTAGTAGAAACAATAGGCTTCAATGTCAAAACACAAGACAACCCCATTACAATTTGAGTTTTAGATTATTAACAAAAAGGACAGCAGAAGAGTTAGCTTTTCTGGGGTTTCTCTTCTGCCAAAAGGCTTCGTTGTCACAGAACACAACAGTAAAATGCTCAGAAGGACCCTTAACCATCCAACAACCTGAAATCAATAACATCTGGAAAACTGTAGGCTAACAGACATCACCAGTTAAGACGACAATGCTGCTCATTTGGTTAAGATAGAGGTTATACCTTGTGAAGATAGAATTTCACATCACCTACAGTTACAGCAACATCTGTAGCAAGATCAGAAGAGACATATCTGCAATAAAAATGAAACAAAATAGATCAGAACAGAGAGTTTGTTATCCACGGAACCAGAAACACTAAACAAAGCAAAGTACCGCAAAAAAAATAATAATAATAATAATAATAATAATAAAATTAAAAAAACATTGTGTAGTCATCTACTGTATCAGTCTTGAAAATACTTCAATTGCCAAGGAACAACTATTGTTTTCACTATTGGATTAGGAAGAAACATGCTATTAGCAAAGTACTGAATACTTATCTCTAGAACCTCAAACAAAGTTAAACATAACATTAAGGTGTTTCTCAAAAAGTTCAGCACATAGCCACTTAATTGACTTATAATCAATGCAGTCATAAATGGAACATTAAGAACATTATTGGCGTCTTTTCGTCTTCAAAGGTAATTTCCTTTTGGTAAGCTATCCATCCCAGAAAACCAACTACTTGAACAGCTCCACATGCACACACAGCAAATGTGTCACATAAATCAGACTACGCCGCATAAAAACTAATGAACCAAATGTGTAAGATTATTGAAACCAGACGCTTCACGAAGGAAGGTGCATAATATTTTCCATGGCCCACATATGTAAAAATATGGATAATGCACTTGGTGTTGGTGCAATTGCACCCACCAGTTAACAGGCTAAACTCAAATAACTTAGGAGGGAGGGGGGACAAAGAAAGCAAAACTGGAGTCTCGAGTTGTTCATGAATTGGCAAGGTCCCAACTCCCAAGGGATTGATTATAGCCTAGGATGAGAACTCAACCCTCCAACAAGTGTGAAAAGCTGCAAACAATAGTTGAATCCCAAACCCGAAATTTGCTCCCCGCCCCCCCAACCCCAAATGCTCTTCTCAGTCCTTCCCATTGTGACCTAACACACAGGATTAGTCATCAACTCATTATTATTGACAGTTGCCACATAAAAACTCTTGAGGAACGGGCAAGATAAGGCATGCTTGATACAAAACAACCCAATAATCTCCATAAACTCCTATTAAGTATCATGATTCTGGTCTTTCACTCCCAATTACTTGCAATGACTGAAGGATTTACGACACGGGAATGACAACTGGACATGGGTCACCCTTCAACCAACAAAGAGAAAAATGTAAGATCTTCAAATGTAGCGAGCCTTGTCCAGTGACGAGCACCCATCCTTTACAGTAATACCCAGGTAAGTATGTAACACAAGACATAACTCCCATCACAGAACAGAGCATTTCACTGACATAACCACTTAAATCCCATATTACAAGAATATATAAGAGATTATTGAGTTTCAGGTGAGACACTTCTGACTAATTACAAGATACAAAGAGCTAATACTGTGTGTATCACAAAGGATGTGGGGTAAAAAAATCCAGCCACATGACAAGACAACCATTATTTTAGGACCACCATCATCTCTCAGGAACACAGTTCAATGGCTGGACCACTTTGGCACTTACCCAATTGAACCAATAAACCAGGGCCCCAACACCCACGCCTGGTTGTTCAACCTGACTCTCTCTCCCTTCAATCCTCATCCCCCATACACTTTAGTGCCCAAGTATGTGAAAGAACATGAAGAAACAGACATGACAAACATGCACATTTGTTTTTCTGCTGCCTCAGAGAAATCAGGTAATAGAATCTACAACTCCCATCAGTTGCAATATCATATTCTCAACTACTGATGATTTTTTCCCCACAACAAAGGTAAAGTGATTACACTGTGACCACAAAATATTTTCATACCAGAATGAGTTTTCATTGTCAAACAAATACTGTAATAGAATGTAGACATAATACTCATATCAGGAAATAAACCAAAGTCCTCTCCACAAATGATATAAACCAAAATAAATGAACATAAATTAAGTGCATTTCATATTTGCTTGTGTATATTAACCCAAATTAAGAACAATAAAAAAAAAAGGACAAATAAAGAAACTAACCTGATAGAGCTGCCATCAGATTGAAAAGCATCAGGCTTTGAACCCAGTTTCATAAACTTCATCTTCTTCTTGCTCTTTTTCACTAAACCCACAAATATCCCAAAAGAATGATACTTTTTTGATAGCTTAACCAGCAACCTAAAATGAAAGCAAATACCCAACAATCTTTTTCCTTCAAAAGCCCAACAAATTTCTCCCAGAAAAATAGACCAGAAACTCTGAAATCCCACCAAATTTTAGAATTTATGAAGAAAATAATAACAAAACCCAGTTGGGTTTTCTCCAACAACAGCTACCCTGTTTTTTTTTCCTTCTCTTTCTCTCTCTACAAAACTTCAGAAGCCACTGAGAGAAATAACATGAGTACTTAACAAAGAGACAACAAAACCCCACCTCACCTCAGACTCTCTTGTATCCAAACAAGTGCCCTAAAGATAAAATCTTAACCCTCACCTTCCCCAAATTAAAATTTACCCCAACATTTTTCCAATTTTGCTCCTTAAATGGGCATTAAATATCCTGTCCCCTCAAAACCCATCTTTTTCTTCTTCTCTCTCTTTCATTATCAGAAGACATGAACACGTATTTAAGTCTTCGCCGCCTTTGCCATTACTTCCTCCTTTCTCTCTCCTCTCTCTCTCTCTCTCTTTCTCTATCTTTATTTCTCTGAATATATGATCCTTTGGAAAATCTTCTCTGACCTAAATCTCAAAGACCTTAAATTTACAAGAAAAAATTAAAAAGATTTGATTTTTTTTATAGAGTATTGGATAATAATTACTTCCCTATGACTTCTATGATCAGGGTTTGGTTGGTTTGGTGATGTAAAAAATTTCCCCTCTTTTTTTTCTTTTTTTTTTTTTTTGCTTCTTCTTCTCTTTTCTTTTATCAGGCTACACACGCTTTGACAGTCTCTATATTTTTGCAGGAAAAATGCAGGGAAGAGTAGGGGTGGAGGGACTGTGTATTTACAGAGTGTCTATGTAAGAGAGAGAGGGAGAGGGGAGAGGGGAGAGGGAGAGGGAGAGAGAGAAACTTTTTGATGAGGGGAGCTTTTTAATGCCGTTAAAGCACGCCAGCTTTGATATGACATTTTTAACCCTTATTGTTGGTCTAAATTTACTTTGTTCTGCCATTTTTGTTGAGTTGTTACAATTTAGTTCCCATGTGTATGGGCTCTGTTTGGCTGTTTGGTTTATCCGTCTGATACTCTGATCCATTTTGGCCTTTGGGGATTTTTTTTATTTTTTTTCTTTTTTTTTTTTGTTGACTTGTGGGATATGTCATATGATGGCCTTTTTTTAGTAATATAATAATAAAATAATATTTTTAATTAGTTTCGTATTTGACTCATGAGTCTTGGTTTTGACTTTTTAGTAGCTCCTTAAATTTTGTTGTAGGAGTATTTGTATTGTCTTGACTCTTGACAATTGACATGATATTGAGGGGTAGTTGGGTACGACCGTTTAATTTAGGTCCGGTTTATCTTGTGGTTGTACTAGTAGTAGTACTCCTACTAAACTTTGCTTCAATTTAACTAGGAAAAATAATTGTTAACTAGGAAATTCAATTTAACTAGGAATAACAATTGTTGATTATGAAACTTATTTGAGATAATTTATGTTTTGGTAGAAAAATCTCTTTATGTTTCTTAATACAGGTTTAATGTTAAATGACGTTTTGATAAGCGATACAGGATAACCAACAAAAAATAGTAAGAGTATTTGGTTAAACTCAATTCTATTTAGTTGAAATTTGTGATCTAACTAGAAGACGTTGGCACGTTGCCCTAAACAAATAAAAGTAAAAAGGAGAAATTGTCAACTAAAAAAGAACCTCTAAACAGGCACAATTCGCTGCTCACTAGTTCATGTCACGTGTTATGTCGGGTCAAATCTATGTTGAGTAGTGTTAAGGCTCCTGCCAGCATGGCATGTGGAAACCGTTAGAATATGATAAAGCCTAATCATGAGAGGTTTATTAAGTTCATGTTTAGTTCTCTTTCTCTCTGCGTAAGAATATGTATGATATTAGTCACTATGATCAATTCTTTCACCAATAATTGATTGACAAAGGAAATACTGCAAATCCAAAAATTAAAACTGCTTGGTTGACAGAAGTTAGGAATTGAAAGTTCTCACTAAGTTTTATTTTTCACAAAATTGAGAAAGTCACTTGCCTAATTCCCTGTGAAAATCCGTATTTTCTTTTGTCAACCAAATACAAGCCTATTTCCTAAGAATTGCAACTTCCGAAAACAAATCGATCGACAACTAATCTATATTGAGAAGTACTCCTAGTATCTCTATCTCAATATTTCATTTTTGTTGTTGTATAGAACCCACAAGTCTATTTTGAACAGGTTTCCCAGTTTTCAAATTTTTTACCAACTAAGCTAGATAATTGATATCCTCTCAGCTAAAGTTCTATTTGATCCATACAAAACAAACGGAATAAAGGAATTCATGACTGTATGCAACTCAATATCTTCAAATCCTGCTGATAAAACGAAACAATAATATGTGGGATAATAATCATGTTACTAAACAAGTGAAGCGAATTAAACATATTACAATGTAAATACAAAAGAATACACCCTAAGTAATGTTAGTCGTTATTGTCGGATGAGCTGTAGAAATAGGAATATGGGATGAAAGTGTACTATTGCCTTGCTCAACAGGGAAGTAAGGAAATGATGAGTAAGGATCCTCTGCTTTTCTAAAAAGAACAGCAGAGTACAATCCTTTAAATCTCCACCTTTAGATTAGAGGGGGTGGGTTTTGGGCCCTTAGATAGAGGGAGTGGGTTTTGGAAATTTAAACATGTAGAGGAGAGAGATAGAGAGGAAAAATGACAGCAGAGAAATAAAACTGCAGAGAATCCAAACACGGAAATGATGCTTTACTTCATTACTTGGTTGTAGTAGTAAACTAGCAATGCAACAACTATCAAGGCATTTAACTCTCTCTCTCTCTCTCTCTCTCTCTCTCTCAGGTCTCAACTGGCTACTCTGAAACACAACCCTTTGATGAAGCTGTACAAATAAAAGCGATGGCCATTAAATTGGAGGTGTATGGGAGTCAAAGCTGGCAACACCAAACCCCAGTCCTTTTGAATGCCTGGCTACACCTTAAATTTCTTGAATACGCGATAATAATGTGTCTATTTGGCCTTGCTTTGCTTGGTCCCAATGCCCAATACTCCCATCACCTACAATAAAAGTGCCCAAACTCCCCAAATAGTGTAGGGGTCCATTTAGCTTGTAGCGCGCCCTTGTAGGGAGTATAGTATACTTTATACCCAAAGGAAAATGAATCTCATACACTCAATGTACATTACACTCTTTTTTATGCGTATATCTCTCTTCTCTCCCCTTTTTCATTCTAGCACAACTATCCCCCTAAAATCTCAATGAGTATGGGCAAATTTGCCACTCCCTTCACATCAAAAAAAGAGTGTAATGTACATTGAATGTATGAGTATCATTATCCATACTCGAAAAGCAAATTTGTATAGTACCACCATACTAGGAGTAATACTGTAGTCCTGCTTCACTAGGACTAATGTCTAGTACGTGTATTAGTTTCTTATCCTGGACCATGTTCATGAACCACAAATGTGTTGATCAGGTTGAGTTTGGGTCGTATCATTTCGGATTCGGTTCATTAACAAGTTAAGTCAATATTCAATATAAGATCGAATTATCTTTTTAGGTGTCATCGGATTATTTGACACGGTTATCGAACTTGGGTCAAGAGCAGATCGAGTCTTGTCGGCTCGATTAACTTTTGTCATCTCAAACTTTATGCATATCATGTATATGTATACTTGTATGTTACATTTTCTATTTTCTTTCTTCAAGAATTCTATATAATGCCCTTCTTTATAGAATTCTTTTATTATTTGAACAATTTTAGTTTATTTAAGTTCAAAAATGATGACATGTAATGTTTGACAACTTGACGACATTCATATCCTTTGTGACCTTTTCAAATTTTTATTAAAAGTAGCTAGATAACAGTTATTAATATACAGTAAACACTTTCTTTAATTTCAACAACCTCGTTGTCACTCCTTTTAATCAGAGAATAAATATTAAAGGGCTCGATATGGTTAATGAACCACTTGCCTCAATATCAATGTACGGAATATTAAATTTGGTTGATAGTATGGGAACATTTTTCCACCCCACGAATTGTGACAACTTAATTACTTGAAGGGAAACAATAAAATTTAAACACTTTGAGAAAGAAGTTATAATGACTAATTGAGCAACATTAGACATAAATCGACAAGTCATCTTTCACTTTAAAACTCGGTCTTCATATTTGACAATGCAATACAAGGTAATTACTTAGAATAATAAAACCTAAACATTTCAATGACGATGTCCTAATGACTAAGCTAATTTAACAACCCGAGACTTAAATTGACAAGTCGTCTTTTTATTCAAAACTCGATCCCCATATTAATACCCACAAGTGGTAGAAATTTACTCCAATGAAGATTAACGAAAATGCTCAATTCTATTGTTGAAAGTAAACTCGCAAAACTAACCCGGACTAAATTCTTGTTTTTTCTATATTGACACGAATAGCATAAAAATGTACAGTGAAGAAGAGTATCCTAATCTTCGGATATATTGAACTGAATTGAAAACGGATTAGGAAGAACAAACCCTAGGCTAGAATCTCTAGATAGAATTAGCAGAACTATTGAAGATGTAGTGTTTGGATAGGGTTACTCTCTGATCTCTATCCTTCATACTCCCGGTTATCTACCTGCGAACTAAAGTTGGATTTATTTATTTTCTTCGTTTTCGCTTTAATTTAACGAGAAATGATGCGTTCAGTTACATTCTAACTAATTTCGCTATATATAATTAAAAAATGAAATACACTTATCCTAGGGCCAAACCTAAGCAAAAAAGATGTTTAACTAACTATGTTAATGATTGTGATTAACTTTAGCCTACAAGGCTACCCGGTACAGACGCGTAGGAAAGAGCCATGAGAGCAAGGGAAAAAGGAAGGAATAGTATAATATTTTGTTTTATTTTTGATTCACGATCAAGAGTATTCACCATCGACTACAATGACTATTTTCCCGTGTTAGTTTGTAGGTTTCTCAAAGAGTGGGATAACTGGCTAAGAAATTTAGAGCTGCTCTATGCCCAAAGCAAAATTCGAATCCTCGATCTTGATTAAGGATAAATAAATTCTTACCACTCAACTACACCTCCGTTAATAAGAAGCAGTGTAAAATGCTGATATACATATTCGTGAAATGATATGATATTATGACCCCATGTGTGTGGCTCTTCTCTTAGGAGGCAATTATTGTAATTTGGAAAGTAAAATTGAACACCAATTTAGGCGTGCGCATGCAAATCTCACAACCAATCATCAAAAATCATCATAAACTTACGATGATTGATTTTTGGATAAATAAATAAATAAATGGTTACTTATAAATTGTACTCCTATAATTTTGATATCTATGTATAATGGGCTCCATTTGCTTATGATGACCCTGGTTGGCTAATTCATCCCTTTTGGCTGCCTCTTTGCCCCACGCCCTTCCAAATGTAGGGGACCATACGGATAGCTTTAAGGCTCTTGTAGCTTTCCACTGGTTTGTGGTTTCACCCACTTGTTTGATGGCATAGGACTTTGGAGTATCTCGATGCAATGGTTGTGATTTGTTACAATTAGAGTTGTCGAAAGATGATCCGACTTAAATTCGACTCAAATTATTTTTTCAGAATTCTAAATCATCTTTTTCGATTTGAACCTTACAATCCGGAAAAATAATAAAAAAAATTAGATTTTATAAAAATAATCAATCTATAACTGACCTGATTCGAATTTGAAAATGACCTACAAGGCTGCAACTCATTGAGTCGACACATTTGACAGATCTAATTACGATATAAACTCAATGAGTTTGAAATAGGTGATTAAGAGTACGTAATGGATCAAATGTACTCAACCTTATTGTGGTCCTTGTTATTATACATGAAGAGATATTTTCGTTAGACTCTTGAATAATATTTGGTTTTCATAATTTAAAAGTCACTTAATGTCTCACAAAAAAAAAATGTACATCGACTGTATAATCTTCAAAATCGTAATATACATTAATGAACAATTTTCATATATAGGACTAGACGACTAGTTACAAGCTTTAAAAGAATGACTATTTGTGACTTTGTAAGATCCACAAAAGAAAGATCACATGTTCTTAATTAGGTGAGTTTTCTTCCGCTCATTGCTCAACTTTGATACTTTGGATTTTAGGTGCATACATTCTTGCAACACACTGTTCATATGATAATGAGACCAATATTTTCATATACACGGCCCTGTGTTTGTGTAGCTCAAAACATTTTCTGTTGGTGTGTGGTGTTGATTTAGTTTTTCCGTCCCTCAATTTGGTGGTAAGTAGGATATTAATTAGACTTCATAGTGATTGGTTTATGTTTTTAGGTTGTCACTTGAGAAAGAGAGATTCTCTCTCCAGGTTTTATGTCCTTAAAGGCAGGACATGGTGTACTTTTCTACTTGGCCACATGGATAGGTCTTTTGCCTCCTCCTCAAAACTCTGCCCTTTTCTCTCTCTATTTTTGATGCTTTATTTTTCGAGAATCAAGGATATTCACCGTCGATCATAATAATTATTCTCCTGTGTTGGTTTGTAGCACTTTATAGGGTGGGACATCTAGCCAAAGAATTTAAGACTGATCTGTGTCTAAGGCGAAATTCGAACCTTCAATTTTAGTTAAAGATAAATAAGTCTCTATCATTCAACCACGTACAACCTTTTTGGTTAGATGCTTTATATTCGGAGTTTATATTATGGTGGTTTAATTGCTAAGTTGATCTGTCCCAGTAAGAGACCCACCCATCCAACCACCTTAAAAGATTATAGTGACATGTTTCCAACATCGACAAGCTTGTGATGAAATATTGATTTATCAAACTTCAAATTGGCCGGCAAACATAATCGCCTTTTTCATAGTTGATTGGTGATGACAAGTTTAGGAATATACTATGATTTTTGAGCACTTTGTAGCTAACATCATGTTATAAATATGTGGTTTTGGTTCATTATCAAATTATGTTTATGCCATTAAGTTTTCTATATTGGATTTTTTTTGGGTGCTAATCTATATTGGAATATGATTGTATGAATTTAAATTTGAATCCCACTACCATTAGAAAGGAGCAACAAAAACTTGCATTGATGTATCATGTCCAACTCTCTAACCTTATTCAGAGGAATTATTTTTAAATTTGATTAGCCATTGTTATCATCTTATATTGCTACAATATGAGTAATACTCATATCTCACCAAAATCAGGTGAATGAGCTAATAACTGATAACTCAATTGCATATAAAACTTTTAGATCGTTCAGACGTGACTGCCCCCCGAGTTTGAATACAATAACCACACTCTCATTGTGTATTTGTGGCGGGAGTTATAGGGGTGTCATGGCTAGGCATTGGTCCGATGCTTAACAAGGACGGACTAGTAGATGGGGTTTTATGAGTAGGGAGAGTCTAGGCAAAAGGATGTTCTTAATATTCTCTTGTAAATTCTGAACAAATTAAGAGAAGAATTACAACAAAAAGTACTCCATATTGTCCGAAACATTACTGATATGCTAAGGGAAAGGTCAGCATTTAGCGAAATCATCTACAATCACATTTGCATCACCGTAGATAACTCCGTTACAAAGGCCAGAATGCTTTCGACAAGCTTAGCAATATACGGGGTGTAACATCCGTATCCATTTATTTTGGATTGGTCGGATGGATATGGATATGGATATTCATAAAGTGCGGGTGGAGTTGCTAATAGGCAGAGACCTTAGTGCTATGGCTTGTTGGCTACACCTTTTGCAAGTACTACTCCATAAGATCAATCTTTGCTAGGAGCACAAATCAGGCCGCTGAAAATAGCCCGTTATGGGTAATGTGAAAATTTTAGGACTTGAGTCCAAATACTTGTGGAACTACCTTTATATGACTTTTAGACCACTATATCAGGCAGTGTGTGTTCCATAATCTATAGTGTACTTGCATTGCAACTTGCAAGCATATAAAAAATGGAACATGTGTTGGAGCTAGGCCCAATGGGATGAACCCATACGCAACAAGCAAAACCACACTCTTAAGAACCCAAAAATTTGGGAACAACTCATAGGGGCATGAGGATGAAGTGGGACTGTGGGAGCATAACTGCATAAGTACCCATTGGTTAGGGGTTAAATTTCTCATTTATGTGGGGAGATTAAAATCGCTTCTACCTTTATTTGCAGAGTCTACTCCGATCCTTTGCTTGAACCCGCTAGTCCATTAAAGATGGATTGGTTTGTCGGGCGTATATGATTTGCGGGCTACTGCATACGTCATTGTAGTAAAAAAAAAAAAAAAAAAGACTGAACAAATCATAATGGCATGTATATATTATTTTTGAGAGCAAAGAAATTCTATTCATTAGCTAGGAAAATACACATATCATAATTTGCCAGCTCAATCATTTCTTTTGTAGAGGAGATAAGAAAATGAAAATGAAAATGAGAGAGCAAAAATCATGTGAAATTAATATTCCACCAATGAGAAAATAAAGCTCAAAAGTTAACGAAAGCTATGAAATTTTAAAAGCTCGGATAAAGCAATAAGTTTTTTCCTAATTGAGAGTAAAATATTATTTCCTCTTATTGTCCAATACAACATTTTAAATATAAATCAAAACGAATCTAAGATCTAATATACTATAAAGTACCTCAATTTTGGCCATCAAGATTCTAATATGCTATTAATTTCTGATCATATTATTTGCATTATTTTTCCTAAAATTAATAGTAGAGTATATGAATATTAATTTGGAAAGAGGAGTCTTCATTTGTAAAACTCAACTTTGAGTAAAGTACTTCTTCCAGTAAACTTCAAACTGAAGGCATACAATAATTATAAACAAAGATAATAATGAACAAAAAAAGAAAAATACACCAGCAAATTGAGTATTTGTTGAAACTCGAACCCATATGATAAAGAAATACCACCATGCAAATCCATAAAATAATCCTTTAAATAAGCTTCGATTCTCTGCCATGCAGACACAGTAAGAAAGCTTGTACCTTAGTTGAGAAGTATCATGTTCCACTAATTGTTTGACTTTGGCTTAAATATTCCAATCACCGCATTTTATGTAGCATAAAAAAATGGACGCGCTCACACCAGATCACAGATCTGTAGTAAAAGTAATTAATCCGTAATCCTCACTCACCGTCAGTCCGTCACCGATCTGAAATCTCAACTTTCCTTAATAATCTCCGTTGCACGGATACTTCTTAGAGGTGCAGTATCTTGTATCCGATACTTTTAGGATACCGATACTTTTAGGATATTTGTCCAATACTTGAGAATACTTGATCGATAATTTTTAGATATGTTTACATAATTTATCTATTTTTCATCTTAAAAATTCTAAAATACACCTACAAAAAGATGTTTGAATTGTTTTCATTTTAATTTTCTTAGTTATTTTAGGATTTAGTGCCTACATTTCTGAGAAAAAAAATCATTTTTACATATTATATTGTTTAATTATTATACGTATCCGTATCTTATTTTTTTAGAGATGCAGTATCCCATATCCGTATCCATACTCGTCTTCGCACCCGTATCCGAATCCGTGTAACCTAGTTAATAATACAAGTTTCACCCACCTGTACATTACTGGGTCAACAAATGCTAGTAGTTTCTTAAGCTTTGTATAGGGAAATGACTATTGTATCCTTCGGCTATGTTCGGCATATTAGTTGTTGTTGTTGCTGTCAAATGTTAACAAAGGAAATAAATTAGTAGAAAACTGCTAAAAATTGCTACAAAATGCTACTTTCACAAAACTAGTAATAGACTAGTTGTAAGTGAAAGCTTGCAGTGATAACTTTCACAAAACTAGTTGTAACTGTAGTTGTAGATTGAAAATAATCTGACAAACTATTTGTTCGCAGAGAGTTAAAAACACTAACTGCGAACTTTAAGCTGTAAGTAACTTTTATTGAATAATTAGCGTTTTGTGCCAAACATAACCTTACCCACCATCACCTCTAATTTTTTTTTTTTTTTGTTTTGAATGTTGATGTTGCGAAGCTCTAGAATCAATATAAAGTTTGTGTTAGTTTATGCTCTACAATTAATTAAAATAAATATTTAGTAGCAAATTTTACTCGGTTAGTGGAGTTATCAACTAGTCACATAATTAGTGGTTGTAGTGAACATGTATCCAGTGTTAAATTTGGTTGGATCATTTCCAACAATTTGAATTTTACGATTATAGGCTGTTAGACTAATCCATGAGCCTTAACGTTAACAACCAGGAAAAACTACAGTACTCTCAAGTGGACTTGAATCTTGGACCTTTAGAATATTTTCTAGTAGTCTTACCAGCTAAATTACCCTCTCATGGTTAAATTATAAACATATTTTTTCTCACACATATTACAATACGTTCAGTTTAATTCAATTCAGTGATTTTTACTTCAATACAATGGCTTTCAGTCATATTTAGTGGCTTTCAATTCAATTTACTGGAGTTTAATTCTAATGATTTAACCCTAAATAACACACTAATACTCTAACTATTAAGATATTCATTGTATTTTTTTCCTACTAAATTGAACTGAAATCGATTGAGCTAACTAGTAAATTTCGTCACAACCACCCCCAAATGAATATTTTAACCACTAACCGAGTAGGGGGAAAAAAACTTGATTACTTGCTCAAGTGAAGTATTATTTGAGTTGATATTGTAGTGTAATAGTATGATGAATAAGGGTATAACCGTATTTTAACCGTTGTACAAAATCTGGTAACGGTGAAAATGAACCCGGTAATAGCGAAATAATTAAAAAGCATAATCTAATTAATTAATCTTCCTCTTCACATAATCAGATTGAACAAAAGAGCGAGCACTCGCACGTAGGCCTGGCAATGAGTCGAATTTGGATCGGGTGAAGCATCACCCGCATCCATTCGTTTAATTTTTTCAGCTCCATCCATCCACCCATCACCTGCGAAATACTCCATCCGCATCCAATCCATCCATTATCCACGGGTGAATGGGTGGATCGGATGACTAACGGGTGAAATAATTACATCAATAAATTGATGGAGTAATCTGCGGTTACAGGGAAAACTAGAAGCAACTAATATAGATAAACCCATCAGCCATTTTCTACACTACCAGTACCAACTTAGCAAGCAACTAAAACATCAATTCAAACCCAAATAAGCGTAAATTGCTGCTAAACCCAAACAAGCCTAAATTCGTTGCCTGAATAAAAGGTCAACCCTCATCTATTACAACTTACAAGCCAAAACCATATCACTCAATTCATATATAGCAAATCTAATTAAATGACTAACAATCTACTGTATGATTAATGTCGGTAAAAGAAATTTCAAATGGATTCAAAGCGGATTGGTGGAGGATTGGTACTGCTTCCGTGTGACTGAGAGCAAACAAAGAGAAAGAGATAGCCGTGATGAGAGCAGGAGAGAGAAGGACGGTAGCTGGCTGATAAGAGCTTCGGGGTACGTCACTGAGAGGAAAAGAGACGACTCAGATGAGACATTTAGATCTAGTGAAGCAGAACATCAAACGACAGTGAATTTTTTTTGAACAATTTAGGGTTTTAATCCATTTATATATGTTTTTATTTTTTTATTTTTTGATTAAAATTGTTAAATGGGTGACGGGTAGATTTGCGGGTCGGGTTCGCGCGTGAAAAACTGGTGAATCTCACTCGACCCGCGACTCGATCCACCCATCACCCGTCTTATCACCCGTTTAAACGGATTTTCACCCATTTCTCTGGCGCGGGTGAGATGGATACGGTGAAATTGCCAAGCCTACTCGCACGTACATAAACCAAAATAACTTGCGGTTTTCTGGATCTACACACTCTGCACCTCACTCTCTCTCTCTCTCTAGAATCGCCATGGATGCTCCATGGAGATCTGCTGCGTTGATCTCAATCTTTCTCTCTCTTCTCATCCATGGCGTTCATTGCTTCTACCTACCCGGTGTCGCTCCTCAGGATTTCGAAAAGGTCACCTCTCCTTCTCTATATATATGTATATATTACATTGATTTCAAAATGAAGCTGTATTGAAAACCTGTTTCAATTTCATTTTTTGTGTTGAAGAATGTTTAAATTCCAGATACGATGATGCTTGATCTTTTTTTTGATTTTGTTAATTTCAGATCGATTCGTTTTCGCGCTGTTATTTGGTTGATTTTGTGATTAGGTTATTGTAAAATTGATGAATTTGAAGCTTGTGTAAAGTTGATTGTATTTATTTGTGATTGCTATTTTTGTCGGTGAGGTTCAAGCTAGGGTGTGTGTGTGTGTGTGTGTGTGTGTTCAGCGAAATGTATTGTATTGGCCATTTGTTTGGATCTGCTACTATGGAGCTGTAGTAGTGGCAAATTCATTCAATATAGTTAGGAGAGGGATTAAACCTGTATCTTACATTATAGGACAGTTGGTGCCAGTTTGAGAGATGAGGATAGGGAAAGATAAAATGATTTTTTTTCCCTTTTTTTTTAAATTTTTTTTTGGGGTTGACTTTAGATCTTATGATGATTATGAGCTATTGTATATGTAGTGCAGTATGAGATTAATTGTTGTTGTTGCATGTGAATGTAGAATGAGATTTAAAAAATAATAATAATAATTGTGCTGCTTGCCTAGACTGTTCAAATGGTAGGAAAGATGACATCGTTTTTAGGTACAGTGGACAGTTTGAGGGAAACACTAGTAGCCTACTTCTAGTTTTGGTGCGAGATTTGGGAAATCAATGTGGATTGAATTTCAAATCAATTGCCATTTTCTTTAATAATGTAATCTTTCATATTTTTCCACAACTTAAAGTGCTTGAATTCATTATTTATACAGAATATCTTTTGGGAAAAGAAAATAAGTGTGAAATGTATTTTGAACAAGAGAAAGGAGATACGGGGTCAAGGACATGAATGCTCAAGTTCTATGAGTTATCTCATTCTCAAAAGAGCAACTATGAAAAGTTAAATGGATAACTGGATAGGTGAAGAGGATAAAATTAGTGAAAAATATACTGCATGGTTAGAGGCTTACATTAGTGAATCTAGTCTCTAGCCTCTAGCGCGCTGAGCATTTTGGATACCTGATTTTATTGCCTCATGATATATGAATAGCTTAGCATTTTCTTAACTAACCAACTTATGGAAACGTTCCTCAGACACTGGATTTGTAGGTTTCTTTTCATCTCCTTCTTCATTGTTGTGACTAGAAAGTTGGCATTGTAGCACAGTCCTATGACTGCATATTCAGAAAATATTTGAGTTATTTGTTTTGATATATGCAACATGATTGCTGTTGAGTTGAATGTGATGTGTGCCATTCAGTTGAGCTTTGAAGCTATCATGTATGTGCTTATTGTGCTCTAGTATGACGACATCTTTGCTGCAGTATGGTATGGATGACCTTTATGACAAACAGTTAATGTGTATCTTTATGTATGCAGGGAGATGCACTGATGGTAAAAGTGAACAAGCTAACATCAATAAAAACTCAGCTTCCTTACACATACTATTCTATTCCTTATTGTCGCCCAGACTCTATAGTTGACAGTACGGAAAATCTTGGTGAAGTTCTTCGTGGAGATCGAATTGAAAATTCTCCCTATGTGGTTAGTTTTCTGTTATGAGAATCCTTGTATTTGTAAGCGGGGAAATTACCTTATATGATTTTTGTCCTAGGTATGACTCTGTTACTGTGTGGATTATTGCAGTTCAATATGCGGGAACCACAGATGTGTAATATCGTTTGCCGGAAAACTCTTGACGCCAAATCAGCCAAGGAATTTAAAGAGAAAATTAATGATGAATATCGAGTCAATATGTAGGATCCTCTCTCCTCTTCTTTTTCTGCATGTGTATTTCTACTGTTTTTTTTCTTCTTAAACTTGTTTAGTTGATTGTGATGGTCTTCATTCTTTGATTACAGGATCCTGGATAACCTTCCTCTGGTTATGCCCATTAAACGAGGAGAGCAGGATACTCCTGTCTATCAGCTTGGCTATTATGTTGGTCTTAAAGGACTATATGCCGGAGTGAGTATTTATGATTTCAGCATCATAAGTTGTAACCTAATGCTGTAGTTGTGAGTTTCTGCTTATGGCTATTGCTTAACATTTACAATCTGAACTGTAGACCAAGGATGAAAAGTTTTTCATCCACAACCACCTGTCTTTTACTGTGAGGTATCATAAAGATCAACAAACTGAGACATCAAGAATTGTAGGATTTGAGGTCAAGCCTTTCAGGTAATTCCTTCTCAGGGACTGTTCTTTGCTGCTAGCTTGATAATAACGTCATTAGAATCAGTGTATGATTTCTATCTTTTGGGGATTGTTCAGTGTCAAGCATGAGTATGAAGGAGAATGGAGTGAGAAGACTCGTTTAACATCTTGTGATCCTCATGCAAGACGTTTAGTTACTAGCTCTAACAACCCACAAGAAGTTGAAGATAAACAAGAAATTATCTTCACATACGATGTTTCATTTGAGGTACTATACAGAAATGTTACTTTTACCTTTTGTGGCTTTGATATCTTTTATATATGTGTTTGCAAGAGCAGTGGTCACTTTGTTCGCTTATCAGGGTTATTTTCCCTTTTCTTTTGTTATAGGAGAGTGAGGTCAAGTGGGCATCAAGATGGGATGCATATCTTCTAATGAGTGATGACCAGATTCACTGGTTTTCAATTGTCAACTCGTTGATGATTGTTCTCTTCCTTTCGGGAATGGTGGCAATGATCATGTTGCGTACTTTGTACCGTGATATCTCGAAGTACAATGAGCTTGAGACCCAGGAAGAAGCCCAGGAGGAAACAGGCTGGAAACTAGTCCATGGTGATGTTTTCAGGCCTCCAACTAACTCAGACTTGCTGTGCGTCTATGCTGGAACTGGTGTTCAGTGCTTCGGAATGATGGTTGTCACCATGATGTTTGCGGTGCTTGGGTTCCTCTCACCCTCAAACCGTGGTGGGCTTATGACCGCCATGCTCTTTCTTTGGGTCTTTATGGGTCTGTTTGCTGGGTATGCCTCTGCCCGGCTCTACAAGATGTTTAAAGGCACAGAATGGAAGCGAATTGCTCTGAGGACTGCGTTCCTGTTCCCTGGTTCAATTGCTGTTGTTTTCTTCATCTTGAATGGTCTCATTTGGGGCGAGAAATCATCGGGGGCAGTTCCATTTGGAACAATGTTTGCCCTGATCGTCTTGTGGTTTGGCATCTCTGTACCACTTGTATTCGTTGGAAGTTATGTTGGGTTCAGGAAGCAAGCAATTGATGATCCAGTCAAAACCAACAAGATTCCAAGACAAATTCCTGAGCAAGCGTGGTACATGAACCCCATCTTCTCAATTCTCATTGGAGGCATCCTTCCTTTTGGCGCTGTTTTCATCGAGCTCTTCTTTATCCTCACCTCCATCTGGCTGCATCAGTTTTACTACATCTTTGGGTTCCTTTTCATCGTGTTCGTCATCCTTATTGTCACCTGTGCTGAGATCACCATCGTGCTTTGCTACTTCCAACTCTGCAGTGAGGACTATCTCTGGTGGTGGAGATCATACTTAACTTCCGGTTCTTCAGCCCTCTATCTGTTCCTCTATGCAACATTCTACTTCTTCACCAAGCTTGAAATAACCAAGCCAGTGTCTGGAATGTTGTACTTTGGTTACATGTTGATCGCCTCATATGCGTTCTTCGTGCTTACGGGTACCATTGGTTTCTATGCATGCTTCTGGTTTACAAGGCTCATCTACTCATCTGTGAAGATCGATTGATTATGGTACCACATCAGGTTGGTGAACAATTTTTCCCCCCTGAAATAGCAAAAGGTGTCCCAGAATTAGTGACTTGTGTACGGTAGGCCGCAAAGCTGTAAGAGGATCGTGATCCACGACCATAGCATTATTAAAAGACCAATTCTGATATAGATTGTTCAGGAGCATGTAATTTTTCTTCCATTCATTTTTGTAATGACAGAATCTTCAATCTACATTCACCAAAGCTGTTTCTTACTCCTTGCATATTGTTAGAGACCATTGTATTTTTTTGTTCGCGAGTTCATTTTCTGTTAATTCAATAATCATATGCTGAATATTGCCTTTTAGTATTGTACAGTTTTATACAATTGAAACAGGTTGCGTTTGTTAGAGCTGAATTTACCTGAACTGATCTGAACTGAACTTAACTTAACCGAGCACTACTAAACTGTACTGAACTGATTCGAACACCACTGAGCTAAACTGAAACCACTGAACATAATAATAATAATAATAATAATAATAATAATAATAATAATAATAATAATAATAATAATAATAATAATAATAATAATAATAATAATAATAATAATAATAATAATAACCATACTTATTATTATTATTATTATTATTATTATTATTATTATTATTATTATTATTATTATTATTATAAGTTTTTGTTTGGAAATACTATTAGTATACACTTGACTCCTTCTAGTTTGTTTGCAAAAATTTTTGTCAGACAGTGAACTGAATAATAATAGTATTAGTAGTAATAATAATAATAAGCGCAATTTGGTGAAAACCACCTTAACAATTACACCTTTTGTTCAGTACCCCCTGAAAAGTTGCTATTTGTTCAGTACCACCTATAATGTTACAAACGCCGTGGAAGTCACACCTTAAGTGAAATTCCGACCAAATCCAAAAATTTTCTGACCATTTTACCCTCACGTGTCTAACCCGTGACTTATAATTAATTTGACCAATAATTAATTAAATTAAACTAACTAAACTAGTTAATTAAACTAACTAACTAAACTAATTTGACCAAAAAATTTCTTCCCATTCTCTCGCTCAGCTCTCTCTCTCTCTCTCTCTCTCTCTTCCCCTGTTTTCCATTCGCTCTCTCTCCTCCCCTGTTCCAATTTGAGAATTGGGTTTTATCTGTTTTTTGTTTAATTTTTTGAATTTTGATTGAATCAATGAAGGAGGTTTGCAAGCAAGAATTGGGAAAGTAATGGCACCAATTGGGCACAATCGGAGGGCATTGAGGGATATTAATCGGAACATTATTGGAGTTCCTCCTTACCATCTACCTGCTATCAATAAAAGAGCCACCTTTGAGTAATAATTTCTTGAACCTTCATATATAACTTTTTAGGGTTTTAGCAATTGGCACTGTGTCTTGATCCCTTTTTTGTAAATGGGTTTTCATTCTTTGTCTTTTTGATTCTTGTGGAAATTAGAAAAGATGCAGAATCTGATAAACTTCCACCAATGCCCAGTCACCGTCCTGTTACTAGGTAAGTTCCTTGCTTTTGCCAATTTAGTTGCATCTGAAATTACTATGGTGTGCAATTGGGTTTGATGTATGTTGGATTTGGTTTTTCTGTGTTTATAGGAAGTTTGCTACACAAATGGCCGATTCGCAGCAACGTGTGAATGTGATAGAGGTGCCTAATTAGTATTACTTGTTTGGAGCATTTGTTTTGGACTTTAATCAAAGTATTTGAGGTGAAATTCTGAGTTGGGATTGAAATTATATTCATAGGAAACTAAGCAACCGAACTACATTGAGGCTAGTGCAAGTGAAGATCCATTGGCTTCGCTGAGTTCTTGTCGCCATTAATGACGATCTTCAGAGCTTGAGAGAGAGATGGAGATGGGTACGAGCTTGAGAGAGAGGGAGAGAGAGAGAGAGCGCACGGAAACTTCATCGCGGCCATGGCTTCGCTGAGTTCTTGTCGCCATTAATGACGAGCTTGAGAGAGAGAGAGAGAGAGAGAGAGAGAGAGAGAGAGAGAGAGAGAGAGAGAGAGAGCGGAGATGGAGAGAGCGAGAGATCTGGGGGTGAGGGAGTAGCACGAAGATGTCGCCATTAATGCTGCTCATTTGTTTTAGTTGCTTTTAGTTTAGCTTTAGTTATTTATATTTATATTTTTTATTTTTTATTTATTTAATTATTTGGTCAAATTACTTAAAAGTCACGTGAGGGTAAAATGGTCAGAAATTTTTTGGATTTGGTCGGAATTTCACTTAAGGTGTGACTTCCACGGCGTTTGTAACATTATAGGTGGTACTGAACAAATAGCAACTTTTTAGGGGGTATTGAACAAAAGGTGTAATTGTTAAGGTGGTTTTCACCAAATTGCGCTAATAATAACAATAATTAATTGAACACCACTGAATTGAACACCATTGAACTGAATTGAGCAATACTGAACCGAGTCAAACTCACCCGATATTGGTTGCTTCTGAACAAAGATTTGCACATCACCTGTCATTTGTGAGTTCTGATAAAATGCTGTATCAAGTTCAATAGAATGAATCCTGAATTCATAAGCAAATGAACTCAAACATAATAAACGAATACTACCAAACGTGTCTGACATTACTAAGAGTAGCCCTAATCGTGGTGAAGCTGGGCATCAATTGTCCGAGGAAAAACCCCAGGTACATATTATTCGACAAGACAAATACACGCGCATTTTCCAAATTCCCAAACAGATATAGCTCGCGCGATACCACCTCTGTACGAAAGAAAGCTCAGGGGGATGCGATGAGAGAAATACCGTGTTTCTTTTGGCTCTTGACACTTGGTGAAACATACATATCTACATCCACAAAAATTGAGGATAGCAAAACGATGGGAAATAAATGCCCTTACGTTCTGTTATCATAAGGAGTACAAGACAAAAGTTTGACACTAAATTTACAAATCTATCTTACAAGTCCTCCCGAGTCAGGCTACCAAGCGAGCTTCCTCACTGTCTGGGAGCACAATATCAAGCCTCATCATAGGTTTATACTTTGCAGGTATGCAAGCACCAGTCTGCATGCATACTTCAACCACAGCAGGAGCCTTGCCATAAAATCTCTTTAGCGCAGTCCTTAAAGGAGGCCCCTTAGGGTCTCGGACGTGCCATACATAATTTGGCGGGAAAACTTCATCCACTGTTGCATCTTGCCAACCGTGTTTTCCATCCCTCCATTGGTGCTTAAATTCCCCACAGAGTTTTGCGTTGTGGCCCCATGGACCCACATGTACCTCGGAGCAATAGCCACAAGCTTTAACAGTATACTTCTTCATCAACCTCCTCAAACCCTTTCCTACACTCTCATAGGCGTCCACTGTTTCTTGGGCAATCCTAGGGGTATCTGATGGCTCAGGAGGTGGAAACCGCAACAAAGCACCCTGTGTATCATAATCTATCAGTGAGGAAGCAGCATCATGCTGAGATGGTATAGGCTTCTCGAGGAAGCCACCTCTGTCGATAATTTTCTTTCCAAGCACTCTTACAGGTTTGGTTCTCCGGCGTGATGGATAGCCAGGTAAGTCAACACCAGCTTGGATGCAAAGTTCAACAATGGCAGGTATCCGGTCAACGGCAAACCTTGTTTCGTGCTTGATTCGCCGACCAAAAGGGTCAAAAAGATGGTAAGACTCAATAGGGATAAGCACATCATTGATTGACCCCTTGATCCACGAGTGAAAACTTTGTCGCTTATTGCTGCTAGAGCCCTGGCAGTCTTGAATTTGATGGATAGTTTCAGCCACATGAACCTCCGAGCATTCACTATAAAAAAAGTCAACCAATGTCAGTTTCACCCTAGATAGATGGAATAAATGGAACACACTGCAGAATGAAAACCTTGACTAGCAACTAGAGCTACCTTGACCAACAAATAGGGCTCACCTACAAGCATACACTGGAATGACATGCAAAAGCTGTGCAAGACCTTTAATCAGATCCTTCCAAGCATCTAGAACTTCATGTGCAACAGGAATCAGTTCAGGGACCAGTAATCCGTTTTTAGGAGGTTCAAGTGGCTTTTCTACCCCAGATTGTGCAAGCTTTTTGTCGGCCCTTGCTATCTTTGTGATCTCTTTCAAAGGGATTGGAAAGGGTTTCTTCTTGTCCTTGGGTAATACAGGTGGAAGATCCACATTCTGGGGAAGTCCCTCCTTTTTCTTAATTGATCGATCTCTTTTTGGTGCTTGCTTCCAACAAAGGAAACTCGGGGATGGTTGCAATTTCTCTGATTGAAGAAGCCCTTCATGCTTGATCTGTGCATATAATGAAATCTGAAATGAAATCTGAAATTAAACCCTACAACAGATATATAAGTATAGAACAGTATGGTGAAAATTCAATTCGGATGTCAACCAATATAGAGGTACAAGAAGGTAAAGGTGAATTACATACACAGGGCTACAAAACTACCAACACCAAGTTTGTCCCTATTTGGTTCCCATGATATTCACTATCCGTCAAACCAGACATTTTATTCACTACTCTTTTGCAGAAGAAATAACAGTAAGGAACCTTTAATTGTTGCATAAGATTAAATCTTACACATTTGAATAGATTATTGAGCTTTTTGAAAAAATAATCTAATCTCCGGAACACCATTCTGATGTTCGTCTTTTCCCTCCATTTCATTTAATCTAATGAATATAGTACCATCTTTAAACAATCCTCTATAACTTAACATCCAATAAATAGACAAAAGCATTGAAATTAAAAATCCCTCATCATCAAGAACATCAACCACATTCCCAGTGCCTCCAAAGAAGCTCCCACCCAGGCGGTGTAAAGCGGGGTCGTTGTACGCAACCCTAACCCTGTGCAGAGGGGCTATTTCCCGTAAGGCCGTAAGCCCGTAACAAAACTTCCTCATATTGAACAAATAAATTTTCAATTTTCATTTTACATAAGCTTGTATCCCTTTTCCACTAATATGAGAGAGGTAAGTTGTGAGTACTGGATATTAACTATTAAGACAAGTGCTGGTAATCACGGATGGATTCCAAAACAAAATTATTATATGTTAAGTGAAATATTCCAGCTGGGACTCGATTTGGTGAACGAACCCAGTCGCCCCTCCCCAGATTTCTGGATTCACAAATCAGGCCAATTTATTCCAACTTCTCGCTCCCCAAGGCCTCACCAGCCTTTTATTCCCACTTCTTCCAGCACATGGGTTAGAAACTATCAAACTAGTCACTTCAACAGCAGCAGCAAACTGGTAACAAGCTGCAATTACCTTCTGTTGCATTGAACATCCTCTTCCCTCACTTATGACAGGGTCCATTACCTCTCTCTTACCCAAAGATACAGAAACCCAAACACAACCAGCCCTCTTTTAAGTATACTACTACTATTTTTCTCAACAAACCACCAATCAATAAGGATACAAAATTCTAGTACACTAAATCTCATTAACCCAGGGTCCATCTCATAACTACAGGTGCAATAAAGGATGAATCCACTAACTGCCCCAAACTACATTATGAAGTATCTTGCCACTTAATTTGGGTTACATCTTACTGATAGACAAATGAAGTAAGTGTGGATTTGGAATTGATCCAATAATAATTCATTAACCCTAGAATTGGTGAACTTCAAATAAGATCCACAGCCCTTTTGAATAAAATTCCTTTCCTTCCCTTCCTTCCTCTCCTTAAACTCCAAATTTCAACCACAATCATACATTTTGTGGCAAAATCTTGTTTATTTAAAATACAGAATCCCACATCCAACTCCTAAATACAACCTCAACATCAACAAACTTACTAATGAAAACTTTCACATGATTCACATCCCAACCATTTTAACAACAAGGAGCTATATAATGTTCACATATAACCAATTTAACAATAAGGAGCATATATTATATGTTCCTGTACCATACCAAAGAAAGCCTATCATGATCTTACTCTTACCTGATGCTTATACATCAAAGATAACCTATTACGAGATACAGCAGCTCCTGTTGTAACACAAAGAGAGGCATTATAACATTGGGCAGCAACATCCATCAAATTCCTGCATCACAAACAAAAACAAATAAGCTTATCTATCTCATGAAACAAAATAGAACCCAACCCATGAAGCACTTCATGGGTAAAAAAAAGTTTCAATCAGAAATTACCATATAATATCACCAATTTAAGAAGACCATATAGCCCAATTTGCAATGTAATCATCAAAGTTTAGATAAAGAGTGCATTTTTTTTCTTGTTGGCATTTCTACGAGCAGGTGGTGTGCGTAGCTTAACTGGTTTGCAGTTAAAAGGAATTGGGGAATTGCTTTGAGCCCACAAATCATGAATTGGAGCAAAGCTGAGTATGAATACATCTGCCCATGACCATACAGATGAATGGAATTATGAAATCAAGATTAGATTTCGAGCAATTGATTCTGGAGATTAGTGGGTTACATTTCATGTGCTTGGTTTGCGTTTGTTTGAACTCAGGAAAGTATTCGCATTATGCTAAACAACAGAGAGAGACCCTATTGAATATTGAAACAAATTGACTCAGGAGAGAGAGAGAGAGAGAGAGAGAGAAGAGAGAGAGAGAGAGAGAGAGGGTACCTGAAAATGGTGGTGGGCAGATTGGGAGCAAAGGTGGGTGGGGTTAGCACTGAACAGTTGGAAAAATGGAGAGAGAGAGGATGATTTGTAGACTGTAATGGGACATTTCATTTGATAATTTATTTATTTATGTTTTTGAATTCCAAATTAGTGTCATTTAATTTATCAAATATTGCACTCTAGGTCAAACAGTGTAATTATCATTTTTTTTTTCCGTAGATATAATATCATTAATTTAACTGAGGGTATTCTTTTTCACTAACTAAAATCGTTATTAGGCGGAAAAAAAAATTTCCAACTACGGACTTTAACAAGAAAAATGGTCGCACCACAAAAAGAAGGTCAAAGAATAAGAACTCGCTTTTGAACTAACCTTACATGGATCTACCTGCCAACAAGCAACAAAAGTTCAAGACTAACTAAGCATTCGTTCGGAGTTTACATAGGATAGGGGCATAGGGCTTACTTTCCTATATTATGTTATGATGGATAGGTTGGCCGTAAGTAAATTGTTCAATCAATTCAGTCATGTGATATCCTTTTTCACCGATGCATTACTATTCAGTTCAGTTCAATCCGTTCAATTCGATATACTCCTTTTTCATTAATATATCACTATTCACTTAGTTTAGTTCATTAGAATTTAGTCCATTAGGTTTGAAAGATGGATTATGATGTTGTTGATGTACATGCCCCTTCATACCTTATGCTTGGAATTAGAGCTGGTAAAAACTGACCCAAACCGATAATTGACCCGAACCCGACCCGCCACAGACCCGACCCGACAAAATCCAAACCTGAAATGGCCCAACCCGTTTTGATCTGAGACCGAAACGATCCGACTTGGACCCGACCCGAACCCGAATGTTGTGAGACAATATTTGTCAAACCCGTTGGGTAACCCAAAATCGAACCCGTTTTTGACCCGATGTATTCGACCACTATTTAACCCGACTTGTATTTGACCCAACCCATATTTGACAGACGGAAATCCAACCCGACCGACTCGTTTATCAGGGGTACTTGGAATGCCCAAATACCAATTGTAGGAGCAGGCAAAGGGGCCACCATAATCCATCTTGAAAACCTTTTGGTCAACTGACCATAATACCATTTATCCATTTGTCTTGCAAGGGAAAACATAATCAGATTCGTATACAACCGTCTCTACCAAAAATAACTACATTATTATGCTAATACTATAAGGACGCAAAATATTATTTTTACGGCTAGAAATTCATAAAAATTTGTATGAGGCGGTTTCAAGGTAAGGCCCTCAAATACGCATAATATCATAATGACGTTATGATTAGCTCGAATTGCAATTGCGGCGATCAAATCTAACCCAATTTAAAGATGTCACACCAATTAAATATAATTTACTTTAAACATCAACCATATACTAAAGCTCTGTTGATTCACCTTAATTTTACTTAAAATCAATAAAGTTTAGTCCAATTTATGTGTAATTTTATTACTCATATAACTTTTTATTCCGAAATAATTTCATGATAAAAATTATATTATCAGAAAGATCTCAAAGCATACTTTCAAATGAGTCCAATATTGACTATATTTGGATGAATTTTAAATGATTAACGGTCAAGTTCAAAAAATTAATTAAGTACAATTCAGTTCAATTTTATCCATGTGAATCAAACAGAGTCTAAGCATTAACCCAACAAAGAAACACATGTTAAGCTTTTTTTTTTTTTTTTTGGGGATAATTAATACTACATGTTCAGATTTATTTCATAATGCCCTGAAATTGGTTGATGGCCACCAGCCCACCACATTAGGTGAATTCCTCGAGTAGATGCATAGTTGCACAGATAATATGCCAAACTTATCCTGTGTAAATAGTGTAATCACAAGAAATTGTAATAATTCAAGATATCAATACAAGTTTCACACAAAATCTTCAACTAAACGTGAGCATTACAAGTACTACCACTATACTCGGAAGATAAAGAAGAATAGTGCATAGCAGATGGTTAAACTGTTAAAGTATGTGCTCTAGAGATTAAACCTTTGGGGTATATATCTATCGCGTTTGTGAATCAAACTTTCTCCTTGATCCTGTCCGATAATATGGAGTTTCATCTATTGTATTTTTGACATACTCGATGAACTCCGGGTGTGTTCTATGAACTCTGGGGGGGCGGTTTGGTGTAACGGGTGGCGGAGCTTCTACAAACCAACATACCAAGATAAGGATCAGTATCACTAACACAATAGAAGCCCAAACTCCTGGCATGTACTGATCTTTGTAATATGATCCGTTGATTGCATCTAGCTCCACTCTCTGACCTGTTCAATTGGATACCATGTGCACCCAGAAAGTAAATCGAATATGACTGAAAAGCATTAAATGCATGACTAACAGCCTAAATGAGTGCCCTCAAGTATTCATGTAAATTAATGTAAGACACCTCAAGATCATAAATAGGCTTACCAATGGTTAATAGTGTAAATATGAGTTTTTCCTTGAAAGGCACTGGTTTTAGTAGCTTGACCTACAGACAACAAGAAAAGCACAAAACGTCAAGAGTGATGAAATACTATTGCGACAAGGTGGCGACTGCGGCGGAGATCCGGCCATTCAAAGTCGCCGACCAATACTCCGGCATTAACCTTAGTCCACATGCAATGGTGGTAAGTTATCGGGCTAGGTGAAAAAAAGTGTACAAAACATTGATCTGATGTTTCCTCGTATTGCAAATATTCTTTGTAAATTTGGACAAATAGAAAACACGCTATCAATGGGAATTCTGGGCAAATTGTTAGTATTAAACATGTGTTTCTCATTTTCCTTGTTTTCAATAAAGATAATTCCAGAAAATGGTGCAAGTAAACCCGCAATACCTATGGTGAAAGTTAAAAACACAATACAAAACACCAAAATCATTCTCCTTCTATCCATCTTCCTCTCTCTAAAAAGCTAACACATGGTATCATAGGCAGATAGGCTCATAGGCGCATAGCCCTCTTGATCTTACAGGCAATATCAGGAGAAAAAAACAACAAAAAACAAAATAGACTCCAGCCAGTTCAACAATTCCTTCAATACAAGTTTTCTCAGGAAAAAATTACGATTTCTGGTGTATCAAAATGAAGTTTCGTTGTTGTCTCAAGACTTTTGGAACTTGGGAGGTTGTGCACCAAGGGTATGAACCACCCAAAGAAGGTGAACAACTTACTGCTGATCAATAAAAGAAAGCGAAGAAGAAAATGTTTGACCTGTGATTATTCGAGAGGAGGTGAAAGAAAAGGAGCACTTCCACCAAGTCAAATCCGTAACAAAACCGATCATTTTGAAAAAAATTGTTAGAACAAGGGGATTTCTCCAAGTAGTGTCTAGAAGAAATTGGGCCATGAAGAGAAGGATTTTTGGCATAAAGATCAACGCCAAAGACAACGTGACAGAGGAAGACCACATCTTTTATGCTTGTCAAGCTTCATTAGCAAACACTAATGATGTATGGGTCATCAACAAGGTTACACAAACCATATGACCAACAATCAAGGTATACTTACAGATATCGAAAGATTCATGTAGAGATAGGGAAGATGACTCTATTATTGAGTATGACGGATAAAGAACCATTGCTATTCCAACAAAGATGGGAACTCTATATAAAAAATGTTTTTCTAATTCCTAACCTTGATCAGAATCTATTAGTGCTTCACATAGGATGCAGAGTGAAAGGCAATTCATGTAATACTCCCTCTATTTCTAAAAAACCTTAAGATTTTCTCTTCACGGTCTCCAATGCACTACTTTGACCATAAATATTTATATTTATATGAATATATAAATTATACAAATATGATTTTCCAAAAGTACAATTTAAAATGAATCAAAACAATAGTATGTTTACATTGTAAATCCTTATATTTTCATAAATCAATGGTCAAAAAGTAAATTTTAAGGTTTTTCTAAAACGGAGGGAGTATTTATAACCGGCAAAGGAAGAAAATTCTCGAAATTCAAATGAAGAAAGAGCTTTTGACTTATGGCATTCCCCAGATGAAGATGATAGACGGGATGATCATGATGATTCCTCTAGACGGGATGATCATGATGATTCCTCGCTTTGGCACATAAGACTAGGACAAATTTCATGCATTGCAGCTTTTGCATCCATAAGATGTGGTTAGAGACAGGGCCGTTCCTAAGGTTTTTGAGGCCCTGGGGCGGGATAAAAATGAGGGCCCCTAAGTATGAATAACTTGTTTTATTGGCAAAAAATAAAATAAAATTTGGACCCCGTATTAGGAAATGAGGATATGAAGAATGAAAAATTATTTTAAATTATAGAAAAATGGGGGCCAAAGAGATTTGATCTCAAAATTTAATGTAGGTAAGGAGCAACACAACTCATTTCCAACCAAGGAACCAGACCCTTTTTCATGTTTAGTATTTGCAATTTTTTTATTTATCTTAATTTGGCATTGTTGTTTGGGTCCTTTACAGACTGGGCCCTAGGCGGTCGCCCTTCTGGCCACCCCCTTGGGCCGGCTCTGGTTAGAGATTCTCCTTAGAACATCAAGTGTGTGAAGGACGTCAATTGGGGAAAATGCATTGTCAGTCATTTCCCTTAAATGAAGCATGGAGAGACAAAGCGAAGGTCGAGTTGGTACCCATAGAGGTCTCCGGTCCTATGACAACTCTTAGTGATAATCTCATAATCACAATAGGTACTTCATCCTCTTTGTTGATGATTTTATAAGGATGACTTGGGTTTATTTTCTCAAAGTGCCTACAGTTACTAACAAGTTCAAAGCTATGATCGAAAATGTAAGTGACTGCAGAATGAAGAGGACTACATCTGACGGCGGCAAAGAGTATACCTCAAGGGAGTTCGACAGATTCTGTGAAGATAAGGGTGTTCAACACCAACTTACAGCTCAACAAAACATAGTATTTGAATGGAGGAATAGGACCACCATGGAGTTGGCGAAATGCATGTTGTTCGAGAAGAAAATGCCTAAAAGATTTTGGGCATTGTATCTTCTCAACCGATGTCCCACCAATGCGGGGATAAAACACCTTTGGAGTCTTGGACAAGACATAAACCAACTGTCAAACATTTGAAATTGCTTGGATCGTTGGGTTACATTCATGAACCGGAGGAAAAAAGCCACGATTGAAAGAGAAAGCTAAGCTTATTGAATCATTTTGGGCTACAATTCTTAGTCCAAAGGTTACAAGGTTTTCAATTTGAAAACTCAATAGCTAGGCGTTAGTAAAGACATTTGTTATGTCCACTATTTCCAGTGGAGCCAAAAGCTTCTTTACTTTTTGGCTTCGGAATGTAATGGACTAAAGCAAAATGGCTCATAAAACTGTCGGCACTTCTTATTCATTGTGAAGTTGTCGATGGCTGTCGCACTTCGGATCTCGGGTCAAACGGAAACAACCTCTCTGTGAGACTCTCACAGGGGTAAGGCTGCGTACAACCGACCCCCCCCTTACCCTGCCTAGGCGGGAGCCTCTTTGGAGGCATTGGGGTAATGTTGATGTTAGTAAAGACATTTGTTTTTACAAAGAAAAAGTATATTGATCAGAATTCAGAATTATAGCAAGAAAGAACAAGAAGTCCTCAGGAAACGTAAGAGCTATTTATAGACCTGCCCAATGTCTTTGTATTTTTGAGATACTATAACACCTAAAGGCCCCTACTGCTCTAGACCATAAAGAAGCTAAGTAGGTGGCTCTACCCCATAGTAAATCAGAAGGTAGAGTAGCCCCAGTAAAAATCTGTGCATTTCTCTCCAACCTAAGGCACCAAAACCCTGCTAAAACAGCCATTCTGCCAAAGCAGTCGTTTCTCCTTCCGCCAACCAAATCCCACAAATCGTAACTGCAGAAACTCCAAAACAGTAGCAGGACAAACCCATGGTTCCCCGAAAATTCCAAACAACCTACCCCAATGCAATTAAGAAGAAAAGGTGCAAAACAACAATGTAGCATAATTTTTGAATGAGTACCCTCATAAAGAGATTTAGGTTGACCAACCTCAAAGGGAGAAGAGCACAAAGTATACAACCTCAGCAAAGCCCTTCATGGGCTTACACAAGCTGCTAAAGCAAGTCTTTCAAAGAAACCCAATTGAGCTTACTTTGTATGTCCAACAAGCGAATCGGGTTTGATGATGCTTTCACTATATGTTAATGATTTAATCATTACAGGGAATAATCAAGCTATGTTGATGTCGATGATGATTGCTAAACTCAAGAGGAATATGAAGAAACAGTTCGAAATGACGGATCTAGGCTTAATGAACTTCCTTGGTCTCAAATTAAGAAAAGTGAGGATGGCGTCTTTGTTTCTCAAAAGATTCAAGATGGACAATAGCAAAGTTGTCTCAACACCATTTGTGGTGAATGAGAAACTCTCCAACAGTGATGGAGCTCAAAAACCTGATCCTAGAGTCAACAGAAGTCTGATTGGGTGTTTGTTGTAACTGAAAGCTTCGAGACCTGATCTAATGATCTCAGGAAATCTCGTCCAGAATTATGCAAGATCCTAGCCAACACCATTATGTCGCTTCTAAGAGAGTTCTAAGGTATCTCCGAGGAATAATTGAGTTAGGCATTTGGTGTAAACGAAAACAAAACTCAAAGTTGGTTTGATATACTGATTTTGATTGGGGAGGCCCACTAGCTGATATGAAAAGCACATCTTGCTATGCATTCACCCTTGGTAGTGGAGCATTTGCTTAGCAGCTAGTTGCTCAACCAATATAGCTCCTTGATTAACCGTTAATCAACCAATTTGGTTGCGGAGAACTCTCAAGGATATCGGGAGAGAATTTGGTGTAATGTACTTCCATAGAACACTTAATGGACATCTTCACAAGGCGCTTCCAACACAAAAGTTAGAAGAGCTCAAAATGCAACTTGAAGTTTCAGAAGTAATTGTCAATGAGTGTTGAAACTGACAACTAATTTGAGACTAATGCTTCATTAGTTTAATCTCACAAGATTCCATAAGTTACATATAAGAGTTGCATGTAATAAGTGTAGGAGTTATGTCCATTAAATAAGGGTAGAGATGTTATGACTCCTAATTTACACCTCATCCGGACTATGAGCTCTAGATTCTTCCATAGAAGCACCTTCTCTTTTTGCCCATAAAATGAACACCTTCCGTACCCTTAACCTCACACTCACTCCACCATTTGAACCCTTTCCCAAACTCCTCCTGGCTAATCCACGTGTTTCGAGATCTAAAAGGAGTAGAGCTTCATTTACTAAGACTAGACTAGAGAATAACGGGAAAAAGATTTGAACAAGGTCTAGGTAGAACGGCAGGTTGTCCTGAACCAGTATGAACTCAATCTCAACCTCATTACTAAACAGAGCATAGGCATACACAGAGGAAGTTCGCATAGGCAGTAGGCCCCAACCCCCAATAAAAATCACAAACATGTCTGCTGTTCTTTCCATCTTATTACCATGTTACTCAGACTTGACTATAAGCATACAGAGGTGCGTGTGCAGACGGTAGGCCTTGGCTCGTGACTGAGAGATTTGTGCAAGTCTCATAATATCTAGCACCTAATGCATATTGAAAAATTGTTGATTTCTCATAATTTCTTGAATAAAAATACCTCATATTGTGCACGTCCACCAAAGCCAGAATCTTCCTTAAGCAAGCACCTAACTGTCAGCAGATCTGGTCTCAACCAGTGAATGCAAACATCTGTAACAAAAATATGTAATCTGCTTCAGTAATATCTATCAGAACAGGCATAAGGCATGAGCATAGGTAATCACAGTATTTATAGACAACCTTGCACGTTAACAGAAAAGGAGAGGGTAGAAACCAGAAAATTGCCATGTTAATATACAATTATACACATAGTATCAAGACAAATTGTCTGTGCCAAGAAACATTAATACATTATGAACAACGCAAATACGGGCCATTGAACTAGAATTTCGTTTTTCCTATTTTCAGTTCAAAATAGTCAAAAAGGGACCGAGAAAGCTTTCATAGAATTTTTATATCAAGGGAGATCTTCACAACTGGGATCCAGAGGAGTTTACGGTTCGCACCGGTGAGTGAGATTCTTGTCGCATTTTTAATATGCGTTTTCAGAAGGATTAATTTGGGCATTGGATTCTTTGGTGATGTCTCTTGCAAAGTCATATGCTCAAATGTGCACACCCCAGTCACTTCCGAAGGCAGAAAGATTCTTTTAAAAACGAAGCTCTGCATGTAAAGCTTCATTCTAATTTGAAGTTTTGAGCCCAAGACAGAAAGCATCTTAGGAGGCCGAACAGAGCTCTTTAGCCATCAGCTACTATTTTGGAGCATATGCAGATCAAATGTGCTGGCTTTATTGGCTTTGTCTTGGTCCCTATGGCTGAAAATAGGAATCTTGAAACTAATATTGGAAGAACTTTCATCCACCAGTTTAGTTTGGGATTAGATGGCTCATGGTTGTAATTTGTAAAGGCTTCTCTCAAGTCATGGGTTTGTTTGAATGATTGCCAACAACATCAAGAAAAAGTATGCAAATTTTGGTATTAAATCACCGACATGATGGAAAAGTGATCAAAATCAAGCCTCAAGGCTCTAGGCACCATTTGAAACCCTGTTTCCGGAAAGCCTGCTTCATATACTCACGGCAACAACACACTTATGTTAGGTGAAGACATGAATACAACCGTTACTACCTGTATTGCCCACGATTGTTATGATGGTTATGCGGGAGTCTGTTGCCAAATTTAACGTCGACGAACCCTGAAAAAAGAGGCTTGTCATCCAGTATCTGGAATTCCTAAAACCTTTTAAATGCAAAGCAACAGAGCAGACTACATTTTTGGACCACCACGTAAACTAAAAGAAGGTAAATATACATATATCAACAAATTGACCATCGACCACTCTGTCTTCTCTTCCCTCAGCATCATATTACCTTGTCCAAATCCAAGATGGAAAAGCCGCCAACAAAACGTGCAGATGCAGAACCTGACACATCATTAGCGCCCCTTAATGTAACATGGATAGTAATTAACATGTCTTTCTTTCTTTCCATCGACTTGGATACAGAGCGAGCCAGATGTTCAGGGGAGTATGGGAAGAAAAGGCAATACGAATCACCAGTATCAAGATCCCTCCATGGCTGAGCATACCTAAATGAATTTATATATGTTGAAGCCATAAGAGACGGTTGCAGATATGAAAGTAAAAGGCTCGTCTCTTTTCCCCTTTTTTGGGAGGGGGTGCAGGTCAGGGGGCAGGGAAAAGGAAGAGGGAGGTTAAGAAACAGAAACATACCCAACAAAATAGGGATCCACCTTGCAGACATAAGGAGCTTCAACATTTTTACTACGGGCTCCAAACATGTTAGTGCTGCAACATTTTAGATGGATTGCAAGAAGCATCAAACTTGAGAGTTGAGAGTGAAATTTACAGTATTTTTTGACATTTGAAAGTAAAGTATTAAAAAATTAAACAAAAAAAGGAGAACAATTACTAAGTATTTCTACATAAATCCCTAAATACACAAAATAAATGCAGCAAAAACTAGTTCGATGTTCATTTACTGCTTCAATACATGGTAGTATGCAACTACTATGTAGTATCTATATTTCAAGGCAATGGAGGAGCCTGTCCATAGTCATGCCCCCCCCCCCCCCTCACACACACACACAGAGTTCATATCATAGATACATACACACATCAGATGAAACAGGTTTATGATGACAGCAGCACCCCAAGGGTCACTAGTCTAGACTAGTCTAACTAAATTAATATCTTCACCTTACAGGAAACTTTTGCCTTCCAAATAAATCTGAAATCAAAGAATCTATGGAGTAGAAATCAATTGAATCTATGGAGTAGACATCAATTGAACCATTCAAGCAGAAGTATTTGCTACAAACCCTTCCATGTAAATCATAGGAGAAAGAAAAAACATGGGGTAAACAAAGGCATAATATCACGAAGGTGTGAGCAGGAACCTACAAGAGCATCGATCTTGAAGGCTACTCTCATGTCCTAGATCATAATGAAGCTCCTAGAGGAACAACAAGATGGATCAAAATCCCATGGAAACCCAAATAGTCCTAACAAGAAAACTGTCAACCTATTCCTAGTTTGACTGCTAATGCATTACCAAAACGAGGTGCTTAATAGTTCAGCCAAGATCCTTTACATTTCACGATGCACTTGCAAAGGATATAATAAAAGAATAAGAAGATAACACCAAAAACAAACAATAAATAAACAATGGGCCAATAAGAAACACAACAGTTAACCTGCCCCAGATAAGCTATTATTAACTCACAAGACAAGTATGAAACTTGACTAACTAATACTGACAACCTAGAGACTAAATCATTGTCCTTGTTAAATGAAAAAAAATACAGGCAAGAAGATAAGAGAGGAAATCAATTGAACTCGAGCACATGCACAGGAAAGAAACAAGACTCTCCCATTGCAAAACACAGGACAGGGAAATTAACAAACCTGAATTTCACTGAGAATTTGTATCCTCCACGGGGGGACATAATATTTGTTAAGATGTCCCTTGGAGCATCAACATAAATGATATTCCCCTTCAGCCCCGTAACAGTAGTTTGTGATTCCAAGCTTGGAAGTTGAAGAGGCACTGCCCACATGAAGGTATAATGATTCTTCCAGTGTTTGAAAACTAAGATGCAAACGCCTAATCCCTAAATGTTTATTAAATATTGAACAAATAAGGAAACTATGTCAAATAATACCTAGTGTTCTGCCTTCCCCAACTGACTTACCATTTCCTGACAAATAGTTCACTGATGTGGCACTTTCATCGGCAAACGACCACTGTCCTGATGCATGATCATTTAGTTCTACAATAGCGCAAAAGGAAAAATAAGTACCATCAATAAAAAGTAGTAGCTGCAGGTTGCAACTGGATTTACCATAATTAGTAACTCTATCATTATTTATAGAAAAATCTGTCATATTCCACCCAAGAAACCAGCTTTTTTTTAATCCTTTGTTGTCAGACTCCACCTTCTACGACACTTTTTATTGTTAATCATAATGAAGGGGGGGGGGGGGGGAGATGCTATGGTGCAATGCTTCACAACAATTAGAAATGAGGGGGGGAATAGGACATCAAAAAAGCTACCATGCTTGAAAGCATGCATGACACCATGAGTAAAACAGATATCTACATAAAGACATACTTACATCAAATTTAAGGAATTCGCCTTCATCATATAATATCAAGTAGCTTCTCCTATGGTACAGAATGTTAAATGAAATGTAGAAAACAAACCTTGAGGAATGACTTTATGGTTGTTCTGCACCAAAGCACCGACAGGAACAAGGACTGGAGAAGGAGGATCTAGTGACCTGGCTTCTGCTACGGTTAAAACAATTTTATCCCCCATGTGATCAAGCTGTGGCTCAAGTAGATGAACAGAGACAACCTCATGGCCAATTCCGACTCCTTTAACGACCAAAACGTCTGAAAATGCATCCTGCAAAGGAGGGGGGAAAAGAGTAATCAAGAGAGAACAGCGTAGATACAATGACAAAACTACAAATTCACACTTACACTATCTTCAAGCTTTATCTGTGTATCCAGATCACCACAAAAGCCACCACAGTCGCTTAAGGAAGAATTCCTCAAAGGGACATGAAGAAGATGATTAGATGACCCATTGCTTTTGGGCATCAGTTGCCACATGAACCGTAAGCCCACCAATGATGAGAACAAATTTTCTGCAGAAAACATGACAAGCAATGATACTCCAAAATCACAATTCAAATTATGCTAGCAATTAAACCAAAGTAAATGACTAAGCATCAGAACAAAGCTCAACATCAGAAAAACATTATATAAAATTAGAGAAACTTCACAAGCTGTTATGGAATGAAATTCAAACTCCAACAATGACTGTCATTCCTCTAATCAAAATGTCAAATTACCTTCAGTATCAAAGGCACGAACACGAAGAGTTGCGAGACTGTTTAAGTCAATTTCAACAGAGTTATGAAATATTTGGAGCCTGGAAAACATATCAATGTACACCTTGATACAAATTACAATTCCTGTGCGAACATCAGCTGCATAAACAGCAGTCTCTTTTCGTCCAGTATAAGGAGCAACTGATCTCAGACGAGCACTAGCTGAACAGCTGCTGCTTTCTTTGTACTCAGGTATAACAGATAACAGATCATGATGATTCCACGACCTGTTTGTTAAACCCAAAACATCAAATTACATGACTCAATTCATATGTAAACAAAGTTATTATGAGAGAAAACCCAGATATAGCAATCGCAACCCTCAACCAACCACAAAGTTAAACAGATGGAAACCCTAATCCCTTTAGAAAATCACAAATTTTCAAAAAAAATTCTCAAACAGAACCCATACAAAAACATTACTGCACTTCCAAAACAAAACTTGTCAAAAAGCCCAGAATTTGTGAGAAAGCCATAATCTTGAACAATGAAACAAAAGGGAGATAAAGGAAAATTAACCAAAAAGTGTTTAAAATCAGAAACTTTACCACGTGAAGCAGCCATGAGTGCCTTGAAGATGATATTCAATTGGATGACTCAATTTGGGTGGAAGCAAAACATTAACATCCGAAAACTGAGGTCTGCGATTGCTACAGACCAATGATTCAGTTGCTGTGAGGAGAAAAACGACCACCAAAATCAAAATCCAGGAGAGAGAGAATCGGAAGAACATTTTGGCCCTTCACGTGAGTGGCTTCACAGTTCAGTGGTTTGTTTTGCAACCAATTAGAGTATTTGTCGTGTGCATGTGCGTGTCAACCCATGCTAATTTGCTTGCCTTTGCTTACCCAGTCAATCACTCATATATCACATTGGAGTAATTATAGTTAGCTGTTATTGCCAGGTCAAAAAATAGTAATGTCAAGGCTTAAAAATTTTTGAGTAGACAATTTAGCTCTTTATATTAGTTAGGCAACCTAAATCATTCTCTTTTTGTAGTATAGCTTTATTTACGCTTTTTTAGCTTATTTACCTATTAAGTATCTATCTATTTTAATCATAATGATAATCAAATAAAATGTTTCCAAAATTATAAAGAATATTTTCATTGATTTAAAATATCTATGATCCAAAAATAAAATAGTTGAAATATGCAATAACTTTAATTGCTTGGGTTGTTGGGCATGTTATTCACCGACGACAATTATGAATTAATTAATGAGACGCAAACATTTATTTGCTTGATTTTTTTTCTTTTCTATTATAATATTATGGAGGATGCAATTAGAATGTACAAGTTATATAATCCTTACGTAAAGAGTGTACTTCCCCCTCAACAAAAAAAAATGTAAATAGTGTGCTACGTCCTAATCAGTAATGATGAAACTCTGTCAAGAGTTTTAAAGATGTCTATACTTAAGTGCTACGATATTTTTTTTAGAATTTCGTAGTAACTACTATTTTAGTTCTCAAACGGTTTAATGAAATCTTTTTATAATTTTGCTAGCAATTTTTAAAACTAAGTTATTATTTTTGGATAAAAAGGATCTTGCTAGGTTAGCTTCTTTTTCTAAAAATTTGATTGGAGAAGTTACGTTGTACATGGCTATAGTAAGCATATAGAACTAGAATAATACATGAGGACGAAGATATTTAGCAAAAGAGATCAGAATCATGGAAATCAAAGAGCCATGGGTTATGACTTATGATAGGATGAGAGCAATATAATATATGATGTGATATTATTCTCAATTCAATCTCCCTTCCAAATTTAATGCTAAATTAGTGGAATTATTGGATCCCTAATCCTAATACATTTTCCATAATTTTTGTTTGTAAAAAAGGCAATTAAAGATTGTATGGGAGAGAATATTTATTTTGCCTTATTAATATGAAGGGTTACATTGTCAACTCAAAAAATTAATGACCTGGCATTAGTATTTTTAGGCCTGGCAATAACAGCGGCCAAATTATATTACTATTAAAATGGGTATGTATTTGAACTAGGTTGTTTTGTTGTTGGTTTTTTTCTTTTTTTTTTTTTTGTGCATTTTCGGCAAATTCCAAATAATGTCTCTTTATTTTTTATTTTTTCAACTCGTATCCAAAACATTTTTCAAAATGCACCTGTTACGGTTTGCTTTCAATCGTTCATAGCATATCTTTTTTAGTCATTTTTCGTTCGTATTTTTTTACTAAATTACCCTTAGTGAAATAAAAACACGTGCCTAAATTTCTTCGTCTATCTCCTTGGTTTTCTACACTTTGAGTTTTTATCCATGTGGCCCAACTCGATTATGGTAGACACTTCATTGGTGCGAAGTTTGCATGACATGGGAACAATAAAGTGGGTCGTGAGTCGTGAGAGATGCCTTGGCTGGATTTTTGGGGACAATCTCAGTGCATATGCACGGCATGACTTGACACACGCCAAAAAAAGTAACAAAATATAAAATAAAAAAAATAGAGTGTAAAAAGTATTAGGCACAAAGTGGCGTGGTGGGTAGTGTCGTAGTGGTCCGTGATCATGCCTAAACTGTGCTTAGGAATAAGGCGACACGACATAAAACCTATTAAGCATGTTGTAGGTTGTGCTTACAGAGCTCAATGCACAAAGACACGCCACGACATCGGCCATGGTCATCTTTAGTCAAGATACTTCAAGACTCGTAAAAAAAAATGAGCTACAAATTCTTGGCCGCTTTCACCCGGTTGAACTTTGGGCTTGGCTTCAAGACTTGGTTTTTGCATGCATGGATCGAACCTCCTTTTCTCTGATTTATATTACCAAAATTGTAAAAATAGAATTGTTTAAAACTAGGCTTAAAGAGCTCTTCTTGGAAAAAGAAAAAGAAAAAAAAATAAATTAAAACAACAACTTAAGCCGAACTTGGGGCGAGATTAACATGCTTTTTTTTTTGGCTTTGAGTCGTGTCGTTCTAACGAGTCTGGTCCTTTTAAATTCACGATGACTCTTGTCCGGAACTACCATTTTTTCAAACCTGAACGAAACATCCCATGCATGGACAATTAAACATTTATACTATACATATACCTTTTTTAAGAGGAGAATAGGAGACTTTCATACAACGAAAAATACAAAAATAACCCTAAATAAAGTATAAGAAATCCACAGTAATAATTAATGATATTACAAAATATGCGAACAATACAATTAACTAGAATACTCAAATGCTAATTCTAACATCCATCACAACTCATTGTCCGAGATTACCCTTTTTCGGAGTCAAACGAGTCGTCCCATACATGAATATTTTCATTTTATATGTACTTTTTTTAATAGAGGAGAATAAGAGACTCTAATTCAACGAAAAATCATACAACATCTACAACAAAAATACATATAAATAAAGTATGCTAAAACCTCAATAATAAATTAATAACATTACAAATAAAAATATGCAAACAAGAAAATACAGTATACTAAAACCTCAATAATAAATTGATGATATTACAAAATAAGCGAACAACAAAGTAAAGTATATTAAAACCTCAACAATAACGAATTCAAATAAGACAATTGACTATAGAATAGTCAAGTATGACTCCTACCATGCATAATAACCAAATGTTTTATTTGATGTGTTTTTATTTTTTTACGAAATTGGAATCGTTACTGTAAGTAATGTAATCGTTTGCCAAAAAATCTCTGTATGATACTATTAATCATGTGTATATTCGATACCCAGAATTTTATTCGTTTACTATATATAAATCAAATAATTGGGGAAAATTACAATCTTGTACTAAAAATTGAGGTTAAACAAGATGCAAGACATTTATAGTTTGTGAATTGCCTAAATAGACGTGGTTTTAATAAAGTTTAGGCATGCTCGGAATGAGTGTAATGCATCGAGGAAGTAATGGAACAAACTAAGGGAGTGAGGGCAATGCATTACTCTCTAGAAGGGAATAAATTGAAAGATGAAAGATTAGATGATGGTATGTTTGATTGTTTGGTAACATTTAGTTGTCTTGCTAGTTGAAAAGTCAGATATGATAAGAAATCAGTAGAAAATTGCTATTTTTTTTATGAAATGGTAACAAATTAGTTGTTTTGCTAGCTGAAATTGAAATATTTCATGGGTAGCATTCAAATTTTAACTGTTTCTGTAACTGAAAGTTGAAAGTTTTTTGATAAACTATTCGATAACATATGGTGAAAGTAGTAACTGAAAGATGAAACCGGTAACTTTGATTTAAACCGCTTGTGTAGGCTAACTGTTTCTGTTAAATATACCCGGTAGTAAATGGTAAAGGAATTAACCCAACTTAAAATTTTAAGGGTGTTACTATATACCGCCATAAAATTACTTATCACCGCCCTTGAAAATTACAATATTGCCCCCGCTCACATTTTCACCCTTCTTTCTCCCACTCTCCCTCTCCCTCTCTAACTCTCCCACACCAATTCTCCCTCTCTAACTCTCCCACACCCACCCACTCTCACACCCACCTACATTCACCAACATTCTCTCACCGGCAAGCAAGGAACGACCGCAAATGTCTTCCGGCGACCAAGAAGTGCCGTCGACGCCGTCCGAGGTAATTTTTTTTTCGCAGAAATTGGGTCGGACGTCTGTAATTTCCGCCTGATCCATGGGTTAGGCGGAAACCCTTTCCGCCTGATCTATGGTTGAGGCGTCTGCAATTTCCGCCTGACCCATGGGTCAGCCGGAAATTGCAGACGCCCGATAATACGATCTGGAAAACTAAAACGAGTGAAGGGCAAAATCGTAAATTCTAAAGGCGGTGGTGAATATTTTTTGACGGTAAATAGCAATTCACAATTTTAACTTGTGGTTGAAGAGTCAATCAATATTTTACATCCTTTTACGCACCATCACATGCAAATGTCCATTGGGCTTGACTCTTGAGTGATTGATGATGCGCATGCCCCGCTATATCTCATGCTAACTACTCGTACCAATTATAGGAGCTAACAAGCGGGTCAGAATCGATATTGGGACCTTTTGGTCAACTGATCCCGATACTATGTGAAAGAACGTAACTCAACTTGTGTTGGCTAGCACTTGGAAATAAATGAATGAATGAAAAGGATAAATAAGCATATTTAAGATAACTAAGGATATGAGCTTAGCCTTATTAAATGGATCAATTGGATCGGTTTTGTGTTGAATTGGACTGACCTTATACTTGGATTTGTTTGGGTTCGGGAATATTCGAGTTTATACATTTTTGGAACATCTCGGGGTCGAGTCAGTATTGGATCAATTTTGTTTAAAATGTCGATTATTTTTGGGTTGTGTTAAAATTGGTTTGTGTCATTTCGGATACAGGTTCAAATTGTCGGATCAATTTCAAGTCACGCTATATTTTGATCCTCTATTTTCGAATTTTCATTCCAATCACCAAATTGGATTAACATAAGTAAGGTGGAGTATATAACTTTCGATTTATTTGGTAAAATATAATCATAACTATTAAAAATTAATAAGCATCCACTTTGTTAAATTGAAAAATCGAAAAGATGAACAAAATATTAAAAAAGAAGGCAAAAACTAAATTAAATAATAGGGTTAGATCAATTCTAGGTTCGAGTTATTTTAATTTTATGTCATGTTTGGTTTGGGTTGATTTTGAATTGGATTGTGTTTAATTTGGGTCAAATCGTTCCGATTGTCAATGGTTCGTGTCAAATTCGACTACGGATCGTCGACGAGTCAATAATATTTCGCTTTCGATTTGGTTTTGGCTCAAATCATTTCGGATATTCAGATTATTACTAATAGGGTAAATTCGATTTCGGATCAATTAGGTCGGATAATCAGTTACAAATTTGGGATTGCCGGGTCTAGATGAGCCCTTCCTCATTACATTTTATGACTTAAGCCCACAAGAAAAATGGGCCTTGTAGTGCCGTTATTCCTTCCTCCTAGAGTCCTAGGCCTTCCTTACCTTTTCCTCATAGGCCTTTATTTGCTTAATCTATCCGTTTTTTCCCTTCTCGTTTGGGTCCGTGATTTGTAGGCCAATAAAAGCCTCTTTTTGTAGACCAGTGGCCAATTCCCTCTTATGTCCAAACAAAGAATTGGTAACAAAACAAACGTTGTTTGTCCTCGCTAATTAACATTAGGACAGTCATCACCCAAGAGGTCGTTGGCCCAACTCAACCCAAATGCCATCGTCATTTGAAACAAACAAAAACCGTTACAACACAAACCAAAATAACCGACTTAAACCCGATCCAATCCACCCGATTGCCACTTCTAGCCAATATATGACAATCCTGACTTGAAACCAGATTACATGACCCAATTGATTCAAAATCGAACCCAATGTTACCCGACTAGTGGCAATCCAATTTAGATCTGATTACTCGAAATGATCTGAAACGAATAGAAACCCAAATGTTATTGACCCGACGAAGACCCGCACCCGAATTTGGCCGAACTCAATACAAACTACACCGTTCAAAATCAGAACCAATTTGACTCGAACAAAACACAATTCGATCTGAATTTGACCCAAACCGAACATGAATCGAAATTGAGATAAACAGAACTGAATTTATTTAACCATCTTTTTTAATTAATGGAAATGGTATATTTCTTTTCTTCCTTTTTGATATTTTAATTATTTTACTATATTTCAATTTAACAAAGTGGATGCTTATTGATGTCTAATAATTAGGATTATTTTTTTTACCAAAGAATTCAAAAGTCATATACTCGACCTTACTTAGTGTTGATGCAATTTGGTGATTTGAAAGGAAATTCGAAAATAGAGGATCAAAATATAACGTGACTCAAATTTAACCCGACGATTTTGAAACTCTATCCAAACCCGACTGAAATGACACAATATTAACCTCACCCAAAAGTAACCGACTTTTCAAACAAAAACCTATCCGATATTGACCGACCTGAAATTATCCAAAAAGCACAAACCTAAATATACCCGAATTCGACGTACCACCCGAAGAGACCCAACATAGGTCGACCCAATTATTCAACCCGAACCAAAATTAACTCGATCTGATTGACCCGTTTTCCACGTCTACTAATAAATGTAAACTTGGCAAACAAGTCGGTTCGAGTCACTTCTGATTCGAGTTATTATCAGGTCGGGCCATTGATTAGTCGAAGCCGACAATGATGTGGGGCTCTCTTTGGGTTTAGGTTGACCCCAATGGATTGAAGGTACATTTTTTTGTTCTCGGTAAAAAAACTAAGCCGACTCAAAAGTCAAACCAAATTTGGGTCATTGGACGATTTTCGCACTTGAAGCTGCATACAACCCAAAAAATAAAACTTGAATTTGAACCAAAAATCGACTTGACCCGAAATCCGTAGGGTCTCATTTAACAGATCTAAACGTGGGCGTATATAAGTATATACAAAATGTCACGGCAAACAAATAAAAGAACAAGAGAAAGGAAAACAAATACTCTAAAAGAAACAAAAATAAAAGTCAGAACATGGGTGCAAATAAGAGACCAAGAGAAACGTCAAAATGTCACATTACCACAAAGTCAAAGCAGATTTTATGTTTATGTAGTCTCAAACAGCTCTTTTTGTTCTTGTCAGACAAAAAAACAGCTCTTTATATTTTCATTCAATACAGTTATCCAAAATCCAAAAAAAATAAAATGAATAAAAGTGGCTTGAATCCACGCACGGTTCAGACCTAACTCCGCCCTGACCCAAAATTTAGTGTTTCTTCGAGTTCAGCCAAGTTCCGATTTTGGATCATAATTGAGAATGAGTGTAATTCCCTTTGAGGGATTAGTGTTGTATTAGTCTCTTTATATAGTAATTATATGGAACAATCCAGAAGATTACAATAGTATGCAAGTATAATCTAGAATACTCTAAATATCTAGAATACTCTAAGTATTATCTAGAATACTCTAAGTATTATCTAGAATACTCTAAGTATTATCTAGAATACTCTAAGTATAATCTAGAGAAATACAAATATAATTAATGCTCTACATACAAAGAGGAATATTTACATATTCTGAATTATTTACATTATCACACCCCCGCAGTCGGAGCGGGAGGAGGGCGAACGCTTAGACTGGAGCGAAAATCATTGAAAAGAGTGGATGGAAGGCCTTTCGTAAATATGTCCGCATATTGAGAACTGGAAGGGACGTGAAGAACACGAACATGACCCAAAGCTACCTTCTCACGTACGAAATGAATGTCAATCTCTATATGTTTCGTGCGTTGGTGTTGAACTGGATTAGTAGACAAGTACACGACACTGACATTATCACAGTACACCAAGGTAGCTCGAGTGAGAGGGCAATGAAGCTCTAGGAGCAAGTTGCGAATCCAATAGGTCTCAGCAACTGCGTTGGCGACACCCCGATATTCGGCTTCAGTGCTAGATCGAGAAATAGTAGCTTGACGCTTAGAAGACCAAGATAGAAGATTATTACCCAACAACACACAATACCCCGATGTGGAGCGTCGGGTATCAGGACATCCACCCCAGTCAGCATCAGAATACGCAATGAGGCCGGTGGTAGTGGATGGATACAGATGGAAACCATGATCTATGGTGCCCCGGACATATCGGAGAATGCGTTTGAGAGCATTGAAATGGGGTTCTCGAGGATCATGCATAAAGAGGCAGATCTGCTGGACAGCATAAGAAAGATCGGGTCGAGTGAAAGTGAGATATTGCAATGCACCGGCAAGACTACGGTAGAGAGAAGGATCCTCAACTGGAGGACCCGAAGGACCAAGTTTGGACTTTGTATCAACAGGGGTGGTGCAAGGCTTGCAATTGGTCATATTGGCACGGTCAAGTATCTCAAGAGCATACTTTTGTTGGGAGAGGAAAAGACCGTCCTTGGTGCGGGTTACAGCGATCCCAAGAAAATAGTGTAGAGGACCTAAATCACTCATGGCAAACTCAGAACTGAGAGAGGAAATGATACGCTGTAGAAGGGTGTCTGAGGAAGCTGTGAGTATGATGTCATCAACATAAAGTAATAAGAATGACATGTCATTCTTGTGGCAGTAGATGAAGAGGGAAGAATCGGAGACACTATGTTGGAAGCCGATGCGGGCCATATACTCGGAGAATCGCTGATACCAGGCACGGGGAGCCTGTTTGAGTCCATACAACGATTTGCGGAGACGACACACATAATCAGGATGAACAGGATCAACAAACCCAGGGGGTTGATGCATGTAAACGGTCTCCTGTAGGGTCCCATGGAGAAAAGCATTTTTCACGTCCAATTGATGGATCAGCCAGGAACGGGAGAGGGCAAGGCTTAATACAGTGCGAATGGTAGCTGGTTTGACAACTGGACTGAAAGTTTCATCACAATCAATACCAGGATGTTGAGACTTACCATTGGCAACCATACGAGCCTTGTATCGCTCCAGGGACCCATCAGAATTGAATTTGTGCTTGTATAACCACATAGAACGTACCACATTAACCCCGGGAGGGCGGGGTTCCAAGATCCAAGTTTCGTTTTTAATAAGAGCATCATATTCGGCATGCATGGCCGCATGCCAGTTAAGATCCTTGAGGGCTTGAATATGTGAACGAGGAATAGGTGAAAGGGTGGAGGTAAGAAGGTTAAGTTTTTGGATAGGTTTAAAAATTCCATTTTGACCCCGGGTAACCATGCGGTGAGTGGGATGGGGAGGGGGAGGTGGTGGGGGAGGAGGTGTAGAGTTGGTCGATGTAGGGGTGGGAGACTCATTAGAGCCCTGACCATTTATGGGAGATATAGAGGTGGCGGTAGGGCTTGTGGGCGGAGATGGAGTCACCCCCGGAGGGGAAAGAGGCGTATCCACCTGTGGCACCAGGTGGGGAACACTCGGAGACTCAAGAAGAGAGCGAGAGATAGGTGAGATATCAGAGGAGACATCCAAAAAGTCATATGTGGAGGGTGGTGTGGAGGAAATAGAAGCAAAAGGAAATACGGACTCGTCAAACGTGACATGACGAGAGATGATAATTTTACGAGTCTGAAGGTCAAGACAACGGTAACCCCGATGATTAGCAGGGTAACCAAGGAAGACACATGGTGTGGACCTGGGAGCTAATTTGTGAGGGGCGGAGGAAGAGAGATTAGGATAACAGAGACATCCAAAAATCCTAAGATGAGAGTGGGAAACGGGTTTGTTGAAGAGTTTAGAGAAAGGTATGTCATTTTGGATTGTGGTGGATGGGAGAATATTAAGAAGATGAGTAGCCATGTGGAGAGCTTCAACCCAATAAGTCGGTGGGAGGTGAGCCTGAAAAAGAAGGGTGCGGACAATATTATTGATGGTGCGTATCATCCGTTCGGACTTCCCATTTTGTTGGGAGGTGCGTGGGCATAAAAAACGAATCACCATCCCGTTTGCCGCAAAAAGATCATGAAGTGGGGTATTATCGAATTTACCGCCATGGTCACATTGAAAAGCTTTTATTTCACGATTAAATTGAGTATGAACATAAGCACGAAAATGAAGAAATTAGAGAAAGCATCGGATTTGTGGCGAAGAGGATAAACCCACAAAAATTGGGAGAAATGATCAAGAAAAATAACATAATATTTTATTCCACTCACACTAGAAATGGGAGAGGTCCAAAGATCTGAATGAATTATATCAAATGGAGACTCTACGACATACTCAGAATGACAAAATGAAAGTCTAACATGTTTCCCTAGTTGACATGCATGACATAAGTTGGAATGTTTGTCCTTTTTATTACAAGAAATAAAACCCCTAGAAACTAAAGACTGGAGAACTGTGTCGCCCGGGTGACCCAAACGGCGGTGCCAGGTGGAGTGGCTGGTGGTGAGGAGAGCGGTAGGTGGAGCTGCGGAAGGTGTGGGAGTGGCGGGATAGAGGTCGCCGTCACTATCACATCGGAGTAGCATTTTCCGCGTCAAAAGATCCTTCACAGTAAAGCCATTGGGGTCAAATTCAACAGAACACTTATTATCTCTAACAAATTGACGAATTGAAATAAGATTTTTAATAATTTTAGGGGACACAAGCACATTCTGAAGGTAAAGGGGACGATTGGGATTGGGTAAACAAGTGGAGCCCATATGAGTTACAGGTATCAAGGATCCGTCACCGACAATAACAGAATTAGTGATGCTTTTATTAAAAACAGAATTTAGATTACCTGGTGTGAACGTCAAATGGGCGGAGGCCCCTGTATCCATATACCAACCGGCATCACCGGGATCCTGGAGAGAAAGAGTGTTGAAGGCTTGCGGAAGGGAAGTGGTAGGCGCAATTGGAGCAGCATATTGGTTGGCGGACGCAGGTGAAAACCAGGTCCATGGTGGTGGGACGGTGGCCGAGAATGCTGAAGGGGTGGCGTGTGGGCCCCGTCCGAGCACGCCAGGCGCAGGAGAGGGCGCCGGAACACGTGCCAAGGAAGGCTGAGGGGTGGCGGTTGAAGTGTTAGGCTGGTGCCAAGTAGGGGCTACGGGCCAGGGTGGCGGCCAGTAGAAGGGTGGCCAGACCGGTTGTGCGAGTTGAGTCGCGTTTTGCGAGGTCCTAGCTTGTTGTGGTGTGGAGTTATGGCGCCCACGACCATTACGACTCCCTTTGTTATTGTTCTTTTTGTTATTGTCGGTGTGCCGGGGCATTGAGGGTGGTGGGGTAGATTGGGCTTCCGGTTGTGAGAGGGTAGGGGTGAAGAGGATAGTGGAGGAGGATGAGTGATCAGTGTGGGAGGCTATGGTTTGTCGAGGTTTGGAAAGACGTTGTTCCTCGAGGAGGAGCATTGAACGAGCTTGAAGAAAAGAGGGGAAAGGATTGCGGTAGCGAATGATGGGTCCCATATGTTCAAATTTTGAATTGAGACCATTTATAAGGTAAGTGACAAGATTCTTATCTGGGACAGGGTTGTCAATATTGGCAAGAAGGTCAGAAAGGGTTTTAATGCGGTTGCAGTAGTCATGAACAGAGGACTCACCCATTTCAATATTGCGAAGCTCATTGTCAAGCTGAATGGCACGAGCATCTTTGTTATCGCGAAAGAGGTTTTCAAGACTAAGCCATACCTCACGGGCAGTGCCGCCTTTCTTGAGAATCATTTGGAGAAGGGACTTGGTGATAGTCCCATACATCCACAATTTGACAATACCATCAAGACGTTTCCACTCTATGTCAGTTTCTCCCGAAGGAATGGAAGTGCCGTCAAGATGACCAAGAACCCCAAAACTCAAGCAATGAGTTTCAAATAATTCTCGCCACGCATCATAGTTGAGTTCATCAAGGTCCAAGATAAGGGGTATATAAGCCTTGATATTATTGATGCCATAAGGCTTTTCAGGATTGAGTGGTGGAGGAGGGTTGGTATTTTCTTCGGCCATGAGTACAAAGGTTTTTTTTTTTTTTTTTTTTTTCGGAAACGAAAGGAGATAGGATTAGGTAAGGTGGACTGGGCTGGTTGTTGGCCCGTGCAGCTGGAGAGAGAGAGAGAGGAGCAGGGAGGATGAAGAGTAGAGAGGGAAAGCGGTGAGGTTCACAGTGAGGGGACACAGACACAGGAGAGAGAGAGAGGGATTAGAGAGAAATTTAGAGAGTGACTAGAGGGAGGTTGAGGGAGAGAAGCTCTGATACCATGAGAATGAGTGTAATTCCCCTTGAGGGATTAGTGTTGTATTAGTCTCTTTATATAGTAATTACATGGAACAACCCAGAAGATTACAATAGTATGCAAGTATAATCTAGAATACTCTAAATATCTGGAATACTGTAAGTATTATCTAGAATACTCTAAGTATAATCTAGAGAAATACAAATATAATTAATGCTCTACATACAAAGAGGAATATTTACATATTCTGAATTATTTACATTATCACAAAATGTCGAGTTCAAGGCCTATCTTTAATTTATCAAATTCAGGTCAGGTTAAATTTTGTCAACTCTACTTGGATGACTTATCATTACAAATGGTTGACTAGAATTACCGTACTTAATTTTGAGTTGAAGACTGAGAGATATGCTTAGGAGATGAAGGGTAGGGTCAAGGAATATGTTTAGCATATTATGGTGTTTGGAATGTGCTTAGCTGATTAAGGTGTGTTGCATTTGGCACTAATAAATTTCAGATATTGAAGAAATGACAATGATTGTATGACTTTGTGACATTATTGCATTTGTTTTTGATTTGGCTGATTTAAGCCCGCATGTTCTGAAAGCTAGCTCAGTGAATTCTATTTCATGTAAGGAGTTTGATTCTTGAGCGACTATGAGAACCAACAATGGGAAAAATACTTATTTGAGTTGCTCTTCCTATTGTGATTGTGAGGATGTTAGCCTGAATGATAGTAGGGACTGATTACTAGATGCTTTGAAGTTGGACAATGATGCCACATAGAAATTTAGGGTTGCACATGGGTTTAAAATGAACCGAACTGGACTAAACCTAAATTGAACGTATCTGAATCTAGCAAACTGGTGGAACGTGGACCTAACCTATAAACAATAGGCCCCAAACTTAACTGAACCTGAAAAACTTGGACCGAATCTGAATTAGACATGATGAGCCTGAACTGTTTTGAGCTCCATTGACACAGTTTTTTAATATTTCTCATAAGAGTTACTTTATTTATTAATTAGAAGCGGTAATGAGTAATAAACTAATGAGTAATATAATTGTAATAATCTTAACACATAGCATAACCATTGCTTTCTCTCTGCCAAAGCCCAAATGCCAATATCTATGTACCAAATAAGTGGAAACTTCTATCAGTGGAGATATTCTTCGAGTAATCGAGATGGGCTTAATATTGAGTACGTAGTATAGTGCAAAAGAAGAACACCAATTTTAATGTTTAGTTAAAAATAAGAATGCCATTAGTTATGCAATTATTGTGTACATACACTCCATTATTATAGATTTTCTTTTTGGACATGGTGGTGGATATTCTTTGCCCAATGGCTTTTTGATGTGGGTAGAGTGTTGACTGTTGACTATTGACTGCTATAAATAAAAGATATTTTTATCTCACTTTTCAATGTTGACAATAAAACATCCGTAGGAGGTTAAGATTTAAGATAAACTTGAATGAGCTCAACAACACTACAGTACACTTCTCATGTCAAAAATACGTTGAATATTGCACCTTCTCTCGAAAAAGAAAATTTGCTTGACAACCCGTAGCTACTAGCTAGCTAGAGGCTAGACCCCAAAACAATTTTGTGGCTTAGATGTATACCGGGTAAATGGGTTGGTTCGGATGATTTCGGATTCAGTTGTTTGTAGGTCGGATCACTGACTAATCAAAGCGGATCGGTTATGTAGGGTCTTAATTGACCCAGCGAATTGAAGGTATATTTTTTTTGTTTTCCGTCAAAAATTGACCCGACTCAAAATCTAAACCCAATTTTAAATCATTGCACAACTTTTTCGACTCAAAGCCACATACAACCCACCAAATTAAGACTTAAGTTGTCCCAAATCAACTTGACTACCCGAAGCTCGTTGCCCCGTTTAACCGGCTATATATACCCCAACAAAAAAATTAGTATAAGATGATACAAGCTTCCATAACTTTCAAATGTGACATTGCATGTTTATTTTTTAAAATAAATAAAACTATATATGTAATGTCATATTTATCAACATTACCCCATTGCCTTCAAAGAGGCTTCGGCCTAGGCATGGTCAGGGAAGATCAGTTGAATGCATCCTTACTCATGTGAGAGGCTCACAGAGAAACTGTTTCCGTTTGCCCCAAGACTCGAAGTGTGACGACCATCGGTAACTTCACAATAAATCAGAAGTACCAATAGTTTTATGAGCCATTTTGCTTTAATTCATTCATGTGTGTCACTAATTAGATAACGATGCATTTGGCTACCTTAAAAGGAGCCATAGTTACTCCCAGCGTTTACCCGCACTTAGTTTAATTTATTCACTTTGACATTTAGAGCATTGGGCAAAAATCACATTGGTTTAACATCTATAGAGACCACTGCAATGCTTTGTTTTAGTTAAACAGTCAGATTTTCATTGTCCGGACCGAATCTGAGTCGACTGTTCGACTATCAGGAATGGCCCCGAAGAAGCCGTTTCCAGTAAATCCCTTGTCAGCACGCGACGATCCACTGTACTTTTTCCACTAAAAGTAACTATATTGAATAAGCATTATGTGAGAGAAATTGTAAATTTCTGAATTAAACTGAGGCAAACTTTACTGAACTTTTCAAACTAAAACCAATTATTCCCTCCGTCCTACACAAATGGTTACAGTTGTTTTTTCAATGTCAAAGTATGCAAACTTTGACCATAAATTTGTGAAAAAATACAAAGATTTATAATGTAAAATTACTATGGTGAGATACATCTTGAATTGTACTTTTGGAAAATCAAAATTTTAAAATTCATATATTTATTTAATTATACATTATCTACGATCAAAGTGGTGTATTAAAAAAGGTGAAAAAATAATTGTAACCGTTTGTCTGAGACGGAGGGAGTAATTACTAAGTAAGAGAAAAACACACGTGTTGCCAAATCAGGGGAGCCATATGGGATTCAAGAGAAAAGAAAGCCATGAGGCCCAAGAGTACATGTGATGGACTGATGGGGGCTGATTTCAATATTGCAGTATTAGAAAATGAAAAATCTCAAAATTGTTATTGACAAGGACTTTGGTGGGAGCATACATTAAAGATAATTCCAAAAAACAAAATAAAAGTATAATGAGTTGTTCTATTGTAGACCTGACAAATAGGTCGATCGTTTCAAATTTGAGTCGAATTATTTTGGTTCGGATTCTTTTCGATTAGTCTTGTATGGTATGATTCAAGTTTGGTTCAGTGCCTGTTCGAGTTTGATTATGATTCGGATACGGTTCGTTACGGATTAGATTCGTATCGGATCAAAATTGCGAGTATAGGTCGGGCCAATGTGGATCGAGTGGATTCGGGTCGGGTTCATATTCAAATTGTCGGTTCTTCCAATTTTCGGTCCAAGTCCAGGTCTACTTTAATGCGAGTCGGATCGGATCAATAATATTGGGCGGTGGATATCGTGTTGGATCAACGTTGGCCAGGTGACTTTCAGGTAGAATCAACTCCGAGTCGGGGCAAAAAGCATCTAAGCAGGGGCGAATCTAATTTTTTCTTATAAGAGGGGTCGTAATGTAAAAAGAAAAGGAGTCAAAAAACAACAAACAATTAACAAAAGTGCTATTAAAAGTACATGAGTTCGACAAAAAGTGTCATATATTATCTCGTAAAATTAAGATACATTGTGATAGATTTTACTCTTTCACTTAAAAACTATGAATTGGTGAGAATATTTATTTCGTTGATAATGTATTTTTTTTTTTTGTTGCAATATAGTGGAGTAACTTTTTTGTTTTTGTTTATATTTTATTGTCTCTGTTTATTTATCAGGTCCTATTATAGTGCTAAAATAAAAATATGAACAAAAATAGACAGAGACAAGTACTATAATAGGACTTGATAAATAGACAGAGACAATAACATATGAACAAAAACAAAAAAAAATGTAAGCAAATGCATTCAAGTCTTAACGTCAAATAAATAAAAAAATAAAAAAATAAAAAAATAAAAAAATAAAAAATAAAAAAATAAAAAAATAAAAAATAAATAAGGATAGGCGCGGCTTCTTGGAGATTCAATCCCGCATTGATTGACAATCAACAGTTGGGGTTTTGAGTTTTAACCACTGAGGCAAGTAAGCCTCACAATGTTCTATTGGACAAAGAAGTATATATAACATAGTAAAGAGGCCGCCCATAGTAAAGAGGCCAAGGCATAAAAACCATATAGACCTGGCGCGAGTTACATGGGTCAGGTCTATGCCAGTCCCTGACGTAGCTCCGCCCCTACATCTAAGCGATATTGTAATAATAATTATTAAAAAAAAATAATAATAAATCTTAGATGACTTGGTTTATTGCATAATTTGTATTATTCTCAATCATAATTAAATGAATAACCTAAATAAAACATGTAAGCGAAAGTAAAGGAAAGTTAAAAGGTGTTCTTATTAACTTGGAACTTAGAATGTCTACTTTGCCAATGAAACGCAAGTTGTGCTCAGTTAATTATTGTTGACCGATTATTTTATATCGTAACAAAGTTACATTATTAGCTTAACATATTAATACATTTTTTTTAATCTATTTTCGAGTTTATGGTTTCGTTCAGATTTTCGTTGATTTGATTCGGGTTATCAAAGTTATTTTTCATTAGGGTTATGATCGATTTCGGTTTGGATTGATTCAAATTCGGTTCATCAAATTTCGGTTTTATATTCAATTCGGGTTGCTTTTAACTTTTCGGTTCGATTTGGCTTCACGTGTGGTATGAATCGGATGCTGGTTAAAATTGAATGATCTCCTGATTCTGATTCCATTATAGTTTAACATGGGTCTTTTTCAGATTTCGGTCCTACTTCAAATGTTACTATACCGATTAAATCTGGTCTCGAGTATGATTTTTCGGGTCGAGTAAATTTTAGAGCATTTTCAATGCTAGGTTTATTGTAGGTTTATAGAAAAACAAACCCTTTAAAAAAATCTCAACCCATAGTGAAAGCCAAAAGCCTAAAAAATCCAAAAAGCAATTTGGCTAGATCGAACGTTTTGTCCAAGCAAGAAAAAAGAAAAAAAGCCACAGCATCGTGCACCGTGCGGGTGTTCTGCAAATCAATTTATAGAGCCTGGCGCGTATCTATAAGCCGCCTGAGACTATTTTACGTGTTCTGGCTTCTGGGGATATATAATTAATAAATTGACAAGATTCTCAAAAAAAAAAAAATTAATAATTTGACACTCAGCCTCGTTTTTAATTTTGAATTAAACGGCTTTTTGATGTTTTTGTTTTTCCTTTTTGAAAGAAACGGCCTTTGGTGTTCACATGAATACAAGTGGTTGATTTTGGGCAGTCTACTACGATTGTATATATTCTAATATTACATTACGCCGACTAAAAACAAAGAAATCAGGTTGAGCAGTTGTGCTCTAGATTAATGCATGCTAGATATTAACTTTAAATCATGGTTTAAATGAATAATATGATTGGCCATTATACTTGTTAGATTCAAATAATTTTTCGTTGTATAAGCTTCATCTAACACTATAATGAAAAAAAATTCAAAATTAAGAGTATTATTTATCTTTGGGAATAAATGCAAGATGACATATATATTTAATTTTTTGGATTAAAGCTCAATGAGGCTTGTAGCATCGGAAGAGAGATCGAAGTTTATAAAATGAGGTTTTTGGTTTATTATGACATGGCATAATAATAAATATATCTCATGAAAGTTTGTATCATAGGAGAAAAAAAGGTTTTAGAGATGGGATTTGTAGATTATAACATGTTCATAAAAAAAACCTCTTTAGAAAGCATAATTTTCATAAAGGGGGTAAACCATTTTATGAAAACTTCCTAGCCATAGTGATAAATTAAACAAGAAAATTTTTACGTTTGTACAAATTAAATTATTTCTGTAGACAAATCTTTTTTTAAAACTTTTAATAGTTTAGACAAATTAAACTTAATTTATAAGTTATGATGTGTACGTCACATGCAAAAATCTCTTGAAGATTTAGTTTGTATAAATTAGATTTTAAATTTAATAATTATGTGTCAAAGATTATAAAAAAAAAACCTTAAAAATTTATAGTATTATATTATTGAAGATGCTTTTGTGTGTGAGGTTCACTGCTAATAAGTTGGTTGTTTTGGCATAAAAATTTGGCAAATGTTCCTCTTCCTTTGCTTTCTACTCCATATTATATGGTAAACCAGCTGCATGTTTACCATATATTCTTGGATTCTTTTTCTTTACTGTTGGCTGTTGGACAGTATATTTAGTGAATTGTTAAATACCGCCCCTTTTTACTAGCTACCGCCCCCCCAATTTCCAATTTTACCCTCACCCCTCTTCCTCACTCACTCTCACTCATCCTCTCTTCCTCACTCACTCTCACTCATCCTCTCTTCCTCACTCATCCTCACCACCACACCATCACACCGGCAACCACCACCACCACCACCACCACCATGTCAGGGGCTAGCGGCAGCGGCGGCAGAGGTTTCGACGGCGAGGGAGGCGGCGACCGACGGCGCGGGGGGGTAACTTTTCGAAATTTTTTTTTTTTTTCTTTGAATTGAATTTTTTTTGCCTTGAATTGAATCGTGAACTTATGAATTGAAGTTGTGTTGATTTTTTTTTTTTTTCCGTCGATCGTCTGCCGATCTGGACTCGCCCAAGGGTGAGTCGCCGGTCGCAGACGACTCCCCTTGGGTGAGTCGAGATCGGCCGACGACTCACCCTTGGGTGAGTCGCCGGTCTCAGACGACTCACCCTTGGGTGAGTCGCCGGTCTCAGACGACTCACCCAAGGGGAGTCGGGATCGGCCGACGACTCACCCTCTGCGACCGGCACAAATTTTTTTATTATTATTTATTATTATTATTATTATTTATTATTATTATTATTATTTATTATTATTATTATTATTATTATTTATTGTTATTATTATTATTATTATTATTTATTGTTATTATTATTATTATTATTATTATTATTGATTATTGTTTAATTAATTAAAAATGTGAAATGATAGATGGGAGGAGCCGGTAAATCGGTGCCTCGGTTATTTAGTGAACTAGATGGTTCAGGACCGCGTCACACGAGGACGCACGGGATTGATGCCTCTGTATGGAGACAGAGAGAGGCAGTTCGGATGAGGGAGATGACTGCTGAGCAAGACGATTACGCAACTAGCGAGTTCTACTCCGGGGATCAGGATCAGTCTATGGACGATGATCAGATTGGCGTCGAATTATCCTCAGATTGGCGCGTGGTGAAGGGCAGAGGCAGTAGGTTTGTTAGTACTGGGTCGTCCAGTACTGGCAAACGATCTAGAGCGGAGGACGACACTACGTGGCTTGTTACAGAGCCTGTGCCCGGTGGGCCGGCGGATGATAGCGTCATACCGAGCTTCCTGGGCCACGTAGCGTCTCGTATGTGGAATGGAGAGATGAGGGGTCTCTTGAAGTGTCAGAACCGATGGACTGTCTGTCAGCGGCTGAGTCAGTGGCGAGCGGAGATGTCGGCCGAGATGAGGGCCCAGATCGAGGGGACTGGGTTATCACACCTGGCAGACATTATGTTCAGACATATTGACTTCCCCCTGATATCTGCATTTGAGGAAAGGTGGCAGCCGGATACGAACTCGTTCCACATGCCGTTCGGAGAGATGACGATCATGTTGCACGATGTATGGCATATTCTTCGGATTCCTGTAGATGGAGAGCTCGTTTGCAATGAGGGACGGGATGGGCAGCTGCAGACGGCGGCCATGGAGGTTCTCGGGGTCAGCCCAGAAGAACTGATGTGTAGCCACTGGCAGGGCGGTGCGGTCCTCACGGAGTCGGTTTTTGAGTTTCTTTGACCCAGGACTAAGACCACTCATCTGACGATATCCCTCAGGATACACAGCAAAGTCATGGTTGTGCGTACCCCTAGTCCCAGGCAATGTGACAATCATCCAACTACTGGACCCATACACTTGCCGAGCTCTTAACTGGAACGCACATTTACAAGCCTTTGTTTTCGATTTCTTCCGAGCAGCAGTATCTAAGTCTCTTAATTCCCCTCTGTAGCGTTCACCTCGATTGCATTTTAACAATTTTACGCTTCCACACTTCTTGTGTGACGAAATTATCAACTCAAACCCGATAGTAAGGGCAATTTGTTTTGCCCAATTAATTGCATCTGTATCACTATCAAATAACTCTTCAGTGACGAAATGCATAATGTAATCAACACCATCACCACCGAACCGCTCCAAAGGAACCTAACGAAAACAACGAAAACAATGTTAGCTTAATCTTAAATTCAAACAATAAATAATAATAATAATAACAATAAATAATAACAATAATAATAATAATAATAATAAATAATAATAATTTTTTTTTTTTTGTGTCTGTCGGTCGTCGATCTCGACTCACCCTTGGGTGAGTCGTCTGCTACAGGCAACCAACCCAAGGGTGAGTCGTCTGTTGATCTCGACTCGCCCAAGGGTGAGTCGCCTGTAGCAGACGACTCACCCTTGGGGAGTCGAGATCGACAGACGACTCCCCTTGGGTGGGTCGCCTGTAGCAGACAACTCACCCAAGGGTGAGTCGTAAATCTCAGACGACCGTGCAAAAAAAATGCGCAAAAAAAAATAATTTTACCTCCGCCACCGTCGACGGCACTTCCTGGTCGCCGGCAGACATCCGCGGGTTGCTTGAGTGAATGTTGATGAAGGTTGGGTATGAGAGTGGGTGGTAGAGTGGGAGAGAAGTGGTGTGAGAGTTAGAGAGGGAGAGAGGGAGAGGATGAGTGAAAAATTAAAAAAGGGCAAAATTGGAATTTTGGGGAGCGGTACCTAGTAATTTAGGGGCGGCATTTAGTAACACCCTATATTTACTTTTCACCTACAAATTTAATCAGTTCTTAGCTAGCATGTCAAGTCTCATTATTAATCATTTACTCAAGGGAGTGTTTGATTTGATTTAAATTTTTCCTGATCTTTTTTTTGTTTAATTTCTTTCATAATTAATTATATGGTCTCTTACACTCATCTTATCTGATCTGAGACACAAAATTGTGGAAGGGTCTAGCGTTCTAGCTAGCTACGGGTTCCAAGCAAATTTTGATCAGGTGCAATAACTAGTAGCGGTGAGTTTGAATGAGTACAAACAATACGTACTATTCAATGTATGTTTGACATGAGTCCATTTATTAGGTTCATCATACATCTTTATTGGATTATTTTGGTTCGGAATCTTTTCAATTAGTCTTGTATGGTATGATTCAAGTTTGGTTCAGTGCCTGTTCGAGTTCGATTATGATTCGGATACGGTTCGTTACGGATTAGATTCGTATCGGATCAAAATTGCGAGTACAGGTCGGGCCAATGTGGATCGAGTGGATTCGGGTCGGGTTCATATTCGAATTGTCGGTTCTTCCGATTTTCGGTCCAAGTCCATGTCTACTTTAATGCGAGTCGGATCGGATCAATAATATTTGGGCGGTGGATATCGTGTTGGATCAACGTTGGCCAGGTGACTTTCAGGTAGAATCAACTCCAAGTCAGGGCAAAAAGCATCTAAGCAGGGGCGAAGCTAATTTTTTCTTATAAGAGGGGTCGTAATGTAAAAAGAAAAGGAGTCAAAAAGCAACAAACAATTAACAAAAGTGCTATTAAAAGTACATGAGTTCGACAAAAAGTGTCATATATTGTCTCGTAAAATTAAGATACATTGTGATAGATTTTACTCTTTCACTTAAAAACTATGAATTGGTGAGAATATTTATTTCGTTGATAATGTATTTTTTTTTTTGGGTGCAATATAGTGGAGTAACTTTTTTGTTTTTGTTTATATTTTATTGTCTCTGTTTATTTATCAGGTCCTATTATAGTGCTAAAATAAATATATGAACAAAAATAGACAGAGACAGTAAATAGTACTATAATAGGACCTGATAAATAGACAGAGACAATAAAATATGAAAAAAACAAAAAAAAAAATTGTAGGCAAATGCATTCAAGTCTTAACGTCAAAGAAAGAGCTAAATAAATAAAAAGCAAATAAGGATAGGCGCGGCTTCTTGGAGATTCAATCTCGCATTGATTGACAATCAACAGTTGGGGTTTTGAGTTTTGACCACTGAGGCAAGTAAACCTCACTATGTTCTATTGGACAAAGAAGTATATATAACATAGTAAAGAGGCCGCCCATAGTAAAGAGGCCAAGGCATAAAAACCATATAGACCTGGCGCAAGTTGTTCTCAGCTAATTATTGTTGACCGATTATTTTATATCGTAACAAAGTTACATTATTAGCTTAACATATTAATACATTTTTTTAATCTATTTTCGAGTTTATGGTTTCGTTCAGATTTCCGTTGATTTGATTCGGATTATCAAAGTTAATTTTCATTAGGGTTATGATCGATTTCGGTTTAGATTGATTCAAATTTGGTTCATCAAATTTCGGTTTTATATTCAATTCGAGTTGCTTTTAACTTTTCGGTTCGATTTGGCTTCACGTGTGGTATGAATCGAATGCGGGTCAAAATTGAATGATCTCCTGATTTCGATTCCATTATAGTTTAACATGGGTCTTTTTCAGATTTCGGTCCTACTTCAAATGTTAATATACCGATTAAATCTGGTCTCGAATATGATTCTTCGGGTCGAGTAAATTTTAGAGCATTTTCAATGCTAGGTTTATTGTAGGTTTATAGAAGAACAAACCCTTTAAAAAAATCTCACCCCATAGTGAAAGCCAAAAGCCTAAAAAATCCAAAAAGCAATTTGACATTCCTAATTTGGGATTTGTAGATTATAACATGTTCATAAAAAAAACCCTCTTTAGAAAGCATAATTTTCATAAAGGGGGTAAACCATTTAATGAAAACTTCCTAGCCATAGTGATAAATTAAACAAGAAATTTTTTACGTTACAAATTAAATCATTTCTGTAGACAAATCTTTTTTTAAAATTTTTAATAGTTTAGACAAATTAAACCTAATTTATAAGTTATGATGTGTACGTCACATGCAAAAATCTCTTGAAGATTTAGTTTGTATAAATTAGATTTTAAATTTAATAATTATGTGTCAAAGATTATAAAAAAAAAACCTTAAAAATTTATAGTATTATATTATTGAAGATGCTTTTGTGTGTGAGGTTCACTGCTAATAAGTTGGTTGTTTTGGCATAAAAATTTGGCAAATGTTCCTCTTCCTTTGCTTTCTACTCCATATTATGGTAAACCAGCTGCATGTTTACCATATATTTGGATTCTTTTTCTTTACTGTTGGCTGTTGGACAATATATTTACTTTTCACCTACAAATTTAATCAGTTCTTAGCTAGCATGTCAAGTCTCATTATTAATCATTTACTCAAGGGAGTGTTTGATTTGATTTAAATTTTTCCTGATCTTTTTTTTGTTTAATTTCTTTCATAATTAATTATATGGTCTCTTACACTCATCTTATCTGATCTGAGACACAAAATTGTGGAAGGGTCTAGCGTTCTAGCTAGCTAGCTAGCTAGCTACGGGTTCCAAGCAAATTTTGATCAGGTGCAATAACTAGTAGCGTTGAGTTTGAATGAGTACAAACAATACGTACTATTCAATGTATGTTTGACATGAGTCCATTTATTAGGTTCATCATACATCTTTATTTGGAGAGAGAGAGAGAGTGAAAGAGAGAACCTACACCGTGGCTACAGAGTGTTAAGTATTATCTACGTACATACCCAAACCATGCAAAACAACAATTTAATTTAGCTATATTAGCTATTTAATTACGTACAGTGAGTATAATTCTATGAACAAGCATACAATTGTCTTATTATCTATTGGAGTATTAAATTACGAAGCATAAAATCGAGTACTAATAAGTACATATAAGTACATGTTTGTTATTATTAAAACATTTAAAAAAATATATCATAGGAGTACGTATAGCGGAGTAATTTTAAATATTGAGATCAATTCATCACACTTGTAATCAAGTGGGATGTATGGGGACAATTGCTTGTAAGTTGTAAGTTTTAAGTATATTTAATGCAAGGTTTTGTGACAATTTCATGAGGTCGGGGGTAAACTTCTTAAAAGTTAAAAAAATCAGGTTGCTTGTGCAGTTGTTCTCTAGATTAATGCTAGATAGAAACTTTAAATCATGGTTTAAATGAATACACACACAACAACATCTCCAATATAATATTACAATTTTTTAAGTTTTTTTTTTCAATCTTTGACACATAATTAAATTTAAAACCTAATTTATACAAATTTCTATTTAATAATGATATAAATATTCAAGAGATTTTTGCATGTGACGTACACATCATAACTTATAAATTAGGTTTGTCTAAATTATTTAAAAAAATAAATAAATTGTATAATCCAAAAAAATCTAAACAACCAGCTGGTAACAACGCCAAAATTATATGGTATGTAAACAAGCAGCTGGTTTACCATCTAAACATCCACTCCTTATTCAAAGCGTATAATCCAAAGTTATATGGTACGTAAACAGGGTGTTAAGTATTATCACAATGAGCTTGTATCCATTTTATTTAATTTTTCTTTTTTTTTTTGCTCTCATCTTATCCAGTGCACCCACCAACCACAATATAAATGGGACACATTTCTTCTTAGTTTTCACCCCTTACATAAATGCCAAAACCAACATTGCCTAAAAATAGCTCTTTCTCATGCAGAAATCAGAACACAACAAAAGTCTTCTGTGTAAACACTACATACGTACCTTCTAATTCTCTTTCTCTCTCCAGTCTCCACACCCCACCCCCTCACTTTGATTCACTTCGATCTCCTCTGCTAGATAGCTTTCTAGTTCTACACTCAAGCTTAAGTTTCCTCCTGTGCATCCTACTTTATACACTAAAAATGGCGATTTGTAGGTTTTTCCATATTTATTTCCATCTTCTCCCACTTTTCTTTTTCCTCTTTAGATTCAAAACCTCATCCATTCAGGTTTTTATGCTCCTCTATAAATAATAAGGGTATCAACACTTAACAATTTGCCCCAACCTTGAAAGGTATAATAAACTTCTTCTCCTTTTCTCGATCTATTCAGTTAATTTTCGTCAATAACTTACTTGTGTTTTCTTTTCTAATTATTACTCCTTTACTAACTCTTTTGTTTTTCTTCTCTTAACTTTGTTTCATAGAGATTATTGATCAAGATCAATTGCTATTTTCCAATATTCAAGCATTGCTTTCAATACCTGACTTATAACCAACCTACACAATGGTAATAATATACTCGATCTCTCTTTATTTTTCTCGATGAACTAAGTTTTTTTTCTCTTGATTATGTTCTAATCTTTTTTTTTTTTCTTTCTTTTTCTTGGTTTTATTCCATTTTCAGGCACTGAATCTTTCTATGCTACTTATACTCGTCCCATTCTCGTTCGCTTTGGCCTTAATGTTAGCCATGGTACCAAATTTACTAGCACCTATTAGAGGCTTTAGAGCCTTTTTTAAAACAAACAACTGGAAACTTAGATATCTTTTCTTATGGATAGGCTCAGTGTCCTTGTTGATAGCTATAATACTAGCTATATACACCACCATGCACCAATCTACCACAAGTGATCCAATTCGAATTTGTTTTTTCTGGGAAAAAAATGTTGTTTTACTTTCGGACGATAATGAATATTATACCCCTTTCCTTAGTGTGTTATTTTTTTTTGCATTTATAGTACTTGCCATTCAGGGTTTTCTCATTGTAGAATATAGAAAGGTTTTAATGAGTGATTTTGTGAGGAACCAACATACTCCATTTTGGAGTACAATATGTTTTGGTTTGTCGTTGCTATTTGGTTTAGTACCAAATGCCTTTAAAAGAGATGTGGCTCTTACATTTTTCACATCTGCATTTTTAGTTTTGTGGGCGTTTTCAACCCAATTTTTTTTACAAGCTAAATCCGACATTGGATTATTCAATACTACCGTCTCGGATTTATTCACCATATTACTCGGCATGATAGAGTGTCAACCTCGTGTGTTACATGTGGTAGGTATTATTATGTCTTTAGTATTTATTAAAGGACTTGTGATTTATCAAGCTCGACTAACCTACCGTCCTTTAGCCGATGACCTACAAATTAGGATAGACCCCTTAAATAATTCTTCCCCCTTATTTCGGATAAGGTTGTTAAGACAAAATGAAATCCTCCTACAAAACCCAAACCAAATGTTTTATTTGGAGTTTGTAGGACCAACTCCAGATTCTAGAAATAATCAACATTCGAGACTTGCTAGATTTGTTCCATATACCTCAATCGATAGTGATTTGAGGGAAGAACTTGCAAGGATCCGAGGAAACTACGTGGAGCGTTTGTACACATTCGAGCCCGTTTTTGATTCGGTAAACTCTTTTTATTATTTATTTTTAAATTGTTTATTTTCCTCTTCTTATTTTCAATCCAATTTTATTGATTAGCCTTTTGAATTTCATGTTATGCAGTCTGTGCAGATGGTTGATGATGTCAACAACAACTTGAACTTGAGGAGAAGAAGAAATATGTGAGAATTTCCTTTTCGGAGTAGTGGTAATCTGAAAGTCTGATAGTAGTAGTAGTAGTCTGTAGTAGTAGTAGTAGTAGTAGTTTGTTAAGACTGTCTTAATCCCTCGCTGATCTAATAGTAGTAGTAGTTTGTAACAATGTCTATGGAGACTGTGATGTAGCAAGTAGCTAGTATGAAGGTTTGTGTACCTGTGTCGTCTATTATCATGTACTGTCGTTGTAATCATGTTCTTATTGTTCAATGAAAACTACTGTTTGTCTTTTCCCTTTAATTATATTTTTTTTTTTGCTGTTTCAACATACTCAATATATCAATACTTCCCCAATAAATTACAAAGCACATGTGACCGAAGTTGGCAAAACATCATGTCGAAAACGGCCTTCAACACATGATGCCAATGCCCACTTAGCAAAAGAGTGTGCTAGTACAACATTACATCTAGGAGTAAAAACAATTGACGTAGCTAAAGTAGTTTGTAGCATAGAAATACAACTAAGGATATGAGACGAGCGCCAAGGAAACGGGGCTCCTCTAGAGATATCTTCGACCACCGTTTGTGCATCGCTATAAATCACCCCTCCACAAACATTATCCGATTCCATAGCAGAAATAGCAAGCAAAATTGCCTTTGCTTCCACAACAAAAGGTACAGAAGAGTTAACCTTTACGGCTCCTCCTTCCACGAAGCTCCCATCAATATCGAGTCTAACCCAAGCAGCAACAGAGAAAGCGCTACCAATAGCGGCATCCACAACAAAATGAGCAGCATCAGAATTTCTTCTCCACACGCCAGTAGACTCCATCGCAATCGTGTCAATCTCTGTTATGGGTTGATCACAGGAATTCCATTCATTCCATCTTTTTTGAACCAGCTCAAAAGTCTCCCCAGGAGATGGAGAGGCATCATTATGAATCTTTTGGTTTCTCTGCCACCATATAGTATCCACAAGAAAGGCTGCCTTACTCACAAGTCTTGTAGGATCAGACGTACCATTAAACAAAGCACCACTGGTAAGAAATGTATTTTCCAACCATTGCCATAAGTTCCACGCAGGGAAGTCCTCCATTCTGATTGCCAGGACCTGCAGCCACACAGCCCGAGCAAAGGAACATTGAAAGAGGAGGTGTTCAGTAGTTTCATTGCTAACACCGCACAAAGGGCAAGTTGTCACCAGGTGGTCGATTCGAATTTGTAGAACACAGAGCGTAGGAATGGCATTCCACGCTACTCTCCATAAGAAAATTTTGATTCTTTGTGGAATATTCAATTTCCAGACAGATTTCCAAAAAGTTTCATTCAGTGAGAGGTGGTGAGGAAAAGAGTCCCCCAAAACAGTTCTATAACCATCTTTAACTGTATAAATGCCCATTTTATTTCCAACCCAGATTTTCTTGTCCTCGTCAACAGTATTGCAAGTATTGATTTTGAGTATTGCATCAGCTGATTCTTCATCAAATTGATCACGAATCACAGGGACATTCCAGTTACCTTCAACTAAGCAATCTTCAACTTTAAACACAGAGATAATAGCTTCCTCTCTTGCCTTTGGCTTGAATCCTACCAGGTCCGGGATCCAAGGGTCGCACCAGACCCCGATGTCACTACCATTGCCCACTTGATAACAGCCCCCTTCTCTAATAATATCAACATCATGGAGAATTTCCTTCCAAATAGGAGAGTCCGACGAATGGGGCTTGACGTGCAAAAAATCATGCCGTCTACAATATTTCCCAAGTAGAAGCTTGACCCACAATTTATTCGAATTATTGAACAGATTCCATGCCATCTTCGAGTGCAGTGCCTTGTTAAAATCGTGCATCTTTCTAATACCCAGACCTCCAAAACATTTTGGCACACAAACAGAATCCCATGACTTGAGATACACCCCTTTCTTATCATCATTTTTCCCCCACCAAAAGTCACGCATCAGCCCATCCATTTTATTACAAACAGTCACCCCAAGCTCATTCGTTGCCATAGCGTAAGAAGGGAGTGTAGATGCAACAGCTTGAATAAGGGTCGTGCGCCCAGCATATGATAAGGCTTTTGATTTCCATGCCTTAAGCTTGTTCTTCAATCTCTCCATAAGATAATTAAATCTTAATTTTTTCCCTTTTGCTCTGAAGAAGGGTAGCCCAAGATAAACCGCATGTTTATCCATAGCTGCCAAGTTAACAATCCCCTTGATTCTTCCTTTGGTGCTTGCAGGTGTGTTGGGACTAAAATAAATCCCAGACTTGGCTTTATTCATCCCTAAGCCACTCTAATTTTCCATCTTGTGAAGGATTTCATCGATGACTCTAGCACTAGAATCTGTAGCTTGCCCAAACACTACAAGGTCATCCGCAAACAGCAGATGCGTAATATCCTCATCCTGTTTATCAATTTTAATCCCCTTAAGGTCGTCAACAGAAGTCGTAACATGACTATTGAAGAGTCTCGATAACCCTTCCATAACCAGTACAAACAAGAATGGGGAGAGAGGGTCCCCTTGACGAAGGCCCCTACCGGGCTTGAAGAACCCATGGGGAGCCCCATTGATGTTAATAGAAAAGGAAGTAGTACTGATACATTGCTCAATAAGCTGCACAAAATGCTCACAAAATCCCAGATTCTTCAAAATCAACAGCAAAAACTTCCACTCAATTTTATCATAGGCCTTGGCCATATCAATCTTGAGTGCCATAAGCCCATTTTTCCCAGTTTTTTTTTTCATAATATGCACAATTTCACTCACCAAGATGGTATTATCAGAGATCTCACGCCCGGGGACAAAAGCTGCTTGAAAAGGGCTCACAATATTGTCGAGCAACGGTTTCAATATGCAGGCAATCAACTTCGAAATAATTTTATAAGAGACATTACAGAGTGAAATAGGTCGGAAGTCTTTCACTGAAATAGCAGCATTATTTTTAGGAATAAGAGTAATGTTAGTATGATTAAGTTCTTTAAGCAAAAATCCAGAGTGGAAAAAGCCTTGGACCATACTCACAATATCTCCTTTAACTGTATGCCAGTAATGTTGAAAGAAGAGAGCTGGGAAGCCGTCGGGCCCAGGGGCCTTAGTAGAGCCGAAAGACTTAACAATGGCAAGAATCTCCTCTTCAGAAGGAATAGCACAAAGATCATTATTAGTCTCAGCATCAATGCAGCTTGGAAACAACCCTTCCAGTTCTTCTGGGCACACAGGATCATCCGAATTAAAGAGCTCTTTGAAGTAGCTTTCAAATTCATTTTTGATAGCCATATCATCATAAGTCCAGTTGCCATCCCGCAATTTAAGAGCCTCAATTGAATTTCTCCTTCTTCTTATAACAGTCGTGAGATGAAAAAACCGGGTATTCCTATCTCCTTCCTTTAAGAACGTGACTCGTGACTTTTGTCGGGTCATGATGGCCTCTCTTTTATAAAGCTCAATCAGTTGAGCATAGAGATTGCTTTCCTCAATACCATTCTCCTCGTCAGGTGGTTTTCCTTGAATGTAACCAATAGCTTGTAGCACCCTCTTAATATTATCCTGGACATGTCCAAACACATCTTTATTCCATCGTTTCAAAGCAAGCTTGGTAGAATGAAGCTTGTGTTTCAGCCTGTATCCTCTCGAACCATTAACCTCCGACTCCCAAGCCTGTTGCACTACTTCCTTGCTATTCTCATTGCGTATCCACATGGCCTCAAAACGGAAAGGTCGTGGACCTCTCAATATTTCCCCACTAGTATTCAAAATAATTGGCCCATGATCAGAGCAAACAATAGGCAAGTGATGGAGAACCGCCCTTGGAAATAAATATCTCCAGTTTGAATCGCAAATAGTCCTGTCAAGTCTTTCTTTGATCACCACAACACCATCTCTTTTACGTTGCCAGGTAAAAGGCTTACCAGTAAATCCCAGGTCCAAAAGCCCATTATCATTCATCAATTGCTGCAGGCCTCCCCTCGAATCATTATTGTTAATCAGGTTACCTCCCCACTTTTCATTCTGATCAAGAAGGTCATTAAAATCCCCTATCATACACTGAGGGAGTGAAATAGAGCTGAAAACATCATTTGTAGCTTGCCAAAATGCCAGTTTGTCATGGTGGTTGGGGGCCCGATACACAAAAGACATAATCCAGTCATTATTGGGGGGATCTGACTTGACTTTGGTAATGACCAACTGATCAGACAAAAACATAATCTCTAAGATCACACCCAGGCGCGCCATAATTACAGTACCCCCCGAGAGGCCGGCAGAAGAAGTGGCTTCCAGTAGTGAAAAGCCAAGAGTTCTAAGAATCAATTTGGATTTTTCACAAGAGAGCATAGTTTCTGCAAAAAATATAACATCCGGATTGTGCTTCCGGATGAGGGTCTTGATATGGAGAAGCGTCGCGGGTCGCCCTAAACCCCGACAATTCCAATAGAGAGCTATCATTGGGACACCGAGGGCCTTAAATTGCCCGCTACTTCATTACTATCCATCTCCTTCTCACATTGCAATCTCATTGAAATCTGGCTGTCCTCCTCAACAGGGAGGTTCGTTACAATCCTCTGCTCATGTGTAGAACCCAATTTCGACTTACCCTTGGATTTGCTTGCTGTTTTTTTTGGTCCAATTCTCTGTTTCCTCTCATTAATTACAATCCCTTTTGCTCTAGGGGTCTCCTGTTTCGCGATTCTTGACTTCACCACTCTCTCCATCAACCCATGAGAATCCACAACAGAGCAAAAGCTTTTTCTTTTCAACGAAAGACTTTGAAAGTGGTTAGAGAAGGGCTCCAGTAGGGTCGTAGTTTGTGTGGCCAGGCTCAGGGTAGTTAAATTTTGTGGGGTTGGGTCATTATCATAAAGGGGTTGGTTCTTTGTGGTGGATAGGGGCTGGTTCTTTGTGGTGGATGGGCTCAGACTAGAAGACATAACCTTGCTGGACTGCAACTCAGTTATACACGGTATATGGCTACTGCTTGATGGGAGCATGAGATGAGGTTGATGATTTTTTGTGGGATGGGAAGAGCTAGGGACTTCATATTCATTAAGGGCCTCATTAAATTCCTCAGGCTCAGTGACAACATATTGTGACAAAATAACAGGGCAGGAGTCCAGTTTAGGAGGAAAGGGCCTCACAGGAATCAGGGAGGTATTGGGCCTAGGCAGAAGAAATGGTCCAGTATTATTAACACGTGAAGGAGAGTTAGGGTGGACGTACCTTTGGCGGGAGAGGAGATCACAGCTAATTTCCCCCAAAAGAGGAGATTTGACAGGTTGAGACATCCCTCTCTTAATCCCTGCACACGGCTCAATGATGGTGGCTGATTGGACGTGACCCCAACCATCTGAATGTTTCCATTGAACAATCTCCTTGATACCCGTGCGTTTGTTCAACTTCGTCATTTGTTTGGTTAATGCATTGTAGCTAATAACCTCATCCCCAAACTGAACTTCCATGGGAGTTAGAGGTGGAAAGCTTGCCCTTTTGGGTGGACTCATATCCTCTATGATATCCCCTTCTTTGAAGATAGTTTTACCTCTGAGAAATTCTTCGTCCGCCCAGCTATCCGGAATTCTGAAAAGTGGCTCCTGAAAAGCATAAGAAATCGCATTCACATCTGAATAATCTGTTGCTCTCATATGAGTTCCATACCCTTTATCAGGGGGTATGAATGTTGGAGCTTTTTTAAGTTTACATTCTCCCAAATCGTGCCCTAATTTTCCACACCCATAGCAAAAATCCGAAAGTCGTTCGTATTTGAACTCAATCCAGTCTTTTCCAGATTCATCATCCCTGGTAAGAAATAAACCTCTGGCCAGAGGTTTAGCTAAGTCAATGGACACTTTGACTCGAAGAAATCTTCTAGCTACCAATCGTTGTTCAGCAACTTGGTCGACCCTCAGTAGATTTCCCACCTTTTTCCCAATGGTAATTGCATTACTTGGAATGAGCTTGTGGACTTTGAGGCCATGGATTTGTACCCAAAACATACCATACCCAAAATCAAGATCTTCAAGGTTCTGATTATGCTCCCATTTTGACATAATTATGTGTCTATCTAAGATAGACCATGCTCCTTTCTCAAAAACTTTATCCCTATCATTCTGATTTTTAAAAGTAAAAAGAAAATCATTATCATTCATAATGGTTATCTCCGGATTACCTTGGATGTTCCACCCTTTCATCATAATTGATCTTGCAAGCCTCATCTTAATTTTCTTCTCTGAAAAAACTCTACCCACTAAGCACAAATTTGACACCCTCTCCGCCAGCTTTTCATCTGAGGGCAAGTGCAGATCTTCATCCAAGCTTTCATAAATATCAGTAGTAGGCGAATTCTTATTTTTGTGGCCATGAGCCGCTTCAAATTGGCCTGTGTCCTCCATAAAGACACTAGTAAGAATTAAATAACTAATTGACGGTGGAGTGCAGTAGAAAGAGATGGTTGTGAATTAAATTCCAGGAGTAAATGTGGAAGAGAATTAATGAGTAATAAATATTCAAGGTAGGAATGGATTACAATTTGCATGTAATGAATCCTAAAAGGGCCAGTAAGGAAAAGGAGTTCCAGTAGTGGAAAGCAATATCTACTCCAAAGGAGAGAGAGAGAAGTGTCTTTTCCCTTTAATTATATGGCTTCCACTCTGACCAAGTATAAATTCCCCTCTAAGAACGACATCGTTTGATTCTGTAAACTTTTCTGATCACTTTTTATAATTTTAAAATATAAATTTATTTACCAAACAAGTATATAGTAACTAGATTAGATTAAGAAGGGTTTGTTTGGGGAGTTTAAGAACAAAAATTATAAGAACAACATAAAATTAGGCTTTTAGTTGGTTGATTGTTGATATGGTGACACCTTCAACCGTTTCCACATCATGGTTCGAAGACTATATTAATTACTACCTACTTCTTTTTTTATTTATTTATTTATTATTATTTTCTCAATTCATTTAACAAAGCCATGGCTTTCTTATTTTGTACTAAGACTATTGGTTACATACTTAATTCACCACTTTTTCATCTTTGAGGGGGCCAAAAATTTTACATCACCGTATTACCTTTGTTTCTTTGGGGGCAACTTCATTTCATAGTTATAATTAAAACAATCATATTACTGATATGAAAAATGCTATTTTTAAAGAAAAAAAGAACATAATAGGAGTACATGCTATGGCAAATTATTTGCTGTATATATTCCATTTGACATTCAATCAAATAATAATTCTCTCTCTCCATTTTCATCCAACTGTGCAACTAATATGTTTCTAAATAAGTTGTGTAAATAAGGATCTATATTAAGTGGGGTTGAAGCAATAATACTACTTGTGTCATTTGCATTTAACCTTATATGCATTGGAGTATATAAGAAGATCAACCCCAACTTCACCTTATCTTAAACTTCGTGCCCAAAAAAAATGGGTGTTTCAATTTGAGACGGATGGATCGGAGTATATAAAAAAGTTGAAATATAAGCTAATTAATTAAAATAAAGTATATATTATGCTTTTTTTTATTTTTTCAAACTAATAATGATCCTAAACTCCTAAACATAACCTAAAATGCGTGGAGTTGTAAGTTGTAACCTGGCAAGGACTATCAGTTTCAACAATAGACCAACTACAAGAGTTAATGAAGTGTTGTCTTATCACTTATGAATATGTCATGTGCATGGACTTAATTCTTTGAATTAATTTCAACAATAAATTATAACTCATCTTCTTACAACCACCTTTTAATCTTATGCAAATTTATTCACAACCAATTGAAAATGTCCAAAGGGATACATGTCTACCAGGTTAAAGTTAGTCCTGAGTACTATTCCACTACTTGGTTGTGACTACTGACTACTCAAAAATCTTCACTTGAAAAATAGATATATTTATTGCGAAAGAGAAATGACCATGAAAAGAAGTTGTAAGAAAAATGGCGTATGCTTTTTGTGTGTTCATATAGTACATATATATATGTATGACAAGAATTCAACCCACGTATGTAAACAGTAATGACTTGTTATTTCTTTATACCTACCCACTTTTATTATTATTATTATTATTATTAATATTTTACATTTGTACTCAACTATCATATAACTGGCTATAAGCCTATAACTAGTACGAGTACAAAACTTGGTCATATAACAAGATTCAAAGTGAATACGTGTAGAGACAATTATTTTTTTTACTATTTTATTTTATTAGGCATTTACTGAATTCCTTGATTAGTTACCAATAACAAAAACTCTTAATGTTTTTAATCTAAGTGTCTTTCCCGAAGACTCTTAAGAATTTTTCTTATGCACAACTTTACTCTCCAGCTTGAACAGAATAACTTTGACTACTCATCGATCACTAGGATTTATCATTTTGTATCTTAATTTGCCGTTTTGCGTAGTTTCCTCTTAAGTCCTAAATTCCATCAACTTCAAAGCATGTCCTATGTCTAGAGCTTGCAACAATTTACCCGATTCGATGACCGGTCCGAACCCAACATGCTACAGACCCGAAATGTCGTTCTTCTAAATCGGAGATGACTCAATAAATTGTGAAACAACATTTGTCGAACATGTTGGGTAATCCGAAACCGAACCCGTGTTTGACCTGATGTATTCGATCAATATTTGACCCGACCCGACCCGAAAATTGTGAGACAACATTGTCAAACCCGCTGGATAACGCAAAACCGAACCCGTATTAAACCCGATGTATTCAATCAGTATTTGATCGACCGTATTCGATCGACTCGATCCGAACCCAACCCGCTCGACCCGTTTACCAGGTCCATTTGGCTACCTGATGTACAAGTTGTAACTTGTTTACCGGTAAGCCAATCACCTATTGACTGATTTAAACCCATGACCTGATGTATAAGTTGTAACTTGTTTACCAGTAAGTCAATCACCTATTGAGTGATGAAACTGATGACTGATGACTATCCTAATGTTAATTAGCGAGGACAAACAACGTTTGTTTTGTTACCAATTCTTTGTTTGGACATAAGAGGGAATTGGCTGCCACGGGTCTACAAAAAGAGGTTTTTCTTGGCCTACAAATCACGGACCCAAATATGAAGCTCCGAGTCTATCCAATATCCATATACCCTGCGTATATTACACTCTCTTGTTTCCTGTGAGTGGGAAGATAAATTTGCCTTTTGTTCTTTGGAATTTCAGGGAGTAATATGGGTATGATGAAAAAGGGGAAAAAGAGGGAGATGAGAGATAGACACACAAAAAAAGAGACAATAAGATGTAATATACACAAGGTAGTGTATAGCTAACTTAGTTGTAACCTTTGGGAATTTTAAAGACGAAGCCAGAGATGCAAACGAAGGGAGGTCATATTATATTATTAGGGTGCGTTTGTTAGAGCTGAACTTATCAGAATTGAACTGAATTTAACATTATTAAACTGGACACTATAAAACTGAACTGAACTGAATTTAATATTATTAAACTGGACACTACTGAACTAAACTGGACACAACTGAACTGAATTGAACACAACTTGATATGTGAGACAAAAAATATTTTTCTGAACTCAGCACCACTGAACTGAATTGAGCATCATTTAACTGAATATAAAATAATTGAATTGACACCTGAATTGACCTGAACTGAACTTACCGTGTAAATTCTAACAAACACACCCTTACTCTAATTTTTAAAGTAATATTAAATAAAATAACCTATTTTTTTTCAATACTGGTTTGTGCTACCTATAAGTCACATTTTTACAATATAAAAAGGAAATCAATACAACCCTACCCAATTAAGACCCGACTTGTCTCAACTTAATTTTACTTAAATTCAGTTTAAATCAATTTAGTTGAGTTGATTTCATGTGTAACTTTATGACTCATATAACTTTTTATTTCAAAATAATTTCATGATGATAACTATGCCATCGGAAAGATTTCAAAGCATACATTCAAATGAGTCCAATATTAAGTATGTTTGGGCGAATTTTAAATGCTTAACAGTTAAATTAAAAAAAATTATTTCAATTCAGTTCATGTGCTTTTATCTTTTTAAGTAAAACAAATGGAGGCTAACTTAAAAAGGTATGGACAATCATTAATATATGACGACTCCCAAAAAAAAACTATTGGAAGGGGAATAAAATATCCAAGAGAATCCCCAAACTTCAATATCATCCACGTCTTCGGAGTATCGACCTTTATATTGGTGTCTTGTAAAAACGTATTTACAAGCCTATCAGAGACCCGATAACGAACCTCGGAGGCCTATTATGTTCCCTAAGGGTAGCCCGTACGATGTGGTGCGAAAATATCCATCTTTTTTCCGGAGTCTTTCGGAAGGCCAAAAAACATGGATTATAGCCTTCATTTTCGACTTCCCGGGGCATAGGTGTCATTTTTGCTCAAACTTCTCCAGTGGGTCTACCACGACCCTGGAGGACCCTCGGTGCCTCGGGAGGGTCATCCGGATACCCGAATTCAGATATCACCCATGCCTTTGGTCCGGGCTCCCGTAAAAACGCCCTTATGAGCCTATTCGGGTCCCGATAACTGGCCCCGGGGGCCTGATCTATTGTTCCGTATGGGTGTCCCGTGCGATGTAGTTTGAAAATATCCACCTTCGTTCCGGGGCCTCCCGGAAGGCCAAAAAACATGAATTATAGCATTCGTTTTCGGCTTCCGGGGATCAGGGTGTCATCTTTGCCCAAACTTCTCCGGAGGTTTTTATCATGACCTTAGAAGACCCTAGGTGCCTTGTGAGGGTCATTCGGATCCCCGAACTTTGATATCACCCATGCCTTTGGTGTTCCAACTCTTACACCAATGTGTCATAAAACGCTCTTACAAGTCTATCAGGGACCCGATAACGGACCCAGGGGCCTCCCATGTTCCCTAAGAGTATCTCGTGCGATGTGGTGCGAAAATATCTACCTTCGTTGTCGTACCTCGCAAAAGCCCAAAAGACATGGATTATAGCCTTCGTTTTTGGCTTTAGGGGGCCCGAGTATCATTTTTGCCCAAACTTCTCCGAGCGAGGGTCCTATCATGACCCTGGAGGACCCTCGGTACCCCAGCAAGGTCATCCGCATCCCCAAATTTCGATATCACCCATGCCTTCGGTGAACCAGCCCTTACATTGGTGTCCCATAAAAACGCCCTTACAAGCCTATCAGGAACCCGACAATGAACCCTGAAGGCATCTTATGTTCCCTAAGGATGTCCCGTGCGATGTGGTGCAAAAATATCCACCTTCTTTCTGGGGCCTTCCGGAAGCCCAAAACACGTGGATTATAGCCTTCGTTTTTGGCTTTTGGGGAGCCGGGTGTCATTTTTACCCAAACTTCTTCGTGGGGTCTATCATGACTCTAGATGAACCTCGGTGCCTTGGGATGACCATCGGGATTCCCGAACTTCGATATCAGCCATGCCTTTGGTGTTCCGGCCCTTACATTGGTGTCCCGTAAAAACGCTCTTACAAGCCTATCAGGGACCCGATCACGACCACGAGGGCCTCTTATGTTCCTAAGGGTGTCCCGTGCGATGTGGATTGAAAATATCCACCTTCATTCCGGGGCCTCACGGAAGCCAAAAAAACTTGAAATATAACATTCATTTTCGGCTTCCGGGGCCCAGGGTGTTATCTTTACCCAAACTTCTCCGTGGGGTCTATCGTGATCCTCGAGGACCCTCGGTGCCTCGGGAGGGTTATCTAGATCCTCGAACTTTGATATCACCTAAGTCTTCGTTCCGACTCTTACATTGGTGTTCCGTAAAAACGCTCTTACAAGCCTATCAGGAACCTGATAACAAATCCCGGAGGCTTTTTATGTTCCCTAAGGGTGTCTTGGGCGATGTGATATAAAAATATCCAACTTTGTCCCGGGGCCTCACGAAAACTCAAAAAACGTGAATTAACCTTTGATTTTTTTGGCTTTCCGAGGCCCAGTTTCCATCTTTGCCAAATTTCTCCAGGGGGGTCTATCGTCACCCTAAAAGACATTTAATTCTTTAGGACGGTCAATCGGGTCTCCGAATTACGATTTCACCCTTAAAATATAGGACATGAGTAATGGGCCACCCAAATTTTGTTTCAATTATATTTTTTTATGTACTTAGTTCATTTAGATTAATTATCTACAATGATAATCTTTGTGGAAAAACTTTATAACATAATATTCTTAAGTTTGTACGTTAATAAAAGACTAGTAAGCTCGAAATTGAATAATTGATTTTCTTCATACCAGTTGACTTGAATGACTATATAAATATACGAAAATATTTCAATCAAAACAACCCATCTTTCTGAATCTACAGTCAAATCCTCTTTCTCTCTAATGTCATGAATCCTCTAAGAGCAAACAAATTAAGAATCTTCTCATTGTTGTTTATCTTGCTAATGATCCATGTTCATACTGGGAGTTGTTTCTCTCTCTTCAGCCACTCCCTTCATGAGTTCAAAAAGGTTAGCTTTTTAATTCCTACCATTTTATTTTAGAGTGCAATAGCAGACATAGCTATTGAAATCGATTTAACTTGCTTAATTTTATTCCATTTGTTGTGGTAATCCCATTTTTGTGGGATTTATCAAACAGTAAAATAGAAAAGTCTTTTAATAAAAGGTTTTCCTTCGTTGTCTCTCAATCACAGAACTAAATATAGGAAGAATTCCCTATATAAAAAAAGGGAAAATCCCTGTGATGTGAAGATATAGAAAAAAAATCAGACAGAAGAAAAGAGAGAAGAGTGAGTTTAATACACTCTAAATAAATTGTGTAATCCTCAAGAATTAGGTCAATCTTGAGAGACAATTTTGTACTCTTGTTTTAGAGAGAATATATAACTTTTGAGTATTCCTTGTTGGTGTTTATCTTTCTTCTGTATTAGTATTTATTCGTTGCCTGTTAGATTTTGGGAACGTCCTTATCTCCCAACAAAGTGGTATCAGAGCTAGGTCTATTGAATATGGACGCTAATAATGGCAACATGATTAAGTTGACTGCTTCCAATTATGCAGTGTGGAAGCCAAAGATGGAAGATCTTCTCTACATTAAAGATTTATGGTTGCCCATTACAATGAAAACCATATCCGAAAAACCTGCAACCAAAGCCGGTGAGAAAACCGATGAAAAGACTGATGAACAGTCTTCGATCCCTTCCAGTGTCGAATCTATGTCCGCTGCTGATTGGGCGGTACTCAACAGGAAATGTGCCGCACAGATTCGACAATGGATTGATAAAAGCATTTTTCAAAGTTTCGCTAATGAGCATAACGCTTATGTTCTTTGGGAAAAGTTGGAGAAAACCTATGCTAGAACAACCGCTCAGAATAAAGCAAATCTGATGCGAAGGCTCGTAAACTTGAAGTATAAGGATGGTACTAGTGTCTCCGAGCATTTAAGAGAGTTCGAAGGTTTGGCTGATCAAATCAGCTCAATGGAGTTAAACTTGGATAATGAGCTAATAGCTTTATTGTTGCTAAGCTCATTACCCAAAAGTTGGGACACATTAATTGTGTCGGTGAGTAACTCTGCACCAGAAGGAAAGCTTACCATGGATATGGTAAAAGATCGTCTGCTCAATGAGGAGTCCAGACGGAAAGATGACGATTCAGCCTCCAATAACGAGCAAGCCCTTGTCGCTAGTGAACAAGGAAATAAGTATTGGCGTGGGAGAAATAAAAGTCGAAATCCCCACCAGCAACAACGAGGGCGTTCAAAGTCTCGATCAAGGAGAGACGTTACTTGTCATCATTGCGGCCTGCCAGGACACTTTGTTCGGGAATGCAGAAAGTTAAAAGCCGAACAATCCAAAAAGCAGGAGAATAATCGAAGTGAGAGCAGTCGAACGAACGATTCTGCAACATTTGCAGAAGAGGTGATTGTTGTTCAAGATAGTTATTATATCAACCTTGCTTGTCAAGACTCAACCTGGGTAATTGACTCGGGTGCTTCCTTCCATGTCTCCCCAAGAAAGGAATTATTTTCATCCTATACCAGTGGAGATTTCGGTTTGGTAAGGATGGGAAACGATGGCATATGCAAAATTGTCGGACTCGGCAATATTTATTTGGAAACAACAAATGGATGCAAACTGCTATTAAAAGATGTAAGACATGTCCCAGACATTCGTCTTAATCTAATCTCAGCTGGTAAGCTAGATGATGAAGGTTATGTTAACCACTTTGGTGAAGGTAAGTGGAAGCTCACCAAAGGAAGTTTAGTGGTAGCCAAGGGTGAGAAAAATAGGTCCCTTTACACCACTAAGGTCAAACTCTACGATGGAGAAGTCAATGCAGTGAAGAGTGTTCCAACCGAGTTATGGCACAAGAGGCTCGGTCACATGAGTGAAAAAGGACTCGACATCCTTGCCAAGAAGGATCTTTTACCAGGCCTGCAAGGTACAAAGTTGCATACTTGTGTTGATTGTGTAATGGGGAAACAACACAGGGTTGCATTTCATAGTTGGCCACCATCCAGAAAATCTAATCGTTTAGATTTAATTCATACTGATGTTTGTTCAATGCCAAGTAAAACACTTGGTGGTGCTCTTTACTTTGTCACCTTCATTGATGACCATACAAGAAAGGTGTGGGCGTTTGCCTTGAAAAGTAAAGACCAAGTTTTGGATACTTTTAAGGATTTTCATTTGAAGGTAGAGAGAGAAACAAGCAAACAGCTCAAGAGTGTACGTTCAGACAATGGTGGCGAATATAGAGACCCTTTCGAAGAATACTGTAAAGGTTATGGCATCAGGCTTGAGAAGTCTGTTGCAAAGACGCCGCAACACAACGGCATTGCTGAAAGGATGAACCGAACCATATGTGAGAGGATCAGATGTATGCTCTCAAATGCAAAACTGCCAAGCTCCTTTTGGGGGGAGGCAATGAGGACAGCAGTTGACCTGATCAACCGTTCACCTTCAGCTCCACTGAATGGTGATACTCCGGAAAGCGTGTGGACCGGAAAGAAAGTTTCATATGGTCACTTAAAGGTCTTTGGATGTAGAGCTTTGGTTCATATACCAAGAGACGAGAGATCCAAGCTTGATAAAAAGGCTAAAGAATGCATATTCTTGGGTTATGCTCATGAAGAATTTGGCTACAGATTGTGGGATCCTATTAAGAAAAGGATCATTCGAAGTAGAGATGTTGTATTTCTTGAAGATCAAACCATTGAAACATTGAGAAAGGCGAGAAGTCGCAACAATTAGAAGAACAACCAGTCAGCTTAGACCCTATCTCCCCACCACAAGTTTCTATTGACAGGGGAGATATCCCGGATGGAGTTACTGATACTCCAGAAGACGATGATGCGGTTCCAGAGCCACCTGCTGAGCAGGGGGAGGAGACCCCTTTGACTGAGTCGGAACAACCTCAGTATGGCAGGGGACATAGAGTGCCTATTCCATCCACGAGATATAGTAGGTCTGAGTATGTTATGTTGACTGATGAAGGGGAGCCAGAAAATTTTCAAGAGGTTATGGCTCACAAGGATAAAGGTAACTGGGTGAAAGCTCTGCAAGAAGAGATGCATTCCTTGCAGAAGAATCAAACGTATGAGTTGGTAGAACTCCCACAGGGAAAGAAGGCCTTAAAGAACAAGTGGGTCTTCAAGTTGAAAAAGGACGGAGACAAAATCCTGAAATTCAAAGCACGGTTGGTCGTCAAAGGATTTGGTCAGAAGAAAGGAATTGACTTTGACGAGATTTTTTCCCCGGTTGTGAAAATGACATCAATTCGAGTCATTTTGGGATTGGCTGCTAGTATGAACCTTGAGATTGAGCAGCTAGATGTGAAAACGGCATTCCTTCACGGAGATCTTGATGAAGAGATATATATGACACAACCGGAAGGATTTGAAATAAAAGGAAAGAAGAACTTGGTCTGTTGGCTGAAGAAAAGTCTATATGGCCTTAAGCAGGCACCACGACAGTGGTATAAGAAGTTTGACTCATTCATGATGGGTCATGGATACAAGAGAACTGACGCAGACCAGTGTGTTTATATCCGAAGGTACTCCGATGGAAATTTCATAATCCTTCTATTGTATGTTGACGACATGCTAATTGTTGGTCGAGATGTTAGCCAGATTGGCAAACTCAAGGATGATTTATCTAAGTCTTTTGACATGAAGGACTTAGGCCCAGCTCAACAAATATTAGGTATGAAAATTACCCGCGATAGGAAAGCTGGAAAGGTATGGCTGTCGCAAGAGAAATATGTTGAACGAATGCTACAGAGGTTCAATATGAAAAATGCTAAGCCTGTTAGCAGTCCACTTGCTAGTCATTTTCAACTAAGTAAGAGGTCTTACCCCACTACTCAAAAGGAGATAGAAGAAATGGAAGTAGTTCCCTACTCTTCAGCAGTAGGAAGTCTTATGTATGCAATGGTTTGCACCAGGCCAGATATCGCTCATGCAGTCGGAGTAGTGAGCAGATTTCTTTCAAATCCAGGAAAGGTACATTGGGAAGCAGTGAAATGGATCTTCGGGTACTTGAAGGGTACATCTAAACTATGCTTAAGTTTTGGAAGTTCCAAACTAGCCTTGGAAGGTTACACTGATGCAGACATGACAGGAGATCTGGACAGTAGAAAATCTACATCTAGATTATTGTTTACCTTCGCAGGGGGAGCTGTTTCATGGCAGTCCAAGCTGCAGAAATGTGTTGCCTTGTCTACAACAGAAGCAGAATACATCGCTGCTACTGAAGCAGGAAAAGAGATGTTATGGTTAAAGAGATTTCTCCAAGAGCTTGGTTTGAAACAAGACATATATGTCATCTATTGTGATAGTCAGAGTGCAATAGACTTGAGCAAGAATGCAATGTATCATTCTCGCACCAAGCATATAGATGTTAGATATCATTGGATACGCGGAGAGATAGAGAGCCACATGTTGCAGATACAGAAGATTCATACCGACGAGAACCCATCAGATATGATGACGAAGATTGTGACCCGAGAAAAGCATGAGTTATGCAGGAAGAAGTCTGGCATGGATACACATAACGTATTGTAGTGAACCCGCCTAAATGGGAGGGGGAGGATTGTTGTGGTAATCCCATTTTTGTGGGATTTATCAAACAGTAAAATAGAAAAGCCTTTTAATAAAAGGTTTTCCTTCGTTGTCTCTCAATCACAGAACTAAATATAGGAAGACTTCCCTATATAAAAAAAAGGGGAAATCCCTGTGATGTGAAGATATAGAAAAAAAATCAGACAGAAGAAAAGCGAGAAGAGTGAGTTTAATACACTCTAAATAAATTGTGTAATCCTCAAGAATTAGGTCAATCTTGAGAGACAATTTTGTACTCTTGTTTTAGAGAGAATATATAACTTTTGAGTATTCCTTGTTGGTGTTTATCTTTCTTCTGTATTAGTATTTATTCGCTGCCTATTAGATTTTGGGAACGTCCTTATCTCCCAACACCATTAAGGTTGCTTAATTGTTGCTTGTAAGTGGACTCCCACAAGCCGACCAAACTAAACTCACGAACTTTATAGTATCTTTAAGCTTCGTAAATTTGGGGAATAACGATTGGGGACTTATAACTTGTAAATGGGCCTCTAGCTGATTTGGGACTAGCTCAAGGGCAATACCATGTCTTGACCTAACTCTCCAACCACCCACTTTACAGATTAATTTGGATTGTCTTGCACGTTTGTTTAAGCCCCATTTTAGGATGAAGGACCGACGATATTCCAGAATGCTATCCCCGCAACAATTGTGTTCTAACAAAGGTTAGTCTAGCTTGGTAATACACAAACGCTTTATAAACTAGAAAAAAGACAGAACAACACCTACCATGTGACTGATGTGAGATATGGGGTTGACATTTTATCATTTCTAATAATATAGTAAATCAATCTGAAACTGCAGTGCCAAATAAACCAAGGTCGGATTTAGATTGTAAAACCAATTGGGTGGAAAAAGCCCACGAAACTAAAAACGTGTATGGAAAAATGTAGGATTTTTTACCTAAAACTACCTTCGGTTTAGCACATTTTGAAAATAACTACCTTTGTTTCGCGAATTTGTCGAAAACTACCTTCTTTCCTGTTTTTTTTGCGAAAAGACTACTATTTGACGGTAAAATTACTAACGGGGTTAACTTTGAGTGCAAAATACCATATTACCCCTCACTTAAGTTAGTTGACTGAGTCAACCCTCTCTTTACCCCCTTTTATTTTCCCCCCTTTTTTCCCCTTTTAATTTCCCCCCATTTTTTCCTCATTCTCTCTCCTCCTATAAACAGTGAGCTCATGCACCTCTTATCCCAAAATTTACAAGAAACCGAACCCTAAAGGGGTTCGATTTAAAAAACATAACAAAGAACCACATGATTAGAAGAGCCCGAACAAAAAACAAGGACTTCTGCCGGTAGCTTCTCCTAACTAGGCTGCAAGTACTTGGCTAAATTTTCCCTTATGGAGCTCCCTACCGAATCAACATGACTAGAGCACTGCTCTCCATAATCTGAGTCATGTTGACAAGATGAAGCAACCTCTAAACCCAAGTTATCACCACAGTCAATCATAATATTGTGAAGTAAACAACAAACCACGATAATGCTCGGTAGTTTCCTTTTATCAGGTCTCCACATGACCTTGCTAAGAATTCTCCAACTTCCCTTCAAATGCGATAATGCCCTTACTGCAGGTAACCGTGCAGCCTCATGAACAACCCTAAATTTTTCTGTAGATGGTGAAGAGTCTTGATTGTCATAAGGGGTTATGAGCCAATGAAATGAATTTGCTGTAATTTGTGAAATTGCTCAATGTTAGCAAAATGATTCATATCATAGCTTGCTTGTCAAATACTTGTCAAATACATGTCAAATACGTGAAGTAGCCAAAAGTAATTGGGAAAGAAATCAGAAAATCCTCCACCAATTCTTCAGTACGTGAAGTAGCCAAAAGTAACAATGGAAATGTTTCATAAATTGATTACATAGATAAAAAACTACACATCGAAAATTGGTCAAGGGTATTGGTCAACAAACAATTAGGCAATCTAAGGTAGTTTCCCACAAAAAAAAAAAATGTAAGATACTAAGTCACAAATGAGACACCAAACAAGGTAGTTCCCCACAAAAAATCCAATTTTTATAGATGCGTGATATCTGAAACTGAAAAAAAAAAAAAAAATTGATAAATAAAAAGGGCACGTGAGGGGCACGTGTTTTCGGTTCATAACTGAGGGGTATTATGGTCAAATCAAGTTGTTCACACTCAAAGTTAACCCCGTTAGTGATTTTACCGTCAAATGGTAGTCTTTCGCAAAAAAAACAGGAAAGAATGTAGTTTTCGACAAATTCGCGAAACAAAGGTAGTTATTTTCAAAATTTGCTAAACAAAGGTAGTTTTTGGCAAAAAATCCAAAAATGTAAGAGCAACAATATATTTGAAAACATTTGATATTAAAACAAGTAGAAACGACAACGAAAAATATGTTATAGTCCAAAACGAGGTGTGTTGTTTACTCAAAAAAACAATATTTAAAAACTAGAGTTGTCACTGTCTGACCTGACACGACAACACGACACGAACACGATCCAAAATTACTGAGAGAAACACGAAAACTACAAAACACGATCACGAATTACCCGAATGTGTCACGATTACACCATATTGTCTTGAAATTTAATTATCTTCAATGTCATATCCAATTTGTACATTTTGAAACCGACACGAAACCAAACACAACACGACCCAACATGATCCAACACGACATATTTGACAGCTCTACTCATAACAAATCTATATCCTATGATTAGAAAAACTTTAAACTAAAACAATCATAAAAGCTCTCCACAAAAAAAAACTATCATAACAAGACCTACCACATGTAAGTATGTAACACATAGGGTTGACATTCTATCATACCTAACAATATGGTGAATAAATCTGAGACTGCAGTATTGAATAATCCAATGTCGGATTTAGATTGTAAAAAGAATTGACATTTGAATTAATCAGATCCTTCCAAGCATCTAGAACTTCATGTGCAACAGGAATCAGTTCAGGGACCAGTAATCCGTTTTTAGGAGGTTCAAGTGGCTTTTCTACCCCAGATTGTGCAAGCTTTTTGTCGGCCCTTGCTATCTTTGTGATCTCTTTCAAAGGGATTGGAAAGGGTTTCTTCTTGTCCTTGGGTAATACAGGTGGAAGATCCACATTCTGGGGAAGTCCCTCCTTTTTCTTAATTGATCGATCTCTTTTTGGTGCTTGCTTCCAACAAAGGAAACTCGGGGATGGTTGCAATTTCTCTGATTGAAGAAGCCCTTCATGCTTGATCTGTGCATATAATGAAATCTGAAATGAAATCTGAAATTAAACCCTACAACAGATATATAAGTATAGAACAGTATGGTGAAAATTCAATTCGGATGTCAACCAATATAGAGGTACAAGAAGGTAAAGGTGAATTACATACACAGGGCTACAAAACTACCAACACCAAGTTTGTCCCTATTTGGTTCCCATGATATTCACTATCCCAACACCAAGTTTGTCCCTATTTGGTTCCCATGATATTCACTATCCGTCAAACCAGACATTTTATTCACTACTCTTTTGCAGAAGAAATAACAGTAAGGAACCTTTAATTGTTGCATAAGATTAAATCTTACACATTTGAATAGATTATTGAGCTTTTTGAAAAAATAATCTAATCTCCGGAACACCATTCTGATGTTCGTCTTTTCCCTCCATTTCATTTAATCTAATGAATACAGTACCATCTTTAAACAATCCTCTATAACTTAACATCCAATAAATAGACAAAAGAATTGAAATTAAAAATCCCTCATCATCAAGAACATCAACCACATTCCCAGTGCCTCCAAAGAAGCTCCCACCCAGGCGGTGTAAAGCGGGGTCGTTGTACGCAACCCTAACCCTGTGCAGAGGGGCTATTTCCCGTAAGGCCGTAAGCCCGTAACAAAACTTCCTCATATTGAACAAATAAATTTTCAATTTTCATTTTACATAAGCTTGTATCCCTTTTCCACTAATATGAGAGAGGTAAGTTGTGAGTACTGGATATTAACTATTAAGACAAGTGCTGGTGATCACGGAGGGATTCCAAAACAAAATTATTATATGTTAAGTGAAATATTCCAGCTGGGACTCGATTTGGTGAACGAACCCAGTCGCCCCTCTCCAGATTTCTGGATTCACAAATCAGGCCAATTTATTCCAACTTCTCGCTCCCCAAGGCCTCACCAGCCTTTTATTCCCACTTCTTCCAGCACATGGGTTAGAAACTATCAAACTAGTCACTTCAACAGCAGCAGCAAACTGGTAACAAGCTGCAATTACCTTCTGTTGCATTGAACATCCTCTTCCCTCACTTATGACAGGGTCCATTACCTCTCTCTTACCCAAAGATACAGAAACCCAAACACAACCAGCCCTCTTTTAAGTATACTACTACTATTTTTCTCAACAAACCACCAATCAATAAGGATACAAAATTCTAGTACACTAAATCTCATTAACCCAGGGTCCATCTCATAACTACAGGTGCAATAAAGGATGAATCCACTAACTGCCCCAAACTACATTATGAAGTATCTTGCCACTTAATTTGGGTTACATCTTACTGATAGACAAATGAAGTAAGTGTGGATTTGGAATTGATCCAATAATAATTCATTAACCCCAGAATTGATGAACTTCAAATAAGATCCACAACCCTTTTGAATAAAATTCCTTTCCTTCCCTTCCTTCCTCTCCTTACACTCCAAATTTCAACCACAATCATACATTTTGTGGCAAAATCTTGTTTATTTAAAATACAGAATCCCACATCCAACTCCCAAATACAACCTCAACATCAACAAACTTACTAATGAAAACTTTCACATGATTCACATCCCAACCAATTTAACAACAAGGAGCTATATAATGTTCACATATAACCAATTTAACAATAAGGAGCATATATTATATGTTCCTGTACCATACCAAAGAAAGCCTATCATGATCTTACCCTTACCTGATGCTTATACATCAAAGATAACCTATTACGAGATACAGCAGCTCCTGTTGTAACACAAAGAGAGGCATTATAACATTGGGCAGCAACATCCATCAAATTCCTGCATCACAAACAAAAACAAATAAGCTTATCTATCTCATGAAACAAAATAGAACCCAACCCATGAAGCACTTGATGGGTAAAAAATAGTTTCAATCAGAAATTACCATACAATATCACCAATTTAAGAAGACCATATAGCCCAATTTGCAATGTAATCATCAAAGTTTAGATAAAGAGTGCCTTTTTTTTCTTGTTGGCATTTCTACGAGCAGGTGGTGTGCGTAGCTTAACTGGTTTGCAGTTAAAAGGAAATGGGGAATTGCTTTGAGCCCACAAATCATGAATTGGAGCAAAGCTGAGTATGAATACATAAGCCCATGACCATACAGATGAATGGAATTATGAAATCAAGATTAGATTTCGAGCAATTGATTCTGGAGATTAGTGGGTTACATTTCATGTGCTTGGTTTGCGTTTGTTTGAACTCAGGAAAGTATTCGCATTATGCTAAACAACAGAGAGAGACCCTATTGAAATATTGAAACAAATTGACTCAGGAGAGAGAGAGAGAGAGAGAGAGAGAGAGAGAGAGAGAGAGAGAGAGAGAGAGAGGGTACCTGAAAATGGTGGTGGGCAGATTGGGAGCAAAGGTGGGTGGGGTTAGCACTGAACAGTTGGAAAAATGGAGAGAGAGAGGATGATTTGTAGACTGTAGTGGGACATTTCATTTGATACTTAATTTATTTATTTATGTTTTTGAATTCCAAATTAGTGTCATTTAATTTATCAAATATTGCACTCTAGGTCAAACAGTGCAATTATCATTTTTTTTCCCGTAGATATAATATCATTAATTTAACTGAGTGTGTTCTTTTTCACTAACTAAAACCGTTAATAGGCAGAAAAAAAAATTCCAGCTACGGACTCTAACAAGAAAAATGGTCGCACCACAAAAAGAAGGTCAAAGAATAAGAACTCGCTTTTGAACTAACCTTACATGGATCTACCTGCCAACAAGCAACAAAAGTTCAAGACTAACTAAGCATTCGTTCGGAGTTTACATGGGATAGGGGCATAGGGCTTACTTTCCTATATTATGTTATGATGGATAGGTTGGCCGCATGTACATTGTTCAATCAATTCAGTCATGTGATATTCTTTTTCACCGATGCATTACTATTCAGTTCAGTTCAATCCGTTCAATTCGATATTCTCCTTTTTCATTGATATATCACTATTCACTTAGTTTAGTTCATTAGAATTTAGTCCATTAGGTTTGAAAGATGGATTATGATGTTGTTGATGTACATGCTACTCCATACCTTATGCTTGGAATTAGAGCTGGTAAAAACTGACCCGACCCGATGACCGATCCGAACCCGACTCGCCACAGACCCGATCCGACAAAATCCCAACCTGAAATGACCCAACCCGTTTTGATCCGAAACCGAAACGATCCGACTCGGACCCGAATGTTGTGAGACAATATTTGTCAAACGTGTTGGGTAACACCAAATCGAGCCGGTTTTTGACCCAATGTATTCGACCACTATTTAACCCGATCTGTATTTGACCCAACCCATATTCAACCCAACCCATATTTGACCGACGGAAATCCAACCCGACGGACCCGTTTATCAGGTCTACTTGGAATGCCCAACTACCAATTATAGGAGCAAGCAAAGGGGCCACCAGAATCGATCTTGAAAACCTTTTGGTCAACTGACCATAATACCATTTATCCATTTGTCTTGCACGGAAAAACATAATCAGATTCGTATACAACCGTCTCTACCAAAAATAACTACATTATTATGCTAATACTATACGGACGCAAAATATTATTTTTACGGCTAGAAATTCATAAAAATTTGTATAAGGCGGTTTCAAGATAAGACCCTCAAATATGCATAATATCATAATGACGTTATGATTAGCTCGAATTGCAATTGCGGCGATCAAATCTAACCCAATTTAAAGATGTCACACCAATTAAATATAATTTACTTTAAACATCAACCATATACTAAAGCTCTGTTGATTCACCTTCATTTTACTTAAAATCAGTACAGTTTAGTCCAGTTTATGTGTAATTTTATTACTCATATAACTTTTTATTCCGAAATAATTTCATGATAAAAATTATGTCATCAGAAAGATCTCAAAGCATACTTTCAAATGAGTCCAATATTGATTATGTTTGGATGAATTTTAAATGATTAACGGTCAAGTTCAAAAAATCAATTAAGTACAGTTCAGTTCAATTTTATCCATGTGAATCAAACAGAGCCTAAGCATTAACCCAACAAAGAAACACGTGTTAAGCTTTTTTTTTTTTTTTTTTTGGGATAATTAATACTACATGTTCAGATTTCTTTCATAATGCCCTGAAATTGGTTGATGGCCACCAGCCCACCACATTAGGTGAATTCCTCGAGTAGATGCATAGTTGCACAGATAATATGCCAAATTTATCCTGTGTAAATAGTGTAATCACAAGAAATTGTAATAATTCCAGATATCAATACAAGTTTCACACAAAATCTTCAACTGAACGTGAGCATTACAAGTACTACCACTATACTCGGAAGATAAAGAAGAATAGTGCATAGCAGATGGTTAAACTGTTAAAGTATGTGCTCTAGAGATTAAACCTTTGGGGTATATATCTATCGCGTTTGTGAATCAAACTTTCTCCTTGATCCTGTCCGATAATATGGAGTTTCATCTATTGTATTTTTGACATACTCGATGAACTCCGGGTGTGTTCTATGAACTCTAGGGGGGCGGTTTGGTGTAACGGGTGGCGGAGCTTCTACAAACCAACATAGCAAGATAAGGATCATTATCACTAACACAATAGAAGCCCAAACTACTGGCATGTACTGATCTTCGTAATATGATCCGTTGATTGCATCTAGCTCCACTCTCTGACCTGTTCAATTGGATACCATGTGCACCCAGAAAGTAAATCGAATATGACTGAAAAGCATTAAATGCATGACTAACAGCCTAAATGAGTGCCCTCAAGTATTCATGTAAATTAATGTAAGACACCTCAAGATCATAAATAGGCTTACCAATGGTTAATAGTGTAAATATGAGTTTTTCCTTGAAAGGCACTGGTTTTAGTACCTTGACCTACAGACAACAAGAAAAGCACAAAACGTCAAGAGTGATAAAATACTATTGCGGCAAGGTGGCGACTGCGGCGGAGATCCGGCCATTCAAAGTCGCCGACCAATACTCCGGCATTAACCTTAGTCCACATGCAATGGTGGTAAGTTATCGGGCTAGGTGAAAAAAAGTGTACAAAACATTGATCTGATGTTTCCTCATATTGCAAATATTCTTTGTAAATTTGCACAAATAGAAAACACGCTATCAATGGGAATTCTGGGCAAATTGTTAGTATTAAACATGTGTTTCTCATTTTCCTTGTTTTCAATAAAGATAATTCCAGAAAATGGTGCAAGTAAACACACCCACAATACCTATGTTGAAAGTTAAAAACACAATACAAAACAACAAAATCATTCTCCTTCTATCCATCTTCCTCTCTCTAAAAAGCTAACACATGGTATCATAGGCAGATACGCTCATAGGCGCATAGCCCTCTTGATCTTACAGGCAATATCAGGAGAAAAAAACAACAACAAAACAAAATAGACTCCAGCCAGTTCAACAATTCCTTCAATACATGTTTTCTCAGGAAAAAATTACGATTTCTGGTGTATCAAAATGAAGTTTCGTTGTTGTCTCAAGACTTTTGGAACTTGGGAGGTTGTGCACCAAGGGTATGAACCACCCAAAGAAGGTGAACAACTTACTGCTGATCAATAAAAGAAAGCGAAGGAGAAAATGTTTGACCTGTGATTATTCGAGAGGAGGTGAAAGAAAAGGAGCACTTCCACCAAGTCAAATCCGTAACAAAACCGATCATTTTGAAAAAAATTGTTAGAACAAGGGGATTTCTCCAGGTAGTGTCTAGAAGAAATTGGGCCATGAAGAGAAGGATTTTTGGCATAAAGATCAACGCCAAAGACAACGTGACAGAGGCTGGTCTCTGAAGACCACATCTTTTATGCTTGTCAAGCTTCATTAGCAAACACTAATGATGTATGGGTCATCAACATGGTTACACAAACCATATGACCAACAATCAAGGTATACTTACAGATATCGAAAGATTCATGTAGAGATAGGGAAGATGACTCTATTATTGAGTATGACGGATAAAGAACCATTGCTATTCCAACAAAGATGGGAACTCTATATAAAAAATGTTTTTCTAATTCCTAACCTTGATCAGAATCTATTAGTGCTTCACATAGATGCAGAGTGAAAGGCAATTCATGTAATACTCCCTCTATTTCTGAAAAACCTTAAGATTTTCTCTTCACGGTCTCCAATGCACTACTTTGACCATAAATATTTATATTTATATGAATATATAAATTATACAAATATGATTTTCCAAAAGTACAATTTAAAATGAATCAAAACAATAGTATGTTTACGAACTCAAAAAATAACAATAGTATGTTTACATTGTAAATCCTTATATTTTCATAAATCAATGGTCAAAAAGTAAATTTTAAGGTTTTTCTAAAACGGAGGGAGTATTTATAACCGGCAAAGGAAGAAAATTCTCGAAATTCAAATGAAGAAAGAGCTTTTGACTTATGGCATTCCCCAGATGAAGATGCTAGACGGGATGATCATGATGATTCCTCGCTTTGGCACATAAGACTAGGACAAATTTCATGCATTGCAGCTTTTGCATCCATAAGATGTGGTTAGAGACAGGGCCGTTCCTAAGGTTTTTGAGGCCCTGGGGCGGGATAAAAATGAGGGCCCCTAAGTATGAATAACTTGTTTTATTGGCAAAAAATAAAATAAAATTTGGACCCCGTATTAGGAAATGAGGATATGAAGAATGAAAAATTATTTTAAAATTATAGAAAAATGGGGGCCAAAGAGATTTGATCTCAAAATTTAATGTAGGTAAGGAGCAACACAACTCATTTCCAACCAAGGAACCAGACCCTTTTTCATGTTTAGTATTTGCAATTTTTTTATTTATCTAAATTTGGCATTGTTGTTTGGGTCCTTTACAGACTGGGCCCTAGGCGGTCGCCCTTCTGGCCATCCCCTTGGGCCGACTCTGGTTAGAATTCTCCTTAGAACATCAAGTGTGTGAAGGACGTCAATTGGGGAAAATGCATTGTCAGTCATTTCCCTTAAATGAAGCATGGAGAGACAAAGCGAAGGTCGAGTTGGTACCCACAGAGGTCTCCGGTCCTATGACAACTCTTACTGATAATCTCATAATCACAATAGGTACTTCATCCTCTTTATTGATGATTTTATAAGGATGACTTGGGTTTATTTTCTCAAAGTGCCTACAGTTACTAACAAGTTCAAAGCTATGATCGAAAATGTAAGTGACTGCAGAATGAAGAGGACTACATCTGACGGCGGCAAAGAGTATACCTCAAGGGAGTTCGACAGATTCTGTGAAGATAAGGGTGTTCAACACCAACTTACAGCGAGTTAACATCTCAACAAAACATAGTATTTGAATGGAGGAATAGGACCACCATGGAGTTGGCGAAATGCATGTTGTTCGAGAAGAAAATGCCTAAAAGATTTTGGGCATTGTATCTTCTCAACCGATGTCCCACCAATGCAGGGATAAAACACCTTTGGAGTCTTGGACAAGACATAAACAAACTGTCAAACATTTGAAATTGCTTGGATCGTTGGGTTACATTCATGAACCGGAGGAAAAAAGCCACGATTAAAAGAGAAAGCTAAGCTTATTGAATCATTTTGGGCTACAATTCTTAGTCCAAAGGTTACAAGGTTTTCAATTTGAAAACTCAATAGCTAGGCGTTAGTAAAGACATTTGTTATGTCCACTATTTCCAGTGGAGCCAAAAGCTTCTTTACTTTTTGGCTTCGGAATGTAATGGACTTAAGCAAAATGGCTCATAAAACTATCGGCACTTCTTATTCATTGTGAAGTTGTCGATGGCTGTCGCACTTCGGATCTCGGGTCAAACGGAAACAACCTCTCTGTGAGACTCTCCCAGGGGTAAGGCTGCGTACAACCGACCCCCCCCTTACCCTGCCTAGGCGGGAGCCTCTTTGGAGGCATTGGGGTAATGTTGATGTTAGTAAAGAGTGTTTTTACAAAGAAAAAGTATATTGATCAGAATTCAGAATTACAGCAAGAAAGAACAAGAAGTCCTCAGAAAACAAAAGAGCTATTTATAGACCTGCCCAATGTCTTTGTATTTTTGAAATACTATAACACCTAAAGGCCCCTGCCGCTCTAGACCATAAAGAAGCTAAGTAGGTGGCTCTACCCCATAGTAAATCAGAAGGTAGAGTAGCCCCAGTAAAAATCTGTGCATTTCTCTCCAACCTAAGGCACCAAAACCCTGCTAAAACAGCCATTCTGCCAAAGCAGTCGTTTCTCCTTCCGCCAACCAAATCCCACAAATCGTATCTGCAGAAATTCCAAAACAGTAGCAGGACAAACCCATGGTTCCCCGAAAATTCCAAACAACCTACCCCAATGCAATTAAGAAGAAAAGGTGCAAAACAACAATGTAGCATAATTTTTGAATGAGTACCCTCATAAAGAGATTTAGGTTGACCAACCTCAAAGGGAGAAGAGCACAAAGTATACAACCTCAGCAAAGCCCTTCATGGGCTTACACAAGCTGCGCGGGCCTGGTCTAGCAGAATTGATGAGTATGAGTAGCTGCTAAAGCAAGTCTTTCAAAGAAACCCAATTGAGCTTACTTTGTATGTCCAACAAGCGAATCGGGTTTGATGATGCTTTCACTATATGTTAATGATTTAATCATTACAGGGAATAATCAAGCTATGTTGATGTCGATGATGATTGCTAAATTCAAGAGGAATATGAAGAAACAGTTCGAAATGACGGATCTAGGCTTAATGAACTTCCTTGGTCCAAATTAAGAAAAGTGAGGATGGCGTCTTTGTTTCTCAAAAGATTCAAGATGGACAATAGCAAAGTTGTCTCAACACCATTTGTGGTGAATGAGAAACTCTCCAACAGTGATGGAGCTGAAAAACCTGATCCTAGAGTCAACAGAAGTCTGATTGGGTGTTTGTTGTAACTGAAAGCTTCGAGACCTGATCTAATGATCTCAGGAAATCTCGTCCAGAATTATGCAAGATCCTAGCCAACACCATTATGTCGCTTCTAAGAGAGTTCTAAGGTATCTCCGAGGAATAATTGAGTTAGGCATTTGCTGTAAACGAAAACAAAACTCAAAGTTGGTTTGATATACTGATTTTGATTGGGGAGGCCCACTAGCTGATATGAAAAGCACATCTCGCTATGCATTCACCCTTGGTAGTGGAGCATTTGCTTAGCAGCTAGTTGCTCAACCAATATAGCTCCTTGATTAACCGTTAATCAACCAATTTGGTTGCGGAGAACTCTCAAGGATATCGGGAGAGAATTTGGTGTACTGTACTTCCATAGAACACTTAATGGACATCTTCACAAGGCGCTTCCAACACAAAAGTTAGAAGAGCTCAAAATGCAACTTGAAGTTTCAGAAGTAATTGTCAATGAGTGTTGAAACTGACAACTAATTTGAGACTAAGCTTCATTAGTTTAATCTCACAAGATTCCATAAGTTACATATAAGAGTTGCATGTAATAAGTGTAGGAGTTATGTCCATTAAATAAGGGTAGAGATGTTATGACTCCTAATTTACACCTCATCCGGACTATGAGCTCTAGATTCTTCCATAGAAGCACCTTCTCTTTTTGCCCATAAAATGAACACCTTCCGTACCCTTAACCTCACACTCACTTCGCCATTTGAACCCTTTCCCAAACTCCTCCTGGCTAATCCACGTGTTTCGAGATCTAAAAGGAGTAGAGCTTCATTTACTAAGACTAGACTAGAGAATAACGGGAAAAAGATCTGAACAAGGTCTAGGTAGAACGGCAGGTTGTCCTGAACCAGTATGAACTCAATCTCAACCTCATTACTAAACAGAGCATAGGCATACACAGAGGAAGTTCGCATAGGCAGTAGGCCCCAACCCCCAATAAAAATCACAAACATGTCTGCTGTTCTTTCCATCTTATTACCATGTTACTCAGACTTGACTATAAGCATACAGAGGTGCGTGTGCAGACGGTAGGCCTTGGCTCGTGACTGAGAGATTTGTGCATGTCTCATAATATCTAGCACCTAATGCATATTGAAAAATTGTTGATGTCTCATAATTTCTTGAATAAAAATACCTCATATTGTGCACGTCCACCAAAGCCAGAATCTTCCTTAAGCAAGCACCTAACTGTCAGCAGATCTGGTCTCAACCAGTGAATGCAAACATCTGTAACAAAAATATGTAATCTGCTTCAGTAATATCTATCAGAACAGGCATAAGGCATGAGCATAGGTAATCACAGTATTTATAGACAACCTTGCACGTTAACAGAAAAGGAGAGGGTAGAAACCAGAAAATTGCCATGTTAATATACAATTATACACATAGTATCAATACAAATTGTCTGTGCCAAGAAACATTAATACATTATGAACAACGCAAATACGGGCCATTGAACTAGAATTTCTTTTTTCCTATTTTCAGTTAAAAATAGTCAAAAAGGGACCGAGAAAGCTTTCATAGAATTTTTATATCAAGGGAGATCTTCACAACTGGGATCCAGAGGAGTTTACGGTTCGCACCGGTGAGTGAGATTCTTGTCACATTTTTAATATGCGTTTTCAGAAGGATTAATTTGGGCACTGGATTCTTTGGTGATGTCTCTTGCAAAGTCATATGCTCAAATGTGTACACCCCAGTCACTTCCGAAGGCAGAAAGATTCTTTTAAAAACGAAGCTCTGCATGTAAAGCTTCATTCTAATTTGAAGTTTTGAGCCCAAGACAGAAAGCATCTTAGGAGGCCGAACAGAGCTCTTTAGCCATCAGCTACTATTTTGGAGCATATGCAGATCAAATGTGCTGGCTTTATTGGCTTTGTCTTGGTCCCTATGGCTGAAAATAGGAATCTTGAAACTAATATTGGAAGAACTTTCATCCACCAGTTTAGTTTGGGATTAGATGGCTCATGGTTGTAATTTGTAAAGGCTTCTCTCAGGCCATGGGTTTGTTTGAATGATTGCCAACAACATCAAGAAAAAGTATGCAAATTTTGGTATTAAATCACCGACATGATGGAAAAGTGATCAAAATCAAGCCTCAAGGCTCTAGGCACCATTTGAAACCCTGTTTCCGGAAAGCCTGCTTCATATACTCACGGCAATAACACACTTATGTTAGGTGAAGACATGAATACAACCGTTACTACCTGTATTGCCCACGATTGTTATGATGGTTATGCGGGAGTCTGTTGCCAAATTTAACGTCGACGAACCCTGAAAAAAGAGGCTTGTCATCCAGTATCTGGAATTCCTAAAACCTTTTAAATGCAAAGCAACAGAGCAGACTACATTTTTGGACCACCACGTAAACTAAAAGAAGGTAAATATACATATATCAACAAATTGACCATCGACCACTCTGTCTTCTCTTCCCTCAGCATCATATTACCTTGTCCAAATCCAAGATGGAAAAGCCGCCAACAAAACGTGCAGATGCAGAACCTGACACATCATTGGCGCCCCTTAATGTAACATGGATAGTAATTAACATGTCTTTCTTTCTTTCCATCGACTTGGATACAGAGCGAGCCAGATGTTCAGGGGAGTATGGGAAGAAAAGGCAATACGAATCACCAGTATCAAGATCCCTCCATGGCTGAGCATACCTAAATGAATTTATATATGTTGAAGCCATAAGAGACGGTTGCAGATATGAAAGTAAAAGGCTCGTCTCTTTTCCCCTTTTTTGGGAGGGGGTGCAGGTCAGGGGGCAGGGAAAAGGAAGAGGGAGGTTAAGAAACAGAAACATACCCAACAAAATAGGGATCCACCTTGCAGACATAAGGAGCTTCAACATTTTTACTACGGGCTCCAAACATGTTTGTGCTGCAACATTTTAGATGGATTGCAAGAAGCATCAGACTTGAGAGTGAAATTTACAGTATTTTTTGACATTTGAAAGTAAAGTATTAAAAAATCAAACAAAAAAAGGAGAACAATTACTAAGTATTTCTACATAAATCCCTAAATACACAAAATAAATGCAGCAAAAACTAGTTCGATGTTCATTTACTGCTTCAATACATGGTAGTATGCAACTACTATGTAGTATCTATATTTCAAGGCAATGGAGGAGCCTGTCCATAGTCATGCCCCCCCCCCCCCCCCTCACACACACACACAGAGTTCATATCATAGATACATACACACATCAGATGAAACAGGATTATGATGACAGCAGCACCCCAAGGGTCACTAGTCTAACTAAATTAATATCTTCACCTTACAGGAAACTTTTGCCTTCCAAATAAATCTGAAATCAAAGAATCTATGGAGTAGAAATCAATTGAATCTATGGAGTAGACATCAATTGAACCATTCAAGCAGAAGTATTTGCTACAAACCCTTCCATGTAAATCATAGGAGAAAGAAAAAACATGGGGTAAACAAAGGCATAATATCACGAAGGTGTGAGCAGGAACCTACAAGAGCATCGATCTTGAAGGCTACTCTCATGTCCTAGATCATAATGAAGCTCCTAGAGGAACAACAAGATGGATCAAAATCCCATGGAAACCCAAATAGTCCTAACAAGAAAACTGTCAACCTATTCCTAGTTTGACTGCTAATGCATTACCAAAACGAGGTGCTTAATAGTTTAGCCAAGATCCTTTACATTTCACGATGCACTTGCAAAGGATATAATAAAAGAATAAGAAGATAACACCAAAAACAAACAATAAATAAACAATGGGCCAACAAGAAACACAACAGTTAACCTGCCCCAGATAAGCTATTATTAACTCACAAGACAAGTATGAAACTTGACTAACTAATACTGACAACCTAGAGACTAAATCATTGTCCTTGTTAAATGAAAAAAAATACAGGCAAGAAGATAAGAGAGGAAATCAATTGAACTCGAGCACATGCACAGGAAAGAAACAAGACTCTCCCATTGCAAAACACAGGACAGGGAAATTAACAAACCTGAATTTCACTGAGAATTTGTATCCTCCACGGGGGGACATAATATTTGTTAAGATGTCCCTTGGAGCATCAACATAAATGATATTCCCCTTCAGCCCCGTAACAGTAGTTTGTGATTCCAAGCTTGGAAGTTGAAGAGGCACTGCCCACATGAAGGTATAATGATTCTTCCAGTGTTTGAAAACTAAGATGCAAACGCCTAATCCCTAAATGTTTATTAAATATTGAACAAATAAGGAAACTATGTCAAATAATACCTAGTGTTCTGCCTTCCCCAACTGACTTACCATTTCCTGACAAATAGTTCACTGATGTGGCACTTTCATCGGCAAACGACCACTGTCCTGATGCATGATCATTTAGTTCTACAATAGCGCAAAAGGAAAAATAAGTACCATCAATAAAAAGTAGTAGCTGCAGGTTGCAACTGGATTTACCATAATTAGTAACTCTATCATTATTTATAGAAAAATCTGTCATATTCCACCCAAGAAACCAGCTTTTTTTTAATCCTTTGTTGTCAGACTCCACCTTCTACGACACTTTTTATTGTTAATCATAATGAAGGGGGGGGGGGAGATGCTATGGTGCAATGCTTCACAACAATTAGAAATGAGGGGGGGAATAGGACATCAAAAAAGCTACCATGCTTGAAAGCATGCATGACACCATGAGTAAAACAGATATCTACATAAAGACATACTTACATCAAATTTAAGGAATTCGCCTTCATCATATAATATCAAGTAGCTTCTTCTATGGTACAGAATGTTAAATGAAATGTTGAAAACAAACCTTGAGGAAGGTTTTGAGGAATGACTTTACGGTTGTTCTGCACCAAAGCACCGACAGGAACAAGGACTGGAGAAGGAGGATCTAGTGACCTGGCTTCTGCTACGGTTAAAACAATTTTATCCCCCATGTGATCAAGCTGTGGCTCAAGTAGATGAACAGAGACTACCTCATGGCCAATTCCGACTCCTTTAACGACCAAAACGTCTGAAAATGCATCCTGCAAAGGAGGGGGGAAAAGAGTAATCAAGAGAGAACAGCGTAGATACAATGACAAAACTACAAATTCACACTTACACTATCTTCAAGCTTTATCTGTGTATCCAGATCACCATAAAAGCCACCACAGTCGCTTAAGGAAGAATTCCTCAAAGGGACATGAAGAAGATGATTAGATGACCCATTGCTTTTGGGCATCAGTTGCCACATGAACCGTAAGCCCACCAATGATGAGAACAAATTTTCTGCAGAAAACATGACAAGCAATGATACTCCAAAATCACAATTCAAATTATGCTAGCAATTAAACCAAAGTAAATGACTAAGCATCAGAACAAAGCTCAACATCAGAAAAACATTATATAAAATTAGAGAAACTTCACAAGCTGTTATGGAATGAAATTCAAACTCCAACAATGACTGTCATTCCTCTAATCAAAATGTCAAATTACCTTCAGTATCAAAGGCACGAACACGAAGAGTTGCGAGACTGTTTAAGTCAATTTCAACAGAGTTATGAAATATTTGGAGCCTGGAAAACATATCAATGTACACCTTGATACAAATTACAATTCCTGTGCGAACATCAGCTGCATAAACAGCAGTCTCTTTTCGTCCAGTATAAGGAGCAACTGATCTCAGACGAGCACTAGCTGAACAGCTGCTGCTTTCTTTGTACTCAGGTATAACAGATAACAGATCATGATGATTCCACGACCTGTTTGTTAAACCCAAAACATCAAATTACATGACTCAATTCATATGTAAACAAAGTTATTATGAGAGAAAACCCAGATATAGCAATCGCAACCCTCAACCAACCACAAAGTTAAACAGATGGAAACCCTAATCCCTTTAGAAAATCACAAATTTTCAAAAAAAATTCTCAAACAGAACCCATACAAAAACATTACTGCACTTCCAAAACAAAACTTGTCAAAAAGCCCAGAATTTGTGAGAAAGCCATAATCTTGAACAATGAAACAAAAGGGAGATAAAGGAAAATTAACCAAAAAGTGTTTAAAATCAGAAACTTTACCACGTGAAGCAGCCATGAGTGCCTTGAAGATGATATTCAATTGGATGACTCAATTTGGGTGGAAGCAAAACATTAACATCCGAAAACTGAGGTCTGCGATTGCTACAGACCAATGATTCAGTTGCTGTGAGGAGAAAAACGACCACCAAAATCAAAATCCAGGAGAGAGAGAATCGGAAGAACATTTTGGCCCTTCACGTGAGTGGCTTCACAGTTCAGTGGTTTGTTTTGCAACCAATTAGAGTATTTGTCGTGTGCATGTGCGTGTCTACCCATGCTAATTTGCTTGCCTTTGTCTACCCAGTCAATCACTCATATATCACTATCACATAGGAGTAATTATAGGCAACTGTTATTGCCAGGTTAAAAAACACTAATGCCAGGCCCAAAAATTGTTGAGTAGACAATTTAGCTCTTTATATTAATTAGGCAACTTAAATCATTCTCTTTTTGTAGTATAGCTTTATTTACGCTTTTTTAGCTTATTTACCTATTAAGTATCTATCTATTTTAATCATAATGATAGTCAAATAAAATGTTTCCAAAATTATAAAGAATATTTTCATTGATACAAAATATCTAAGATCCAAAAATAAAATAGTTGAAATATGCAATAACTTTAATTGCTTGGGTTGTTGGGCATGTTATTCACCGACGACAATTATGAATTAATTAATGAGATGCAAACATTTATTTGCTTGATTTTTTTTCTTTTCTATTATAATATTATGGAGGATGCAATTAGAATTTACAAGTTATATAATCCTTACGTAAAGAGTGTACTTCCCCCTCAACAAAAAAATATGTAAATAGTGTGCTACGTTCTAATCAGTAATGATGAAACTCTGTCAAGAGTTTTAAAGATGTCTATACTTAAGTGCTACGATATTTATTTTAGAATTTCGTAGTAACTACTATTTTAGTTGAAATCTTTTTATAATTTTGCTAGCAATTTTTAAAACTAAGTTATTATTTTTGGATAAAAAGGATCTTGCTAGGTTAGCTTCTTTTTCTAAAAATTTGATTGGAGAAGTTACGTTGTACATGGCTATAGTAAGCATATAGAACTAGAATAATACATGAGGACGAAGATATTTAGCAAAAGAGATCAGAATCATGGAAATCAAAGAGTCATGGATTATGACTTATGATAGGATGAGAGCAATATAATATATGATGTGATATTATTCTCAATTCAATCTCCCTTCCAAATTTAATGCTAAATTGGTGGAATTATTGGATCCCTAATCCTAATACATTTTCCATAATTTTTGTTTGTAAAAAAGGCAATTAAAGATTGTATGGGAGAGAATATGTATTTTGCCTTATTAATATGAAGGGTTACATTGTCAACTCAAAAAATTAATGACCTGGCATTAGTATTTTTAGGCCTGGCAATAACAACGGCCAAATTATATTACTATTAAAATGGGTATGTATTTGAACTAGGTTGCTTTGTTGTTGGTTTTTTTTCTTTTTTTTTTTTGGTGCATTTTTGGCAAATTCCAAATAATGTCTCTTTATTGTTGTTGGCTTATGAGGTTTGCTGGGCTATTAGCAATGCTCTTGGTGTGTTAATAGTCGTTCAAGAGAAAGTCAGTTGGGCAATAAGTTTTTGGATTGGGATTTCTGGAAATACAATTGCGATAATACTTTTTTTATTAGGTTCTCAATATTATCGACATATTATGCCCCAAGCTAATAACCCTGTTACTGGCATGGCACGAGTTCATGATGATCGTGTTCATGATGATCATGAATTTCCGAGCTTGGAGATTGTGCAAGAAATTGTTCCTAGCAAAAGCCAGAGGTACAGAATCTCCTTTCATACTTTCTTGGGTTAAGTTTTAGGGTGCGTTCTTTTTTACGTACTTAATAATTGGTTCAGTTTAGTAGAGTTACGTACGTTCAATACAGTTCAATTTAGTTCAGTAAAAAAGACCGCGTCTTTAATGATAATTGTAAGGATTTTCTAAGAGATTAGACATTTTTGATATTCGAGAAGTAAATATCTATATTCATAGTATATACAGAAAAAATTAACCATCACTAGTTTACTCTGTTCTTTTGTATGTTTTCAACAAGTACTTAACTTGGCGATCATTTAGGTCATGTATGCCTCATGCCTCTATATTGGTCAATTGAAGTAGTTGCTATATAGTACTCAGAAAGTCTTATATCTTACTTAATTTACAATTGGAAACAATAATTTTGTACCTTTAGCTAATAACTAATGAAAGCATATACCTTGAATTTCTTCACTTCCTTGTACATACTCCATCAAGCAACTTCATCCCATATATGGCAAAGTAATATAAATCCTCTTTCAATAATGCATGAGTTGGGTAATAATATAAAATTTTGTGTACTTAAGATCAATTAGTTGTACTGTATAGTCTATATTAAAGCTGCGTTTGATTCATTTGGAAAAAATTTAACTGAACTGAACTGTAAGCAGTCTAGCATTAAGAGAAAAGGGGGGAATTTTAAAAGAAGAAACTAAAGTTGTGAAGAATATACTTAATTAGCTTTCGATATTATGATCTAGGGGAAAGGTATAGAAGTAGCAACAAGTAAATGTATACGAACAACAACGTTTCGTATGAAATGTTTAAAATTGCATGTTGTCTGTGCAGTCCTAATAAAATTTAATTAAAATGATGATTGCACGAAGAAAAACACTCACATCTCTCTGTTTTTTTTTTTTGGGCGTGTGTAACAAATACATCGGTTAAAACTTTTTGCGATCTCAGATTTTTTTCATTTTTAAGTCTTCCGATACAATTTCCTAAACAAAAAAATGAGCTAACATATACTTGCCCTATGTTTGTGTTCTAATCAACTTAATCGCCCATTTAAATGCAGATATCTGAACCAAACAAGTCCAACAGATAATAACACCACCTTTATAATCACGAACTTCAAGTCATGGAGCCAAACCTTATTGGATACAACCGTACAAGTAGACGACTTGAAGAGAGTAGCCAAAATAATACCCGTTTGGTCAACCAGCATTCTCTTGAACACGGTTGTTACAACAAGCGCCACCCTAGTAGTGCTCCAAGCTTCAACCATGGACTTGACCATTTTTAGGTCCAAATTCAAGATACCGGCGACTTCCATCACCATCGTTAGCCTCGTAATCACCGCCCTGACACTCTCGATTTTCGACCGTGTTCTATATCCTATGTGGCAAAAAGTCGTTGGTCAACCATTTAAACCCCTACAAAGAAGTGGTGTAGGACATGTTTTTGTTATTCTAGGGATGATCGGATTGGCTTTGGTCGAAATACGACGCCCATCCTTAATTAAGACCCACTATATGGGTCAATCCCAGGCCGAAACACTAGTCTCGGCCTGGTGGCTAGTGATTCCCCTAGCGTTACTCGGTATTGGAGCCGCATATTATTTTCCTGGTGGATTGACATTCCATTACCAAGAATTCCCCAAATCTCTCAAGAGTACTTCCACGGCCGTGCCTTCAATTCAAGTCGTAACAGGGTTTTACCTAAGCAAAGCATTTGTCAATGTGGTTAAAAATAAAACGTCGTGGATACCGGATGATACTAATCTTGGAAGGTTAGACCTTGCCTATTGGATTTTGGCTATTATCGCGGCTATCAATTTTGGTTATTTTCTTATATGTGCCCATTTCTACAAGTACAACATCCAAGATTCTGATAACGAGTCCACACAACCTCAGCCACAGTTGGTACTTACAAGCTTACAGCTCACAAAACGTAAGGGTGCAAATGAGCCGAGCCAAATATTATTTCGACTTATTTACTAATCAAGCCTTGAATTGATGCTCGTGTTCATGCGAACTAACTCGTGTTTGACTCGTTTATTATCATATAAACTCGTGTTTGACTCGTTTATTATCGAACGAGCTACTATGACCGAGAGTTTATCCGCACCTTTGCACCGGAGGAGAGGAGTACATATTTGGTCACCACATAAATTTCTCCTTTCCTTAGTTTTCATTGTTAATCAGGACTATTTTGTAACTCATCATTCTTTTATTGTTTACAGAAATTTGAAGAAATTATTAACTTTCTTTTAGGGTTCTTACTTCTTAGTGATTATTACTTCACTGTAATTATACATTGGTTATAAATTTTGCTGAAGAACTCACCGAACAACGAGATCAGTATTTAGAAATGTATGTAGGAGTCATTTTCAATGATTCGTGACCCTTAATTGTTTTCCACCAAAAGTTACAAAAAAAACTATCTAATAGAAGCTTTTGTGATTTTGCAATAATACCAATAAGTATACATGCATAGTCAATAGAGAACAGCAAAATCAAAGTAGTTGAACAAAATTAGAAGCAAAATTAAAATTAAACTATTTCCTAGGCCGGGTTTCCTCAGCCCCAGCAGCATTAACAGAAACCTTAGCAACATCAACAGCATCAGCCTCAGGTTTCTTCTTAGAGTACAAGACGCCGTAACCAATAACGGCAGTAAGTGCTAAACCAGCCAAAGTCATGGTGGTGAAGCTGAAAGGCATACGCTTTTGCTGGTGGAGAACCTCCCCAGGGTGGTGACCGTGTCCCGGGGGGCGTTTCGAGCCCTCGACACCGGCTGCCCGGACACTCTCCGGGTTCATCTTGTGTGTGTCTGCGTTCTTTTTGTATGACTCCTCTAGTTTGCTTGGATCTGGTCTAGGCACATTCTCCTTGTCTACTCCTCCCCAAGACATGATTATAATTATATGGTTTGCTTTTGATTTTTTTGTTGTATGAGTTTGAGTTTGTGTTTTGTGTTATTTTGAGTTTTGGTTTGTTTTTCTTGTTTGAGTATGAGTATGAGTATGAGTATGAGTATGAGTATGAGTATGAGTTTGAGTTTTTTGAGTATGAGTTTGTGTTTTTGTTTTGAGTATTGGTTTGTTTTTCTTGTTTGAGTTTTGTTTGTGTTGTTTTGAGTTGGTTTTTTTTGGTAAGGTGATGAGGGTTAAGAGTTGAAGTGAACGTGGCGATGTGGCTGAGAATGTGAGAGTGGAGACGTGGGTTGTGGCAGTTGTTGCCGCGTTTTGTTCTAGATACACATGTGTCTTTCTTGGGTAACTTGGAGAAAATTAATGTGCATGTTTCCAAGATTTTTACTGGTAAAGTTTTGGGTTGTGGTCCTTGTGGAGAGTAGTTTTGGGAATTGGGTTATGGCAGAACTTCAGTTGGTTGGCCCAATCCAAAAATTTATGGGCCAACAAGAGCTAGAGAATCTTCACAGTTCACATCAGTAGAAAATTTTGTTTGACTTAGACTCTGTTTGATTCATCTTAATTTTACTTAAGTTCAGTTCAGTTCAGTTAAATTTATGTGTAACTTTATTACTCATATAACTTTTTATTCTGAAATAATTTTATGATGAAAATTATGTCATTGGAAAGATCTCAAAGCATACTTTCAATGAGTCCAATATTGACTATGTTTGGACGAATTTTAAATGGTTAACGGTCAAGTTTAAAAAATCAATTAAGTTAAGTTCAGTTCAGTTTAGATCAGATCAGTTCAGTTCAGATCAGTTTATTCCAGGTGAATCAAATGGAGCCTTAGTCTAAGGTGATCGGTGGACTAATGATTCAAATCTTTTTAAGCATATATTTCATGTCCCTAATTATTTCCACTAGTGTTCTTGATTCACGGTGGACTAATTCCACACAAGACATGCTATCACTTCAGGTCTGGACTTTGAATGATTTTTTTTTGCTAGTCTAAACTTTGAACGATGGTAGAATGGTTATGCGCCTATAATGTATACGTCATATAGCTACAATTATAGTAGTCTATCTTATTATTAATAAAGAATACACTAATTATCAAAAAAGAGTTGAGTATGTTTGGAAATAGGGTTATATACTATTATATGACTTTGTGTCTTTCACTAATTGAAAAAGAAATGTAGAGAGATACATTTTGCGCGGCCACTAAAATAAGTAGAGTTGTTTAATAGCCAATTTGAGATTGATGTAGATGGAAGAATTCTCTATATCCATATTCTGGAGTGAGTAATAGGCGTAAATCGAATTAACGGGTCGGATCTTTATGAATTCAGTAATTCACCCATAGAACTTGTCCCCAGCCTTGACCTAATCAGGACCAAACGAGACAAGCGTAATAGACAAAGTATGCTATCCTAGCAAGAGTGCCTGTAACGCATACAAGGAGCATAATGTGTGGCACTAAGCAGAGAGTTGGTATGAATTGAAAACTGTTGACTGAAATTACTGAGAGAAGTGATGAGTGAATCAGTGTGAGGACTTGGGTATCTGTGAATTTTCACTAGTAAATTAAGAATTTTCGACCCCTTTCATATTGAACCGTTACATAACCTGACAAAATACTTTAGTACAGCCCATTTCACCTGATCAATTGATGCCAGTCAAAGCTTGCCTCACCACCACTAAAAGCTTTACAATCCACCATTTCCAAACCCTCTTTAAACCCCTCTCAACGGCTAGTTTTCTCCTCTTTTATCCTATATAAATACCAAACCCCATAAACCCTCTAACTCACTCAACCAAAGCTTTTCTTTCTCAGCTCTCTCTATCTCACATTCTCACTGCTTATATCTCTCTCAATCTCTCTATATTCTACAAGCCAAAAAGAAAAAGAAAAAGGTTTTCAAGTTAAGCTTTAAGAGAGATAAATCAATGGCTGTTTCTTCAAGAGTTTACTCAGTTTCTTTGGTTTTGGCATTTGCGCTGTTTTTGAGCTTCACTGAAGCCAGAGACCATCTTGTTGGTGGCAAAGCTGATGCTTGGAAAGTCCCTTCTTCTGAAGCTGAGTCTCTCAACAAATGGGCTCAGAAAAACAGATTTCAAATCAGTGATAATCTTGGTAAATTTCTTCAACTCTTCACTCATATCTCCCCTAAAAATTCATCTTTCTTATTTCTTAGCTGAAATCTGAAATGGGTCTCTCTCCAAATAAATTGTAAAATCTACATAAAGATCAAATCTTTACCATTATTGAGCTGATATCTCATCTGGGTTTTCTTCCCTTCATTCAGATATTTCAAAAAAAAAAAAAAAAAACATTTCTTGTTAGCTGAAATTTTAAATGGGTCTTTCTCAATTGCAAATTCTGCGCAAAAATAAAATCTTTTGGATTTTTAAGCTGAAATCTCATCTGGGTTTTCTCCAAATTCCCAATATAGTTGCAAAAACTGCATAAAAATCAAATTTTTTACCACTTACTGAGCTGAAATCTAATGTCTGTCTATGTTTGTTCTTGTTAACAGTGTGGAAGTATGACAGCAAGAAAGACTCAGTCTTGCAAGTGACAAGGGAGGCATACTTGAGCTGCAACACAACAAGCCCAATAGCAGCCCACAAAGATGGTGAGACCAAGGTGGTGTTGGAGAAGGCAGGCCCATACTACTTCATCAGTGGATCCCAGCCCAACTGTGAGAAGGGAGAGAAGCTCATTGTCGTCGTCATGGCGGCCCGTGGCAAGCGGTCCGGTGCTGTTTCTCCGGCCGTCGCACCGTCCCCGACTTCCGGGCTTGAGGGTCCTGCGGTTGCTCCAACAAGTGGTGCTTCTGGGCTCAAGGGGGGAGTCATGGTGGCTGTTGGGGTTTTGGCTGGTTTTCTTATAATGTAAGAGGACTAGTGTGTTGGGTTTTGGTAGTCTAAGAAAGGCAAAATCTTAGGATTTTCCTTTTTCTGGCATTATTATTATTATTATTGTGTTAAATTTGTTTCAAAAGAGCTATTCAGCTATATATTAATTATTTGATTCATTTTTATTTTCATCTGATGGTGTCTTGCTGTATTTGCTAATGGAATTCAATATGACAATGCTCATTCAAATAATTCTTATGCGACTGGTCTTCTTAGGAAGCGCTGGGTTTGATTCTTCTTCTTCTGGAAATAGAAAGTATTTTAGTCAAGTTTCGAGAAAACTTGACCATCCAATACGTAATTGAGCTTATTGATTGTTCTGTAATGCAATTATGCAAATGTTCACACTTTTACGCCAAACACTGAGAGTGAAAAAGTTAAGCCTACATTCAAAACAAACAGCTGGTTTTCCTAACTCGAGTTCTTATTTACCATCCCATTTTGGGACTTGAAATTGATTTAGATTTACAAGTTCTGAGATTTTCGGGAAAAAAACGTGGGTAGAAAGAGCGACTGGAACTTTTGGAAAATGAAAATGTTTTATCGACCCGGTGAATGGCCAATCACTACGTGGGTGGAAAAGAAAGAGGTCCAGTGATCAGATATTTTTAAACTTACAGTTGATTTCTTTCAAGGAAATGATGTTGAAGAACAGTTAAATTCTGTACTTCAGAGTATTTTCCAGGTGTGATTGTACAGTTTTCTACATTTGTTATTGAATGAGAATGAAGTTCAGATATACTTATTTTAGAAAAAATCTCAATGCCTCTCATGGGATAATTATCATCCACAAAATGCTTTCTTATCATACCGAATCCGTACAGAAACCCAAATTTGTGAAGGTGAAAAGGGCAGGGCAATGAAGAGGAGAAAGAAGTCATGGTCACTCCATCCAAACTGAAAACTGAAATCTCTGACTATATATGGGAAAGAATAGAAATGATTCATTGCCTGCTGTGTCTAGAGTGTATACAAAGAAACTCTTAGAACAGTACATAGCTCATGCAAAATTGAGTCCGCTGCTTTCGGATCAATCAAAGATCAATCTAAAACTTCAAACCCATTGCAAAATTGAGTCCTCTTAAGGACCAATCCAAGATCATTCCAAACTTCAAACCCATTGCATCTTCCAAAATCCTTACTTCAATCCCTCACTGAGACCTGGTGGCATCCCTAAACTTTGGGCAAGATTGCTCATTCGATCCTTCATGGCCTGATAACAACAGAATATAGCTTTGTTAGGTGATCATAATCTCTCTTAAGAATAGAAAACAGCTTAGTTAGGTCTAGCATGCCGGTTTCTCACCAGGACACTCTTTTGGTGTGCATCTTTGTATGCCTCGGTAACCAAGAGAGAGAGTTTCTGCATGAATCAACAATTTTAGTTATTCAGGACAAAGGAAAAGTATCTGGCCCAAGAGAGAGAACTTCTGCATGAATCAACAATTTTAGTTATCCAGGACAAAGGAAAAGTATCTGACGCAGGAACTACACAGAAAACAATTACAGAAACATCTAGATGTGACTTACCTCAGCTCCTAGTTCCATTGCAGCTTCAGTAATCTCAGTACGAATAGGTTGTTGATTGCCAGAGAGTGTCACCTGGTAAAAGACATTTGGACAATGAAAACACAGCCTTGCACAATCCAAAGCACTGACAGATCTGATAGCCAGCAAATCCCAATATTTTTAGAACAGACCTAGGCTATTAAAGCAAAGAAGCTTCAAATATTCTCCTTCTTTTTCGATGGGCCATGATGAGGGGGAGAGGGGGTCGAAACCATCACAAAAAACAGCATACCTTTATGAGCTCACCTTCACAATAACCATCAAATTCTGCTCTGCAAGATGAAAAGTAATAGCAAAAAAAGCATTTAAAAGGTAAAGTCAATACAGAAAAAGGCATCTGAAGTTCAAATATAATTAGAGAGGTTAGCACATACGCAGCCAACTCTTTTTGCACTTTTACAGCCTCAACTTGGACTACCATCTGAGCCTTCTTGACTGTCTCATACAGGTTTTGCATGTTACCCAATATTCCAGCCTAAATCAGTTCAAAAAGGTGAAGCTTAGCCACTCGAGGAGTAAGAAGGGGAAAACAGGCATATCCCATATCAAACCAATCCCAGCTGCCAAGAAGTTAGAAAGCAGAGAAGTATGGTGTCTTCAAGATACAAACTGTCAACTAAAGCCACGTGGCTCTGCAGACTGGTGTATTCTTGCTTCTACATGACACAAACTTCATACATCAAAGGGCACTTGCACCTAGGAAAACAAATTGATGGAATTTATAACAAAAAGATAGAACTAAGCTGACCTTTGATGGTGCATCGTCGCCCTTATCATCTTTTTTCCCTCCAAACAAACCATAAACACGTACTGATCTTGAGTTCTTTCCTGGCCTACAACTTGTCCAGGTTAAACAAGGGCGGCAAACAGGTCTGGCATGTACATTTAACTTACCTGTAAAGCACAAGAAGATAATTCATGGACGATGCAATAAGTCATTCAGATTGACCATATAGCTTTTTCAAATACACACCACAACCACGAACATGCCTAAACTAACTACTGAACAGATAAATAACATATAATATGTAATTCAGAAGACAATATGTGTGGATAAGGTAAAATTAGTGTGGCCTTGACCAAATTTTGAATTAGTAGTTACGAGTAAGTTTCCAGACTATTCTCAACAAATTTTACATTGTCCAATAACTTTCTGACCAGACATCATCAACACTTTGCCAGACTTTTACTATGAACCACTCTTGTAAAAGAAACAGTTCGTTATTAATTTGCACAACCATATGAGAACACAAAATACAATGTACGTATAGCAGTGATCTAAGAAGAGGTACTTCCAACTTCCCAAAAAGTTTGACAAGGTTTCATTTTTGGATGCCGCAATATCTATGATCACAAAGAGAGTTAGTCTACTTGGAGCATTAGAACAGGTAGAAGGAAAAATAAACAATGAATGGGCAAAAAACAAAGAGAGGAGCATGCAAGCAAACGCAGATGCATGAGAGAGAACGAGTCAGAGAGACTTGTCAACCATGGAAAGTCAGAAGTCAAAAAACTTAAGGGAGCATCACATATAACACTCTATTATCATCATAAACCATTCTAACTGGTATACATATATTGTTAGACCTGCATCTATTTTGTAAAAAATTTCCCTAAATTGGGAGACAATCACATTTGGGTTTATTGCTTTAATGGAACCTTTCGTAAGCACTACGTATACTAATGATCCAAAAATTGTAAAGGAACAAAAAAGAACTTAAACATATCAAACATGGAACAATTGACAAGTTTACAGCATGGAGGCAGCAGCTCTTTTCCATCCTAAAAAGGTAAATAAATAATAGGCAACAAAGAAGAAAGACCTAATAAATAATAAGCAACAGAATTGAATGTGTAGCCAAAATCAAAAGCCAGAAATGAATCATGAAATGTATTGAGCAGTCAGACTTTCAACAAGGAAAGTTCATCATAGTATAACGCTTGTCCAAAATTAAGATTTACGAATGGTCATTTATACAAATTGTTTGGGTATTTAGTCATTTACCACACCCTAACGGCCGAACACGAGAAAGGGTCAGCGTTGCACAGTCCAAATGGACAGGGTTAGGTACAGAACAATCCATATCCTCAGTGCAGATAATGGTTTGATCACTACGACGGTTACTCTGCAGTGTAGAATTAACCACTGGCATTGCTAAGAGCAGTATAGCAGAGAAAGCAGTCAAAGCACTGAGCAATAACAATGCCCTTCAAAAAATCAGCAACTGCTGTCTCCCATCATAGAGACATCCTTCACAACCATACTTAAGCTTCGTCATGTATACTTAATAGATGCAATTCACCGCATGTCTAACCAGAAGACATCACACCATAGCATCGCCCCAATGCCCCTCTCTTTCTCTCGAGGCTCCTGATTAGAGTAGGGTCGGATGTAAACAGCCACAATCCACACTTACAAAAGGTTGTTTCCCTATAAAATGACCCTTGATTGAAAATTAATTGAGAATCTGATACACACAATATGTAACAGGCACATCATAATGCAAAGCACAGAATTGCCAGCAGTAGTTTATTGAACATACTGTACCCTCAATCCTAGGAAAAAGATGCAATCTTTTGGCAGAATCCTAGAAAAAGATGGAAACTTTGGCACAAATTTCTTCAAAAGAATCACCAATTTCGAAATGAACCAAGCAAAATTAATTATAAACTAAGAAAACCCTAATTGATTCAACAAGAATCAAAAATAAAGCACCCATTTTACATTTCATGCCTTTCAGGTAAGCACATACAAATTTCACTGTGCTAAGTCAATTTAGATAACAATAAAAAAAACAAAATCAGAATTAAACACAATAAGCAATTAGAAACTGAAACACTGCCCAAAATAGAAGCAGATAAGAGAGAGAAAGAGCTTACAGAAGGAGACAGAAGGGGAGGTGCCCTTGAGTTTAGACCAAGTGGGTATTTGAGGAGATGTACTGAGGGTGGTGCTCGTAGAAGCCATTTTCAGGGGGGAGAGAGAGAGAGAGAGAAGGGAGAAGGAGAAGATAAACCCTTTCCGTCTGAAATCAGTACTCTCACTTTTTCACGCGCACACAGTAGGACTGTATGTTGCATCCATTCTTCAAAATAAACTAGGTGTATGCCCGTGCGATGCACGGACTTGTAGTTTACATTAGAAAATATATTTTCAATGATATCAAGAAAATAGATTAATAATTTATCAATATCGTCTATAATAACTAATATGAAAGTTACACGTACAAAATCAAAGTTGTGCTATGTGAGTATAAAATTGCTTATGTGATATACAATAATAATTGTTTAGATTTAAATGATAAGTTGAATTTATATATTTTCATACTTTAAAAAAAAATTCAAATAAATAGTTAAATGACAGAATCTCACAACCGTGCACCATCTTGATATAATGTCCTTATGGAATTTATACATTCATGTGCTTATTTAGTCCATAAATTTATCTACCAAGCTTATTAATAGCCAATATACTACTATTGGTTCTTATCTCTCTTTGATTTATATTTTTTTTATATAAAATTATTTATGTGTCATATAATGTGTTATGACAACGGTTTGATCCATGTAGATAAAATAATTTCCTTTATTTTTTTATACTTAACAGAATTTATTGAAGAAAACAGTGTTTAAACCTACTTTATTCATATTATTTTACCAAATTAGCTTATTGCTCTGTCTCCATGAACCATGTACTTTTGTTGGGGTATAGAATCACTATGAAGATTAGATGCATATATAATACATTAATTTATTAGTTAGTTTTAAAGTCAATGCATTTATTACTTTGACTACTTTACCTTATTAAATTCTTATATCTAGTTTTTGGTATAGTTTAGTTTAAGGTTTAATTATGTGCATGTATCATTCACTCAAATAAATAAATAAATGTTTATGTATCATATTTATTAATTACTACTACATAATATGGTTCATATCCTCATTAATTGGTTAACTTGGCATTAGCTTTTGAATATAATGATGATTGGACATGGCAACACGCAAAACACGTGTGAATACAATAGCGCTATGATCAACTTTTATATAGGATCATTTTATAGTATGTTCTTTTTTTCGAAAATTCATACGCCAAAAACTTTGTTCAAGAAAATAGTTTAAGTGATAGGTTTACAATTAAATACCATTTTCGAAAATATTAATACCTCTACGTGCTTGTGTAACTCTATAACTTTCTACCATGACAAAACCCATTACTAGCGTTTTTGTTTCTCTTTGGTCTACATTGTATTAAAATTATTAATAATATTTTTTCATCTAAAAATAATTTATGTTTAATGTCATGTATTATGCAACAGTTGTTTGGATCCACATGGCCAAACTAATTAATTTCCTATTTTTCTAATTAAAAGAAATTGGTTAAAAAAATAATAGTTATATTTACACCAATTTTACTTAAATGTCATGTACTATACAGTAATTGTTTGGATCCACATGGCCAAACTAATTTTGTATTTTTCTAATTAAAAGAAATTGGTTAAAAAAATAAAAGTTATATTTACACCAATTTTACTTAAATATTGTACTAATTTACTACATTTATCCATCATCATGGAGAATCACTTATAATTTTGTTTAATGTCATGTATTATACAACGGTTGTTTATTTGGATCCATGTAGACAAATTAATCTTTTATTTTTCTAATTAAAAAAATACTAAAAAAAATAATTATGTTACTTAACTATTCTACTAATCTATATATTTCTCCAACTTCCTGGAGAATCATTAAAAATTTCATATGTATAATCTACCAAAAACTGGATTATATATATTAGGAATAATTTCTCTTATAAATTAGATTCGTTGTACCTAGTTTTTAGCATAATTTATTTTAAGTTAATATATCATATCTATGAAATTAATAATGTTCATGTATCGTAATTAATTAGATAGTATGGTTCATATATCGTAATTAATTAGATAATATGACATGGCATTGCCTTTTAGATATGATGATGACTGGAATAGTGACATGGCATGACACGTGTCGATGCAGCGACTGTCATGATCCAACTTTATATATATATTAGATATCTTTTGGGAAATTATCAATAAAAAGTCAAAACAAGGTCTTTTTATTTCATAAATTTTTTTTAATAGGCAAGAAAACATACTCATTATGATCATAATGTTGTATAATGGATAAACTCCCACAAAATCCAATTGGATTGTGCTTACCCTTCAATTATATGATCATTGGTGCTCGCAAATGAAAGTCGGTAAGTTGCTTCATCATGTGATATTTGTAATTGGAAGTCGATGTTGTTTTAGGGACAACTAATTTTACACATTGACTAATGACTAAAATATGTGTTTAATTTAAATTTCTAAAATACAAGAGTCTTAAAGTAGGATATTTATAGTCAATGAGGTCTTAGCATAGTGGCTAAAACTGAGGTCCTGGATACATTAGGTCCCTCGTACAAATCCCGCACTTCTCCTTCCTCCAAATTATAAGTCAACTTATTGTAGTGTCCTCTGTACCTCTCTTAAATCAAAAAAAATAATATTATAGAGTAATTCATAGCAAGACTTTATGTTACAAGTTTGAGTCTTCTCTCCTAGGGAAGATAATGGAACATGGGAAGGAAAACTATTTCAACCTATTTGGCAATTTCTTCACACCCTCATGAAAGTCATGACCCCCCAATTCAAAGGAAGATAATTCTTTTTGTTTATTAAGAAAAAATATATATAAAAAGGAAGATAAAACTCACAAACAATCATAATTTTCCCCCCTCTCATTTCCCTTCTTCCCCTCAATTCTGCAACTTTCAAACAAGTTGCTTTTATAACTTTGTTAAATCTTATGATATCTCACTGATTTTATTCTGATTTTTTTTTTGTATATAAATAACTCACCAAGGCACCAGTCATATCATAAATGAATATCTAACAATTGGAAAATTCAAACTATTCCCTCTATATTGGCGAGCACCTCCTGTAACTTAACCAATCGTAGATCCCTCTTAGGGTCCGTTTGGTTCAACAAAATGGAATGAAAACGGTAATGAAACTGAAAACCTCTAAATATGGAATGAGACTCTATACTTTATATAAGTTGTTTGATTTAGTGAAGGTGGAATCCAATTTATCATTCTTTTCAATTAATTTTTGGTGAGAAATATTAACTTTTAGTTTCTTTAAAAACAGAATTTAATGTAAAAACAAAAAAACCCACCCACCCCTTTTCTCTCTCCTCCCTAAAAACCCACCACCCCTTTTCTCTCCCCTCCCTTAAAAACCACCGTACTCCCCCATGTCCACCATGAAATGAACAACACCCCTTTTCTCAGATCTGAGTTGTGGTGGAGGAGGGGTGAGATGGTGAGGAGAGAGAAACTCGTGGCAAGGAGGGGTGGTGGTGAGGTGGTCGAAGTCGTGGCGGCGGTGGAGGTAAGGTGATGAGAGAGACTGTTGTGGTGGCGGTGGTGGTGGAGTTGGGGTGGGATGGTGAGGAGAGAGAAAGTCCACCATTGTTTTAGTTTGCTTTGGTTTTTATTTTGATTTTGTCTTTTATTTTTATTTGATTATTAAATGGAAAAGAGGAGGTATCATTTTGATACCACTAGAAATTAGGGAGTTTCAAGTGGTGTTAAATTGGGGGGGTTTTGAATCCGGGGGGATTCGAGACGTACCAAACACTGGAAATGGATTCAGTGATTCTATTCCCTTACTTTTGGCTCAACGAAACAGGCCCTACTGCGAGATCAGATCAGAACAGAGCAGCAATCTATGAGCCTCAACATGACAAACAGGCACCTTTTGCCAATAAGCAAAATGCAACCATACAATAAAACCCCAATCATCGTGAGTAGCTTCAGTAAGCCATTATGCGAGGCGTTGCTGATCCTCGTATAGATATTCCAAGCAAGGAAGAATCGCCATTGCAGATAAGAACATGAAATGCAAGAGGGAGTAGTAAGAGTAGAATCTATATTTCCAACAATATGTCAAAAACCTGTCACATTTGTTGTTTGACAGAAGAACCACACATCAGGGCATCAAAATCCTGCTGTTATAACATAACCACTTTAATACAGATTACAGACAGAAGAACTACAAAGTACTCCGTACTGAAAAATTGACGTTCCAACTTATCTATTGGAAAGAAGACTACAAAGAAGTGATGTTCCAACTTGCAAGTTCTAACACCCCAAAAACAAAAGAATTACTATAATACTAAACAGCTTCTAGTTAAGATTAGTTTTGCCTGATCAACAAACTTCACCACATTTATCATTGCATCTTGGCTTTATAGACCCACATACAAGAGGATTGATGAGAACATATTGCCCTTAAAAAAGGGATAAAGAGGCCTGTCAGGACCTCAACTTTCATTTCATTGGCAACTCAGGACCCCTAAACGAGTTGAAGCCCAACTCAGTAAAAATAATGACGTGGAGTGTCCAATTATGTATTTTGTACGCCTGGTCAGAGGAAAATACGCCCCTGCCTCCATTATGCTCATCCCCTATCTCTCTCCTCCCCTACCTCCATTAATTCACCCTCAACCCCAATCCATAGCAAGCATACACCAGTACCATAAACTCACTTCTTCACAAAATCAAAACTTCCAGAAGGTCGAAAAAAATTAAATTAAATGCTCAGAAACAAAAGCCACACACCCCACAAAAAAAAAAAAAAAAAAAAAGGAAAATTGCAAACACCAAAACAAGAATCCAATTCTCCATGAAACTATGATGCTCTGTTCGTTTTCAACTCTAACAAAAAACCCCTTTTCCTGTTTCTTCAATCAATCCCATTTTCATCATCAATTTTGGGGAGTTTTCGATTCTTAGCAAATACAGGGTTCTCTTTGTCAATTGAGTTTGATGGATTAATAAGAATTGGGAGGAGGGAGAATGAATTGCATCTCTTCACTCTTCAACTAATTTGGAAAATCCATTTGTTCCCCTTAAAAGAAACAATCCTTTACATCTGCGGTGCTGTCAGACACATCATCAGCTGTCTTCATGCTGGAGCTGAGAACATCCAAGCCTGCCAGGAGCACCAATGAAAACGCAAATTGAGGAATGAAAATAGTCTGTTATTAAAATACTGCTCCCTCCTTCCAGAATTTATTTATTTTTAAATAGTCTCCTTCCAGAAATCATAGTCACCTTCATAATGCAATGTAAACTCGCAATGTGACATTTAATTTCGAACAGAGGGTGTGTAATTTAAGATATATAAAGAAAGATGTTTACTTTTAGGGGGGGATTCACAAAGGCACTACATTGGTAAGGAAAAAATGAACCCACAACAATTATGTATTCACAAAGGTACTGCATTGGTAAGCTCTCAGCGTAGAACATGTAAACCTTTTACTCCCAGCATAAAAAGTGCTTGCGTAATTTCTCCATAATTAAAAGGTTTCTCTCCCCTCACCCCCTGCGATTCTTTCAAGCAAGAATTCAACAGTATATATTTTGAATCTATTTCTCAAAAATCTTTTTACAGCATAATCCTAGAATAAAGTTTTCCTAGAGATTTTCTACCTCTACGGCTCTACCAGAAGAGAGAGAAATTACATGTTATCAACAGAATATTTGCAAAAATATAAACCCCAGCCCCTCAGCACTTGACAATGCCATGGATTTCTTTTTAGCACTAGGTGAACCTTAACAACAACCATCAAAACAAAACATAAAGAATGTCTCACTTAAGGTGACTTACAAATTATCAGACCGCAATCATTTCGCGTATGTCAAAGACAAATCTCTTAATTCCATAATCAGTTCATCTAAAGAAGCATGTCAACAAAAAAGATGCAACACCTTGACTAACATGTCATATACAAGAAAGGAAGACAAGTGACACTGACAAGACAAAACAAAACAGGATACTAACGAAAAGGCAGGAGTGCGACTATTGGACAGGTGGGCCTCCCTCCCTCCCTCCACTCCCTCCCTCAGCGGGCGCTGGGACATGTGACATGAGTGCTTGTTGGGGGCGCTGGGACATACGCGCCCGGGCGCTGGGACATGGGTGCTGCGTCATGGGACATGGAACATGACGCTAGGTACTGCATCAAGGTGCTGGGGCTTCCGGGAGGCCCCAAAAACGTGGATTATAGCCCACGATTTTTGGCTTTGCGGGCCCTGGTATCATTTTTGCCCAAATTTCTCTGGGAGGTATATCATGACCCAAGAGGACCCTCGGCGCCCCGAGAGGGTCATCCGGATCCCCAAACTTCGATATCACCGATGTTTTCGGTGTTCCGGTCATTACATTGGTGTCCCATAAAAACGTCCTTACAAGACTATCATGGAGCAGATAACCGACCCCAGGGGCCTCCCATGTGCCCAAGGGGTGTCCTGTGTGATGTGATGCGAAAATATACACCTTTTTGGGCCTCCCGGAAGCCCAAAAAACGTGGATTATAGCCTTTGATTTTCGGCTTCCGAGGCCCGGTTGTCGTTTTTGCCAAACTTCTCTGAGTGGTCTATCGTGACCCTAGAGGACCGTTGGTGCCCCCGGACGGTCATCCGGGTCCCCGAACTATGATTTCACATGGGACATGGGCTCTAGTTCTCCACCTCAATCACCCTAATTCAAAATATCTCAATTATATCATTACATCAGTAAGTATGCAAAGAGTTCTTCGCATTATTTTGCTAAAAATAGTGAACATAAATTTCTTCAAAGAGAAGGCAGCAGTACTAGTAGTTGCACAAGCAACTTTTGAAATGCTATCCGTGAGGTGAAAACCTGAAGGAGGTAATTTTAAAACCTATTTGGCTATTTAGAGAGCTCTTGGTATGCCCTTGGCCATCATAATTGACGTCTTATCTAATGTTCTCCAGACCTTAATCCAGCTGTTTTTTCTTATAACCAACCTGAAGACTCAACTCAAGCTCTACCCAAATGATTAACTAAATTCAAACCCAAGTTATTGATAAAAACTTCATCTGGACATCTAAATTCTCGACTCGAAAATAGAACTGGGCAACATCATCAGTTTTCAATTTCCCAATCAAGCTTTAAACGTAAAGGTAAAAGGAAGTTTGGTAACTATCGATACTATTGTATAACGTTAATCCAGCTCTTCAACATAATCAATATATATATATATGTGTGTGTGTGTGTGTGTGTGTGTTTCATTTAAATACATAAAAATGCGTCGATGCCCACTAGAAGCACTGCATTGATTAGAAGTGTCCACCCAGCATGGACTTGAGGCTTCCCAAGTCTCATTTCCCTATTCTAGTTGTAATACACAAGGACCAGGACTGCTTAAGTTGCTAGAACGTCAGGAACATGCCTGAAACAGGTGTGACAGGCTAGTTGAGGAAGCTGCATTACCAGAACATTTTGTCATGCAAACCTTTTTTTAAAGGTCAGTAAGTTTTGTTTCCCCTTTTAAGTACCATCCTCCCAACTGGAGTAAATTTTCACCGCAAGTACCTCAACGGTGATTTCAAGACTCAATCATAAAAGAATTGTACAACCTAAGTAGCCTGGTACTATTTAGGATGACCCTCCCAAGGATCAGAAACTACCCAAAAACAATCGGAATTATCAAACCACCACCAAAGAGATTAATATTTAGAAAACACACACACACAAAAGGATATCTACTCATCAAATGAGACTACTGCATAGAATTACGAACATAGCAGAGCATCTAATCCTTTCAAAGTCAAACCCCCTCCATCCTGACAGAAGGAACAAAAGAAATAACTTGATATAGTAGTGCCTACCAGAAAAGTAACAGGGTCATAACCAGCAGGTTAATTCTCCTCTATATCTACCGTCTGAACTGGACCCAGAGGCCCCTTAACACCTCCATTGTTTTCACCGAGAAGTTCACGAGCTGCCTTCTCTAGAAACTCCTGAGCAGCCTCTCGAACAGACTTTGCCTCGCTTGACTGAAATTTCCTCTTCCTTTGGGTGTTTGTCTCAGAGTACTTATTCCTACCTTCCTCGTTGTTACTGATGGCCCTCATACTATGTCTCTGCTCTACATGAGACAACCCATAGTTATGTCAATTTTCAGAGAAACAGATCAGAAAACATTCCAAATGAAGTAAAGACAGTCACCTACCAGGCGTCAGATCAGGCAAAGAGTGCTCGATAAAGCGCGCTGCCGCTCGATGATTCAAAGTAGTACTAGGTCTCAAAGGTGCTTCAAAATAAGAGCAAACAAAATACTATCACTATTCTCAAAGCACAAGTAACATCCAAATTGAAATATATAATATCTACAGTTTCGCAGTATAAGTATGTTAGACTAAGACTTATGAAGACCTAATTTACCGAACTAATCTGTACCTTTACTTAACTCCACAAAGCGCTCAAGTTTCTCTTGGTACCGGCTTAACCTATCCTACAAATGAAGCCATACTACAAAATTAAGGAACTGAAAATGAATAACTTCATCATAGATGAAGAAACATAGAGACTCATTATAAATACCAAAAATGAAGGGGAGGGGAGTTTAAATAAGGCTTTGTTGATTATAAACATCCCTGGGTAAAATGAATGAAGCATAAACAAAAGCATTAAGATACAACAAAGAGACACAACAAAAATCCATTTAAGTCATCAAACAAATAATCAAGACTTCCGTCCAAACAAAAAAAGAAAGATAATCAAGACTTTAATGCATATTAAAGAAGAAGATGTGCCAAACTAAACCACGAAAATTGGCAAATTTTAAACCAAAACTAATTTCACAAAAGAATGACATATTTAAATAGAAGACCCAGATGATGAAAGTTCTAATTTCACAAATGAACTACATTAACAAGAATACATACCAGTTCTCCTTTAATTGGGTGATGATCAGGATAAACACCAGAGCACCTTAGCCTCACTGCATGAACAAAATAAAACAAACCCACAAAAAAATTAAGCATTATAATCAAAACCCACAATCAAATTAGGCCCTTTAAGAGAAATAAAGAATAATTAAACGGGCAAATTGGGATTTAATTACCTGCCAACAACATTGAAGTAGTTTTTGCAAGCATTAGAAGAGTATGAGCTCGTTCAAGAGGTGGCAACTCATTGAGAACTTCTGGGTCAGATGAGAGAGAAAGAAACTCATCAAAGTTGGCTTTGAGGTCATTAATGTTACTCAATGTTCTTCTCACTCCATCCATCAATTTCTCTGTCAATACCAAGTTGCTCACATTCTCAATCTCCATTTTCTCTCTCTCTCTAGAAATTTAGGGTTTGAAGAGAAGACAAAAGGGTGAAACTTTGAATTACAAAGTTGAGAGAGAGTGTTTTCTCTATCTGTATGTATCTTTTTTTTCCAATTGCACAAGTTCGATGTTTTGAGGGTTTTGGGGTTTGTTAAGAGGGGTTGAATTGGTTTTTCTGGCGGCAGCTATTAAACTGTATTGGCTTCTTTGCTTTTTCTTTTGCGCAATCTATATTCTATTCGGGTCCTTTTGTGTAGGACATTGTATTCTTACCTCAGGCTGTACCTGTATTGGTTCAATTTAATTCCCATGATCTGTATTTGGCTCTCACCCTCTCTTTAAGATGGTACAACAATACATATAGATTCATCTTATTTGATTTTTTGCTTGTCAAGATTCATCTTATTTGATAGGAGTATATAAAATGTCGATTTGTTAGTCTTTTTGGAATTCCCACATAAGAGGCCGGTATATCGAAATCTTGGGCCATAATGTACCCCAAAGAAGTTAAATCTCAATCGGACTCTCTACGAAACCAAAAATTGAAGGATATGATCCACGCTTTTAGGACATCTAAAGGGTGCGGAACGAACGTTGTTAGTGTTACTTATGAACCATATTGTATGGGACACCCAAGGGGACAAGGGATGAAGGGAGGGTCCTGGGGCTCGGTTATCGAGTCTATATGAGGTCTGGACGACCATTTTATCAGTGAATCACTCTAAGGGTTCGAACACCGAAACCGTGAATGAATATGGAATTCAGAGGGCCAGCATGACCTCCCTAGGAAACCGGGGGTTCCTCTTGAATTACAATGAACTCCTCAAGGAAGTTTGGGCAAACATCTTGATCGGGATTTGGGAAGTTCAAAATTGAAAGGAATAACCCACATCTTTTAGCTTTTCAAATGACCTCATCATCAAAAATTGTTATATTTACACCATATCGCACTGAAAACCTCCAGGTTCAATTATCAATCCTTTTAAGTTTGGATGACCATTTCCAGGTTAGCCATTCAAACGGGCAGAAGACCGAAACTACAAGGAAACGGAGTTCGGTGACTCGGATGGTCTCCGCAGAGCATCGAGGGCCCTCTTCAGTTATAATAGACTCTCTAGAGAAATTTGGGCAAACATTTGTATCTGGCCCCATCAAGTCGAAAATTGAAAATTATAAATTATAATTCACGTCTTTTGGGCTTACATAAGTTCCTAAAACAAAATTTGTTATTTTCACACCATGGCACATTGGACAAACCTAAGGGACGATAAAGGTTCATGGGAGTCTGTTATCAGATCCCATTAAACTTGGACGTTCATTTTACTATTCACCCACTCCAAGGGCTCGGACGCTGAAACCAAGAGTGATTATGGAGTTCGGGTACACGAATGCCCTCCCTGCAGCATGGGTGATCCTCTTGGGTAACAATGAGCTCTCCAGATAAATTTTGCCAGATATCTCAATTGGGTCCCAAAAATGCAGAAAATAAAGGTTAAAGTTCACTTTTTTGGGATTTCAGAGGGCCATGAAATGAATGTTTTTATTTTTGCATCATATTTCACAGGAAATCCCTGGGTGACGAGGGAGGCCCTCGGGGTCGATTATCAGGTCTTATTAGATTTGGACGACCATTTTACTTGTCACCCACTTTAAGAGCACATACACTAAAATCATGGTGAGTGTAGAGTTTGAGGACCCATATGGACTCCCTGGGGCATCGACTGCCCTCTTGGGTCATTATGTACTCCCCAAAAAGTTTGGGCATAAATTCCAGGTGAGTCTCGGAGAAATCAAAATATGAATGCTATAATCCATGATTTTGGCGCTTCTGGGGGCCCTAAAATGAAGTTTGTTATTTTCGCACCAAATTTTACGGGGCACTAGAGGGCAGGAACCTGATACTATTGGTGAGTATGGAGTTTGAGAACCTAGATGACCCCTCTGGCTCTAAGGCACTAAGGGTCTCTTGGTTCATAATGGACCGGGAAAAAATTTGGGCACAATTTTTCAATCGGGCCCCTTGAAGTTGAGAATTATTGAAGACTACATCTTAAAGTTTTTTTGGTTATGCGAAGGGTTCCGCAATGAATATTGTTATATTCACACCATGTCTCGCAGGACACCTCCGCAAACGAGGGAGGTGGGTCGTTTTTGGTGCTTTATTAGGCCAATTTTGTAAGACAAAGGGTAGGAAAAGAGAATCGTAATGGCAAACCGAGGGTTTAGTTGTCCCAACTTGCTATATTTCAAAGAAATGACAAAGATTTGGCGGTAAGAAAATGAGGCAAACTCTGAAATGGTCAAGTAATTTGGTTGTGGCCTCGTGGGGTTTGATTTCATGACATATGCTATGAATTCAATTTCCGTTAGTGTATTTATTGAGCATGATTGTATTAATATCTTGTAAAATTGTATGGTGTATATGATTTGCAGGTTATTACATACATCTAAGATTTACCTAGTGTACAATATAAGAGTTATGAGTAAACGTTAACAAAAACTACCCACTAATAATGAGAGGGTGCCAAGTAGAGATGATACTGTGCATGGTTAGCACGAGACACGACACGACCGAGCACGCTTTTTACATGGCATGACACGGGCACAGAGGAAGCACGAACACGAATGACTAGGCTTGGGCCTGGATTTTGAAAAGAAAGCACGGTGGGGCACTACACGACATGACACGACGAAAATTTTAATATTATTTGAAAAAACATGGGCACAAGCACAACACTCACGACACGACAAAAACGCAAGCACGGGCACGATCTGGGCCTACCTTTTGGAAGAGGAGGCATGACATGACACGGCATGAAGCATGACAACTATAAGCACGACACGACACTGTTAGAATGCACGAAAACACAATACGAGCACGACCCGAGCACGACATGCAACCATCTTTAGTGACAAGAAATAAAACTTCAAGTACTAAACTCTACCACCAAAGGAAGAAAGAATACAAAAGAGGAAAGAAAACCATGCTAAATTGAACAAGTAAACCAGGTTAAATGAACACATGATTGAAGTAAAAAGGATCCAATAGGACTAATTTGCTAAGAACTTGGACAAATAGGGGAATTTACGATTTTTCTCTCATCTTATTGAAGAGAGAACCATTTCTCTCATGAGTCAAGAGTCATGACAACATAGTTTGCACTCATTGATTATGATTTGTCGTACTTAAAAAACAAAAAAAAAAAAAGGCCTTCAAAACCGGGCGTGATGGCTGGCTGAAACTACACTGCAAATACACATACACACCATTTCTCCTTCAATTTGAATGATGCTTATGTATTCATTCAGAAAAGTGGACCCCACAACCGAAAGTGGTGCATAGGGGGGTATTCTGGTAAATTCACTTGCATGTTGACATGTTAGCTGGTCTTTGATATTAAAAAACCACCATGACAACAAATCATAACTTCTCCAAATACATACATAACACATAAGGTTCAAAGCTTTTTTATACAGTCCTGAAACCAGAAAGATAATAAGGCATATGAGGATAGCCAAAGCCAGCCATAACCCAATTTATCTCTCTCTTCCTTTTTTTTTTAACTCCAGTATCTACCCATCTCAAAACAGCACACAGTGACACACAATACACACAACCTCTTTCTCTCTCTTCTAGAATCTCTCTCTCCTCTTCCTCTCTCTTCTAGAATCTCTCTCTCCTCTTTCTCTCTCTAGCATGGCCCCAACCCAATTGGACCAAAAAGAAGCAATTTTTATGGGAGAACATAAATGCCCAACAAAAACTGAAAAAGTGGGCAAAAAAAAGGAAACAAACAATGGGGGATGAAATAGAATTTTAGATAGATATATAGAGATTAGAGAGAGAGAAAACATGGCCAATGTCTTCTGAAATTTTGTCCTCCAATCCAAAAATCCAAACCCAAAGTTCTCACCTTTCTCTCTCAAAGAATTCATTATTATTATCATTGCCACAAATACCCTTTTATTTTTCCTTTCTGCCATTGCCACAATGTTGCCCCCATTTCCTTCCAAGTTCCATCTTCATCACAAGCCACCAACTCTTCCCTTTCCCAATTTCTCTTACCTGTGGGGGCCCTTTTTGGGGTTTTCCACCTTCTCTCTTCACCCTTCCATGCAATGTTGTTCCATACGCAGTATTAGGAGAGAGAAAGAGAGAGAGAGACTTTTATCCCTTTTCAAGCCTGCCACAGTTTTCTTCTATATCTTTATCTTTCTCTCTATTTCTCTCTCTCTCTCTCCTTTTATATCTCTTCTCTGAAATTCTTATCTTTCTGCAATTTATTAGGGTTTTCTGCCCTTACCCAGATTCTATGTTTACGCTCCCTCTTTATTTCTCTGCCTCTTTGTGTTTCCTCTCTTTCCTTGTTCTTCCCCCTTTTGATTTCTTATTCTAGGGTTTGGGTTTTTTGATTGATTTTTGTGGGATTTGTGGGATTTTGGTTGATGGGTATGCGATTTGGCTAAAAGGGTCAAAAGGGTTTTCATGGATTCTCGCCGATTTAATTCTGTTGATGAGGAGGCTAAAGTCAGGCAGAAGCATCAAGTTCTGTTGCAAGAATACTTGGTCTTGCAAAAGGTTTGTTCTTGATCCACCCTCTCTAATCTTGTTGTGATTGCTTGATTTTCTTGTTTTGATTGCTTGATTTTATTGTTATGATTGCTTGATTTTGTTTGGTTTTTCCTGATTTTTCTAAGCTTCACTTAGTTTGATTCTGTTCTAGTTGTGAACTTGTGATCTATCAGGTGTTATGGGTGGAATTGGTTTATGTGTGGTTATTGGGAAATTGTGAATTAGCAAAGCTATGATCTTTCTTGGGTTGATTTTGTATAACTGTGGAGGAAAGTATCTCTTTTATGTCTTCAGAGAAGCATGTAAATTACTGTCTTGAATCTTGATTTTTGTATGGGTGATTAAGCTGGTTCTGTGTTAAGTTCTGTATGCTGAATGAACTGTGAGAAAGATTGAATTTTCATTGGATTTCTTTTCAAAGAGAAGATTGGGCATGGTTTTGTGATAACTATAGAAGAATTCTTCTATAGTTTTGAGGAAGTTGAAAGACGGTGTCTCGATCTTGTATCTGTATGGGTGAGTAAACTAATTTTGCTGTCTTTCTGTTGTAGGAATGTGTTTCGAAGAAGAGAAAGTTGAAGGAAACAAAGGAACGGAAAGAAACCCTTATGGATGAAATTAGGTAACGTCCATAAAACATTGTTTGATTTGGAAGTGGTTCTGTTTCTTCTTGTCGAAGATGTTTTACTTGTGCTGATGAACGGTCCTTTGTAAACTTAAAAGGAGCATCCTGTAGTGGTTCCATGAATGTTTAGTTTAGTCTAGTCGTCTCATTAGACATGTCTTCTTTCTTTTTGATCACCTCATTAGACATGTCCAAAACAACTTAACAAGTGCTTAAATGCTAAGGAGCCCCGTCTTTTGTGGGTTTGTGTAAGTGATATTATCTTTTACGACGACAGTTGATGTCTTGATATCTTCTTTCACCTACGTTTAGATTTCTGAAGCAAAGACGCAGCTTCCTGTTGAAGAGTCAATCACAAAATTCAGAACAACAGCAAGATGCTATCCCGTTACACAAGCCAGATGCGAAATATGCTGGAGAAACAAGCGGAAGATACTTTGATGCTAGTGAACCTGCATTCCAGAATTCACGCTCAGCAATGGGATCTATGTGGAATTCGGTACATTTCTCACACTTGGGCGATTTTTTCTGTAATGCACATGGAATAACTATACATTGTAGTAGCACGATTAAAGACTGACACTTGTGACTGCGTCTGAGTCAATACTGCTTATTGTGTTGCAGGGTAGTGTTAGTAAAGAGGAAGTCGGTTTTGCACCTTTGAGATTAGGGAAGAAGCATAAGGATTTGTTTGCGAATGGGAAACGAGCAGAGAAAAGGAAAATTTCTTGGCAAGACCCGGTGGCTTTGAAGGTTTAACTTCACTTTCAGAGGAGTACTTATATTTGTGCAGAAAAGGTTACCATTGGCATTGACCTTGTAATAGTGAATCATTCTTTTCTTCTACTAGTATGCTTAACGACAAAGTACGTAGAGTAAAATCTTGCCTTTGTGGAATGCCATTCCTCAATTTATGAACATGTCACGAAGTTTGTATATTACAAAGTTGATAAATCTTCTCCAAATACGAAGCAAAGATGCTGCAGCATCCACAAGAAGGGAAGGCAATGAATAGTGACTCGTGCTCTCTACCCATGTCAAGAGGGGAGAACGGTCACTTGAGTCGGTCATGTTTCTTAAAGAGCCTTTGCTTCCTCTGCGTAATTGCTTTATCTTTCTTGTACTAGTCCTTCACAGCTGTGATGGTACTGATAGATGAGAGATTTATGTAGGCTCAAGCTCAGGAAATGGTACTCAATCTTATAGTAATACGAAACTTATAAGCTAATTTTTGCTATGTGCTATTGGTTATCGTCTTAACTCATTGTGTATATGTGGGTGTTTGATTTGTTGAGCTTGCACTTTCAGGCATCTACATAGCGTTTTTAATACGTTTCTTTTTCTTTCCTCATCCGTGAATTGACCTTGATCATTTTTGTTGAACTTTTGTGCTTGCTGTCAGCTTGTTATTGGTTCAGATTCTGGAAAATGGTTCACTGCACTAGAAATTAAGCTTCTAAGAATTGTTCACCTATAGTCTCCATCAACCATCAGGACGCAATAATATGATAGTGTCACATCCTGTTCAACTAACTGGTAATACGAAAGAGATCATCTACCATTGTCCATTACCAGCACCAGTTTGCAAGAGAAGACGTGCCCGATGATCCTTTTGAAGTGTAATTTTTCAAGCCATCTTAGTATCTTACGAAGTTGGGGAAAACGATCTAAAATATTTTTCAAAAGCTCTTTTTAAGGATACAAGTCTTAAATCTTCATCTACAACTGAAACATTTGATCGAGCTTGAGTACTTGACTACATTTCAGTGGCCTTTTCTCATGAATAAAGTGAAATGAAATAATGGGCGTTTCAATCCAATACAATGAAGTTTCAACACCGAGTTGACTTAATATTCTCATTATGTTGATACAAAATTTGTTGAAGCTACCACTAATTTCCTCATCAAGTGCACTGTCTACCATACATCACAAGTTATTATGACGATGTAACGGGGTAAGAAAATATGTTGAGAAGAAAACCCACTTGAAATCAGAAAAAGCTAACCTAGCTGTGAACCAAATATTAACCTAGAACTACCAAGATTTCAGGTAACTAAGTACTCCCTTTGTCCCATTTTATATGGGTGCTTTAGCATTTGTGTTTCACAATTATGCTAGTTGAGTCACGGAAAACAAAGCACCCATATAAATTGGGACGGAGGGAGTAATTTAGATATTCGATTAATTCTGGTTACGATTCTCTTCTTCACGAGCAATGTGATCACCATTTTCACATGGAAGCTTACTATTTGGTACCTTTCCCATGCTCTATTGCATCCTTTGACATCCTTGACACAACAATGACGCCACCACCATTTTTATGTAGAAGTGTTATGTGCTTATTGCTCTTCCTATGAGCAGCCATTGCTGCTTCATCGCATGTTTCTTCATTGCACATCTGGCAGTGCCAATACTTCACATTTTCCTTGCTCATCTCCTTGCTTAAGTAACCACTATTCTCTAACTTTTCTGTGTCTGGGCTAGCTCTAAGAAGAGATTCTTGTCCATTCTCTTCGGTCTGACCACTCGTCACATCTTTAGTTTCAGAAGCTTTGTGCAAGCTGGAGCTCCTCTCAGTCTCCAATTCAATTTTCTGTTGGCCTGATTTGTTGATCGTATCTTGCTCATTTTCTTGGGGATTCCCTGGCTTGGGAATTGTATTTCCAGTGACTTGCTTAGATTTGGGAGTTTTCCCTCCCTCCAGGCTCTTCTCCCTCGAAGTCTTAACGAGTTCTGAGGCTTTTTCAGCCACCTTGCAATCTACATTGTCAGTCTCCTGATGAGACATTCCTTCCTTGGCCTTGTGCTTTTTTCCTTGAAAATGATCGTTTAGGTTTTTCTCCGATACCGCTGATACTTGACATAATGAGCAGTACCATTTCCTTATGGTCTCAGTTTCCACATCTGCATTGCCGGCAGGCTTTTCAACAGCTTCCTGAAACTTCTCAGTATTACAGACCTCCATCTTGCTAGTATTTGGATCAAGTCCAAGTTTAGCCTCCTTTGATTTGTGCTTCTTTCCTTGGAGAGGAGATTTTAGGTGCATCTCAGAAGAAGCAGGCACTTGACACAGTGAGCAGTACCATTTATTGGTACCTGGCGTTTTATCTTGTTCCGTGAGTTGTATGGAGTTCTCAATGGAACAGTCAATGCTCATGCTGCTGACTGTGTCAATAGATTGAGATCTTGCTTCCTTTGCTTTGTGCTTTTTCCCTTGGAAATGAGTGTTCAGAGTTCCCTCGGATGTTGCGGACACTCCACACAAGGAGCAATACCACTTCATTTGTGAGTCCTTGCTTGCAGCTGAAGCTGTTTCTACGTCACCCCCTCCTGCTAATGCATCAGCTTTCCTTTTCATGCCAGCAGTTCCAGAACTAGCCTTGGCCTGTTAACAGCAGTATATACCACAATATTGTGAAGAGCAGAATGTAACTTGTCATAACCGAAGAAACTAGCATTTAGCTCTGTCAACTGAGAGCCAACAGCAAACAGGATGATGTTAACTTGCGATGATGTTAACTTGCAATGATGTTAACCCATTTATCAACACAAATGCAAGGGATTGTTCCAACTACAACATTGGACTGAACAAAACGTATTCTAACATATGTACATTTGCCTAAACTGAGTGTTTGTGATCCTGTTGCATAAAGCATATGAGAAGTGGTCCACACAGAAGCAGCATTTAGCAGTGCAAATTGGTAAACCTTCCACTAAAGTACTCAAGTTTTAGACAATACCTAAAAAAGGACCAAATAATCATCTATGATGACTTTTGCTCCCGGAAAACCAGTATCTCTAAGGAATAACTGATCAACCATACATATATGTTACCAGGTAATTAAACACTTCAAACCCCATACATCTACTCATGTTAGCAGAAATATAAAAAACCCTTCGAGCACAGTTGAAAGCAACATCTGTGATTCAATGAGCTTTTCTTGGGAGCCCATTTCAGCAATTGATCTAAGCTTCCAAGGTCTAAAGTATTAGCAAGAAACATGTAACGGTTCTACCGTGCCTGTGATTTTGAAATTATACTAGCCCTTCCATCACATTCAACCCCAATACACTACCGAACTTCACACTTCGTCCTCATCAATGTCGTCTTACACATACTACTAATACATCTACACAATGAACTTGATAAGTGATACTATAAAAGAGGCATGACAATGCAACATGAATAAAGAAGCAACAGTTGAGAGCAACTTACACATCCAAAAACAGGCCGTTCAATCTTCAATAGGGATCAACAATAAGTTTTTAGTGGAAAAACATCTCACCTGAGAATCAGATAACAGTTGTTCCCCACTCAATTCAGCCATGGATTTCCTAGCAACTTGAGCAGTACTCGAACTCGGGTCTCGTTCGAAAGGCCATCTCCCCAAGGTCATATCTTGTACTTGCTGGCTCTCCCCATTTCCAAGCACATTATTCTCATGTAAATTTGGATCAATTTGCAAAAATTCACCAACCCCACAAACAGAATTGTTGATCAATTTCATCCTCTCACCCAATTTATCATCTAAATCCCCTAAAGCAAGCAACTTTTTATCAAAACTAGGCCTAATTTGAGAACCCAAAAACCCAGAATTCATAGACATAGAATGATCAAGAGAAGCAACCCCTTCAAAACGCCTAAGACCCATCAATTGCTTCTCCACCATAAGCTCCATCCGAACCTCGGCTTCGAGTTTTTTGCGTCTAAGAACTTCACAAGCAATAATCTCTTCCCTAATTCTGTTTTTATCCATGTCTAAATTTAATTGAACAGCATCAATCACTGGGGTCATCTCAATATCTTCTTTCTTAACAGCAAATTCCTCTAAACAAGCGAAAAAAAAGGAATCAATTCTTTTATGATAAATAATGCAAATTTATCAGTTTTAGGGTGTTGTTTTTTCTGGGTTTTAAGGAAACAATATAGGGGAAAATAAAAAAGATGAAAATTTTACCTTGGCATGGAATATTAGGATCAGCGAAGAATGTAGTAGTTGTTGAACTTGCGTTCGTCTTTTCCTGCGAAACCTTGCCTTCCATGGGAGAGAGAGGAGAGAGAGAGATGAATTTGGTTTTGGGGTTTGATGAATTTAATGGAGGAAGGGCAAAGTGCAGGTTATGAAATTGAAAGAACAAAGAAGCAGAGTGTCTTGTTTTACTTAGAGTGTAGAGAGAGAATTTACATAGCTATAAATATTAAAAGAAATATTGTCGAATATTTTAGATGTTGGTGGCCAAAAGTGTATGGACACGTGTCCAATGTTGTTCGTCCGTGCTCATGATGTACTTGTTGTTTAGTTTAGTTTACTCCCCCCATGCAAATGCTGTTACTCGTACTTCTCACCAAAGTCATGAACTCAACAAGTGATAATCATAACCATGGTTTTGGACAATTGTTGTTGTGGGGAAATTCAATCTTCTAACTCTTGTGTCCAAAAAATAGGATAATTGTACCAAGCTTCATACTTCCAAACATATAATATCCAAGTTTTAACTCTTAAATATTTCCTTTGTCACCCCATTCTAAGGGTATCCCACCGTCGACCACAGTGACTAATCCGCTCGTCCAACTGTCAACGCACTAAGCAGTAGGGAGTTGGCTAAGGGATTTTTTCCATTCACAAGAATTGAAATTCAAAACCTCAACCCCTTGTTTAAGGGATGAATGACTGAACCACTACATTAACCCATCTTGATTAAACTCCCAAGAGTTTATTTACTTGATTATTCAAGCGCTCCATGTCCACTGTTCACTGGTTGGAAAACTCAATGCCTCTTTCACTTGGTGGTTTGATAACCCAGTGTCCCGCTCTGCATCTGCCACTGCTTGTAGGCATTATGATATGGTAATGCTCGTCATTATTGATCAAGTCCTTTTGCACCCTGATCTTGTATGAAGATTTTGGATACTAGGTTGTAGAAGCAGGTTATGTTACTGCCTTTCTGGTTCATGTCTGCAAATCAAATTTGGTTGGAGACCAAGCTCGAGATCGATTATAAACTTGATCCCATGACAAGCCAACGGCTTTGCTGATCGAGAGAAAACAGTGAAGTTTATCCAGGGAAATGAGAACTGAAAAGAAAGAAAAAGAATAAGAAAACACCAGCAAAGCCAAGAACATGTCGACAGGATGCTTTAAATGGTTTTGCGTTAGCTGAAAAGAACACACTTCGGTGACAAATTATGTACATCCTATCACAGCTCCAGTGTTTTGTAATATATCAACTGAAGAGCAGAAATGTTTCTACTAATTTAGCTACCATATCGAGGTGAATCAGCTTCATTTACAAAAAACACAATAAATTAACTTGGAACCTGGACCATGAAAACAGATACTGTTGTGTTATCTTTGCAATTGCAGAACAAGTTGACAAGTTGTTCTTTCTACATTAGCTTGATTCTGTGCGCTCTGGCGTTGGTTTGTGTTCGGGTTCAATAGCTGGCTCAGAGGGCGATGAGTCTTGGCTTGAAGATACAGCATCTTTTTGTGTGGGTTTCTTGAACTGAACTAGGAGCATCGTCATGTTGTCACAGCCTTCACCCCCAGCTGTTGAAGGGGCCAAGCACCTGTCAAGTACTTTCTCGCACACTGCAGAGAGTTTGGTTTCCTGCACATTGGAGGATAATGTTCATAGTGATTTTACTCCCTCACATTCACATGAAACTATCATTATTCTCATACATACAATGATTATGAGGGCAACTCAAGTACTCAACCATGGGGATAGAAATAAATTCTTGCAAAATTATGCTGACCTTTACTAGTTTATTCTGAAAGATTCATGATAAATGGGAATTTGGGTAAATCTGATAGAAACTGTATGACTGGTATTATTGATCATTCACTTGGGAATGAAGCAAAAAGTTAACCGTGTGTCATCTCCAGACTCCAGCTACAGCCACAGCCACAGCCACAGCCACAGCCACAGCCACAGCCACAGCCACAGCCACAGCCACAGTATTCCAGTCTATTGGTTCAGAAAACAGCACAGCAGTAAAAGCTGCAGGGCCTTAGTGACGAGCAGCAAAAACTTAACTCAACGGGGCCAGTACAACTTTTGGTTTAGCCCATTATAATCCTAAATCGTTTTAGCACTTGATGAAATAGGCATGTCTTATGCCTTGAAGTTGGCATTTAACGAGATGGAGATTATTTTTTTCTTTTTATCTTCCCAATCCTCCTCCTTAGCATAAGCTGAGGATATTTTGCATCATGGAAAGTTGGAAACAGGTGCAAGCACTTGGTACTTTGCTTTTGCTTCTCAAGATCAATTAAAAAGAAACATTCTCAGTTCCTAATGTATTCAAGATGTCAATATCATATACTTAAGACCTTAACGTAACAGCAATAACAGCTACAACCCAGTGTGGAAACCCTGCAAAATGTGTCTGTGGAGGTCGGATGTACACCACTTTACCCTTATCAAGTCATAGCAGAGGTTGTTTCTGAGGACCATTGGCAACTACCCTTTTTTATTTGAGAAATAGAGTAAAATCAAACTTGAAATTTGAGGAAGTCTAACACTTAATTGAAATACATTAAAATTGGATCGCATACTTACAGTGCTCAACTGTTCATTGACAAAATCAACAAGCTGCTGGCTTGACATGCAGTCCCTTTCAAAAACCAACAAAAAGTCGGTTAATTAACATGTCGGAAGAGAAGCTAAGCACAGAAGAGATCACTCAAAATGTCAGGACTGAAAGCAAAGACACCATGTGCAAAGACATTCTAGACCAACTAAAATTGTTGAATTACGCCCCATATCACATTCTGATAACATGTGGTCATATATCCACTCTTATGGTTCTTCAAATAACTAGGTGGAAGTGAAACAAATTCATGAAGCACAAAAACAAGACGTGAGAAAATCGAACCACACTGAATAGGACTCACGGCAGGTTAGGATAGATGATGCACAAATTAATGTCATGAATGCAGGGCAAGATCATCACATTGATTAGGTCACTAAGGTGCAGAATTCTTTGATTCCCAGATATACAAACAGCACAATAATAAACAAACTACTAATTGATTGAACTACATAATTGCATGAATCATAACTGCTTTTCAATTTCTAAAAGGATATTTATTATTAATCAAAGCTCACGATGATAGGAAGGGAAGGCTTGAAGTGCTTACCATATGCCATCACAAGCTAGAACAATGAAATCATCATCATCACAAAGTTCAACCTATTCAGAAACCAGGAAGGGAAAAAAGAGGCATGTGTCAAAGCCAATGGAGTTGAAATTTTAACAGAACATGAAACGCATGATAAGAATGCCTAGTTTGGAGTCGGTCACATGACCAAGGAATTTAAATTGTCCCTTGTAAACTAATCAGATGAAGACATCATATTTGTAAAAAACTGGCCACAAATACACATTTTCTACAAGCATGATACCAACCGTATTTATATCTGGATTCGCTGTTACAATTTGCTTCTCAACAGGCAGAAATTTGTTCTGCTTGAATTCCATATCACCTGACCATGATAAACAACTAAGTTAAACAAGTCACCAACAGATTAATTAGATAAGAGAGGAAATTTACTGTAGCAACACTCTATTTTACATTACCACACCAGTACAGAATGAAGAAGTTATTTACTATACGATTTTGAAGCTAGAGCTCAAGTACCTATAGCTCTTGCAAGATTTAGACTGCCATTGACTCGTCCAGCATGAATGAAGCCACCAGCTTTTAGTATCCGCTCCCTCTCAGCCTCCAGTTCAGGTTTGTGATCTCTAGATAGATTATAAGCCTACACACAGGATGACTCTGTTCAAGAAATTGAGGGAATTGTAGTAGCTAATAACAACCACTTAGTGGTAATCTTAAAAGTACATGCACCTTCAACTTCTAACTTATGAGTTGCATAGAGCTGCTACAACAAAATAGACATGATATGTCAATACCTGGCCTTTTCTTGAAATCACGCAACGAGAGTCACCAGCATTAGCAACAAGAAGTTGTTTGCCTTTGATAACTGCAACACAGGCAGTACATCCAGAAGTAGGCCCAGAAAAATCTGAGTGAGGCCCCTGGTTAAAAAGCTAGCCACATTAGCGATATGTAACAAAAAAAGTAACAGTAACGTTCTGAAGTACATTCTTATATGAAGAAAGATTCTTTAAAATTGATAATGAAAACGTGTTGCATGATTATGATGACTATGGTTTTCAATCCATGGACTTGGTATTGTGCACATCCGGGATAGCTCCAAAACTTGCACAATGCTAAAGCAATGCTCTCAAGTCTGAAGTGAAGCATTTACTACATAGGATCTTTCTTTTCTTTTCTTTTTTGCCTTTCTTATAACTTTATTATTGTTTTTTCCGAAATAGGGGGGGGGGGGGGAACTGCACGTGGCATAGAAGTACCTCAAGAATTTAATTTTCACTGCATGCAAATAAAATGTGACAAAAAAACTAAGAAATCAAAACTCCGCCAAATCCTAGAGGTAAAAGAAAAGGGATATGAGAAAAGCATACTAGGATAAATAGATGCCATAAAAATGCACATTGGACTGAAACAAGTCGTCTAGGTTGGTCTAAACACTAAGTAAACCATACAAGATGAAACAGACAAAATCGTGAGAATTGTAATAACAAGCATGTAATCTGCTCCCCCAGTGTCAGCAATGCTCTTTAAATGAGAAAATACAACAGGAAATCTATGCAATATCAAGTTAATGTGGAGTTTAACAACATCTCTGCACTACCAGATTGTTGTATTAAAATACTCATCCAGTAAAGGTACCAACCTCCTCAAAGGCCCAGTCATCATCATGCTCATGGGCATCACCACTCTTTGGTGACCATATCAGACCCTCTATCATTCCAGTAAACTTGTTTATTTTATCACCCAGGACAGCTAACTCCCTCCACCCTCTTTGTCCACGCATCATCTCATCCATTCTGCAATTGTCAAATATTTATAATTTTGAAAAGAATGAGAGAACACATTTTTTAAGCCACCAATGTAAATAAGGTTAACAAACACAAGTCAGCAATCATAACCCCAGCCATAATTAGTTAAAAATGCAAGATGATAAAATGAAGAAGTTTCACCCTCTTGTATGACTGCGCATATCAATCAGCAAGACAGAAGCCGCCAAACAACAGAAAGTGTGGCACTATTTCAAGCGAGAATTCCTACAGTTGTCTACATCATAAAATTGAAAGAATAGTATCTCAAATATTTGATCTACATGGTTTCACCTACACATACCTTCAACTTCATACATACATATATATATATATATGCAGTGTGTTTTGATCTCTCGACAACATTTGCTCAATCTGAAGACCTTCCAAAACTTGCTTAAAAAGGGAAAGTCCTAGACTCTAGCAGAAAGCAAGACAGACAGGTAATCAAGGTTCGCCCAAAATCTAAAATTACCTAAAAAATGTTTTCTGGAGAGCTGTTCCTATGTCTCCTGCTGAATATGCGTCGCTCTTAAGCAACTGTTGGTGAAGGTACTTCGCACAAAATTTGGCAACTACCTTACCTGTAGAAACAGAAGACAGGCATGATACTGAAAACTGGCATACGATAATACATCCAACAACAAGATTAGCCAACAAAGGTAATGCAACCCCGCTCTAATGATGAGCACCTATGAAGATAAAATTCAACTCATAAAACATACCATACCAAACTGAAATTTAGCTCTGAGTAAGAGATGGCATACATCAAATTCATAGACAGAACTATCTATAAAACATGCATATGCTGGAATAAGAAAAAAAGAGAAGTAAACAAGCAGCCATATTACAGTGACACCAGGGACAAGAATTTAGAAATAAATGAGCACACTAAACATAAAATGCAACACTAAATAATGAAACTCCAGCACATTCATGTAAGAAGGGTGCTCATGTGCAGCCATAGCATTGACTCCTTTTTTCAAAAAAGCCTCATACCAATGGTGACTATACAACATGCATATGCTGGAATAAGAAAAGAAAGAGAAGTAAACGAGCAGCCATTTTACAGTGACACCAGGGACAAGAATTAAGAAATAACTGAGCACACTGAACATAAAATGCAATACTACATAATGAAACTCCAATACATTCATGCAAGGGTGCTCAACTGCTCATGTGCAGCCATAGCATTGAGTCCTTTTTTCAAAAAAGCCTCATACCAATTATATCAAGGTTGATACGAGAACAACAAAGAGAAATTTGTTTCAGTCACAATAAACGGAACAGCATTTCAGTGCTTACCTCCATGACCATCATATACACCAAAGAATGAAGTTGAATCATCCAGATCAGGATAGGCAGCGTGCTAGCAAAACAAATTGCAAGTTCCGTTAAGTAAAGCATCCTACATAAAGCAGTAGCCAGGCCAGGATGAAAAAAAATTCTCACTGAAAAATGGTTCTGGAAAATTAAGTGAGGCCGCCATAAATCTTACATATGCTCAAATTTTCCAACATTATAAATCACAGATTATCCACCCCGTAGATAAAAAAAAACTAACTCACTCATCTGTGCATTAACAGAACATGCTAATTGACACGCAGATCACATTACGTACATGATGTTTCCAAGATATTGGCATCTTTGGGAATATAGGTCGATCTAGAAGGATGTGTATACAAGAACATTTTCTTGTACATTTATCTGCTAAAGAAAGAGCTTAACAGGAACCCTTTGGTAGCTAGAGAAAAGTCGTGGCGTCTAAATTGTGAGTTCTGATAACATGGGAAACCTATCTATTTTATGGACTCAATTCTCTAAGGTTGTATTTGGTAACGCATCCCAAAGTACCCGAAGGAGAAGAATATACAATGAAACCGAAAACAGCACAAGAAGCATGATGCTGCTCAATTGCAAACCAAAAAAGTTGAAAACAGGATGGAAGATCTCCATATATGGGGTCTACACATTCTATCTGAAATTAATGAAACTACAGATTTTTCAGGAAAGGGCAATATGCTATGCAGCTGATCGAGAATGAAGGCAGAGTGGTTGAGGTCAGAGCATTATCCTTTAAGCAACATCTTTCTAAAGTCTAAATTTTTGGCAGTATTTTGTTTTCTGCTCAAAAGTTCAACCACAATCTCAACCCTGTACATGCTGAGCTCTGTGATAATGCAGGCAACAACCCAATACATAACCTAGACCACAAGAAAAACTTGCTGGCAGCTGGGGAATCAATGATACCCAGAAACGAGGAATTCCGCGATTACCAATGGGACCAAACAAGAATGAAGAAGCCCATGTGACAAGCGAAGAGTTGAGAATCAATTACAGTTATTCTTATTTGATTCAATATATCATCTTCCATCATTTTGGTCCACTCAAGATGGTACATAACTAGATATTCACAAAATCAACAGTAGTAAAGTATACTAGGCAACCCTGGTTGGCTGGTCAGTAAGGCTGTGATGGTATCATTAGAAATGATATTGAGATTTTTTTTTTTTTTTTTTGGGGGGGGGGGCAGTGTGAACTTTTTGGGATTATGTAATCAAATGGAACAAATTTAAGTGGAGTCTTTCATGGATTGAAGGTGTGCAGAACACTCAAAGCTGAGCTGATGATGCAGATAGGTGATTCAACATGATTCTATCAATACAAATATACAATCACATTGCTTAAGAATAATGCCCGCAGAGTGCAGAGTCCAGACTGCAGAGCTTAGAAGAGCTGGGACATTTTCAATGCATTGCTATAGAATGGAGCTGATTTTCCAATTGTTTACACTTCACAAACTCTGTGAACAAAATACAGAGAATGACTCTTTGGCTAAGACAGGAGTTGAGCCAAGCTCAAATTTGTTAGTGTGAATTTTTTATACTGCATAGTCAGGCTCTTTACTCACCTTAAGTACCCGTATCGGAAACTCAAAACTCTGGCATGGATAAGGACATTTGAGTTTGATGCTTCATTTTAGGCCAAACATAAGCAAGATTTTCAGAAAATAGCCCAGTCCACCGACATGTATCTATGACATCGGAGACTTGTACCTGTCCGAGTACCGAAGGCATTTTCATGTATTTCCTGGTCTGCTGCCATGTCATACCAACTGTAGGTGTCTTTAGCTCTAAAGGGTCTTGACATATTGTTGATTTTGATGTGGCACTTCTAGTTGCCATAGTAAATATTGTTCTATCTCTTTATAGGGGGGAAAGGGAGGGAGGAGGGTGAACCTAACCATCACTTTACTGTATTAATTTATCACAGTCGCACTCACACTCACACACATTCTTTCAAAGGACAGAGAGAATAATTATGTACCCAGATCAACCACTCACTAGACTCACTACATATATGGATTGCAAAAGACATAGCTACTCACAGCATCTTCCATGTTCGCACGCCAACCTTGCATTGAAGATAACCCATATCTGACCTTGCTGTTTTCACCATCCTCTGAGAATTTCTCAGTCTTTGGTGTGCTCAAATATACACCCATCTTCTTAGCTGAATGCAAAGAGAGAGTCAATCACTCCAAATCACTAAAACCCACATATAATAGTATTTCACACCTTCTTGCCAAACAAATGAAATTCAAAAGTTGAGAGCCAAATACATGATCCAAAGCAAAATTCATCCAATTTAACTTACAAAATCAATGAACCCTAAACTGGACTAATTTCAGAATACCCACATCAAGAGACACAATTATGCACCAAGTACCAACCTAATTACAAATGATTATCACCTTAGCAAAATACAAGACCTGGGTAAGTTCCAAAATTTGCTATCTCCAACAAGAAAATGAGCAGTAATTGACTAATGAAATTCGTTGATTAAATACCTCTGAAGATAACCCACATGAAAAAACCCAATTTAAGCACTGATCTAAGCACACACCGACAATTACAAGAGCAAGCTACAATCCCAAGTGGGCAACTTCCAAATTTTGCAATGATCAATGAGAAAAATACCAACTTGATTAAAGAAAAGTAAACTGGTCAAACAATTAAAACTCTGAAAAATGACAAATATCGAAATGGGGTTCAGTACTAACTTGAAGACCTGACTGTGCGTCCAGGAAAATGTTGATCAAACGCAGGCACCAGAGAGAGAGAGAGAGAGAGAGAGAGAGAAGGCGTTGATTATGGGTGTTTGCGTATTATTGAAATGACATTTATATATCTTTGAGCTGTCCTGTAATAGTATAGTGGTCTTTGTAATGAAAGTATAATCAATAATTAATTATGAAAGGGGATTTCTATGGGTTTTACGGTTTGTATTAAGATAAGCAAGAAATGATACTAATTGGGTTGATTGATGGAGGAGAGAGAGAGAGAGAGAGAGAATCAACACTCAACAGCGGAGCTGGATGAGAATTCAGAATAGACAAAAAACACAATAATGGGCTACCGCATGAATAATATGGCTACCGTTTGATTGTTTATGATAATGACAATGAATCAGCCTGATTATTTGCGACTCGTAAAATAATTTTATAATGGGGAATTCTAATTGGTGCCTTTCTACTATTAACTTGTCTAAATTGTGTCCAAAATATTGAAATAAGTCTAAGTCTAGTTCATATCTATTTTATTTTAAAACTGTGTATTTCGTGTCCTTATTTATCCTATTCCGTTAAATGAATTTTCTTGTCCATTTTACCCTTATTAAAATGTAGTTAGAAGCTCATCAAACGACAAAATTTATGTCATTTGCCATCTTTCTCTCTCCCCAGCATGACCACCTCCAATAGCACCACCACCACCACCACCGTGCTCCACGCCACCACCAACCCACATCTCTTTCCTCAGACCGTCTCCACCACCATCAAAAACCCCACCTCACTTCCTCTCTCCTCTGATCTCCAATTCTCCACCACCATCACCACCCATCTCTCTCCTTAAACCAACTCCACCACCACCAAAACCCCATCTCATTTTCTCTCTCCTATAATTTCTTTCTGGGTTTTATTGCTGGGGATGGGAATTCTTAACTGCCCTTTTGCTCTTTAGTTTTCCTTCCATCTAAAGTTCCAATTTTTCCTTGTTTAGATTAAATTAGAGTAGATCAAATAGATTATATTTCGGCGTAATCTCAAGATATCGTAGATTTTTTATTTTGTTTATAGAAACAGGGGATTTTGAGATTGTTAGGTGAAACAAATTGATAAAGAAATGGCGCAAAGGTCAGTTCCAGCGCCATTTTTGACGAAGACGTACCAGATGGTTGATGATTCAAGCACGGATGATGTGATTTCATGGGGTGATAATGGAACAACGTTTGTGGTTTGGAAAACGGCGGAGTCTGCTAAGGATTTGTTGCCAACTTACTTCAAGCACAACAATTTCTCCAGCTTTATTCGACAGCTTAACACCTATGTGAGTTCTTTATTCTCTCTCCTCACAATCTTTGCCGTTTCATGTCTTGTGAGCGCTCATATGTAGATTTGTTCATGTAATTAGAATTATCCACGAATTTCTTAGTACTATTTATGACTTCATGAAAATTAATTAGACATAAGGTATATCAGGCTGCAAAATTCTCTAATTTTATTTTATTTTATTTTTTTTAAGCATCATGCTTAACAACAACAATTACTTTTAAATGGGCAGAATTCTAGAAGGGAGGACAGAGAAATAGAGTTGTGAGAGAGAGGTGGAGGTACTATTACTTTTGAATGGGCAGAATTTGATGAGAGAGAAAGAGGAGAAGAAGGTGGTAATGGCGGTGAAGAAAGACGAAGGAGAGAGAAGGTTGAAAGAGGAGAAGAAGGTGGTAATGGCGGTGGAGAAAGACGAAGGAGAGAGAAGGTTGAGAGAAATGATAGTGGTAGGGGCAATTTCGTCTTCTTATTTCAGTCGAAAATGAACCTAGCAATCTCATAGTCATTCAACATAGACACATAATTAATTAACGGAGATTTATAACGGAAAATACAAAATAAAGTCACGAAATAGACCTTCAAAAAGCAGAGGGGCACGCTTTGGATTTGAAGAGATGATTTGGGCACCAATTGGACAAGCCAAAACCACGAGGGCACCAATTGAAATTCCCCTTTTATAAATTTATTTAGTAATATAATACTTAAAATATTTGAAGTGAAATTTATTAATATTATTGATAAAAGCTAATTTTTGAAAATAATGTTTGTAATACATTTTTATCTATAATATTAATAATTTTTTTAATCAATAATATTAAAAACAGTATGTATACACTAATTCTAATAAGTAATTCAATTAATGAATAATATTATTGTACATTAACGGTATATGTGCACTAAAAGTTGATATTTCATACTCGTTTATACCGCACAACGTAACTAAAACTATATGACAAAGTTATGCAAATGTGACGTCTATGTGTCATCTTCACACGAACATTCCCTCTCATGTGACGTCCTACGTGTCATCACCGCACAGAAAATACCCAACTTTTATAGGATATATATACATATATATCTCATTTTGAAGAGTTCTTCAAATCTAATCCAACGGAGTTAGATTTATAATTTTTTGACATACGAAACTAAAGTTATTTTATTTTGTAGTTTGGAAATATGCTAATAAATACGTAATTAAGTCAACTAATAATAAGACATTAATTGTGGATGATGTGTTATGCTACGTGGCAACCTTGTACTTATGTCGACTTACGTGTCAACCTCACATGATGTGGCTTGTCTATGTGGCGTCCCACATGTCGGCCTCACACGAATAAAGACCCAATTATAATAATATATATATGATTCAATTATTCCCATCTTAATTATGTGAAGAAACTTTTTCTAAAAAAAAAAAAAGTTATGTGAAGGAAGATTCTTGTGAGCTTTAGACAACAAAAAAAATAATAATAAATAAATAATAACAAAAGAGTTTGTCATGATGGTTTTTTTTTTTTTTGACAAATTGTCATGAATTTGACATATATAGAGGAAAAGGGGTACACACTCCAAACTTATCTGTTCTTAACTTCTTATCATGGAGTATAAAAAAAAAACTTATTATCATGGAGTATAATATTTATACAAAAATAAAATAAAAAGAGAGAAAAAAAATGAAATTTTAGAATTTTTTTTTCCACTTTGCTATACTTATTGACGGTAGTCTATATGTGTACTATTTGCTGGAATTGGGTTCAACAAAATATAAAGAAAACTATTTAGTGGAATTTTTTTTTGCTTTGGTAACGAGGAAAAAGAGCATTGAGCATCTTGTGTATTGTGAATTATGATGCACGATTTCGGATATAATTTCTATAGGTATTTTTTAACAGAATTTGAATTTATAAACTGGTGTTACAAGTTGCAACTAATTGAGGGAATATGACTCCAATAAGTTACATCAATTCGGAACGGAGAAAGTATAATTTGTATTTTCATATGATGTAAGAGACCATAAGAAGGTTTTAAAGGAGGACTTCTCGTAATTACTAGCATGTTATTTCTTTTGTATTTGTAAATCCTCCTATAAAAATAAAATCCGAAGTAATGCATAATTATTTTTCTTTAGGGGTTATTTTTTATTTTCTTTTTGGGTGAGGTTTCTGAATAGCACTCATCAATGGGGAAGAGACTAAAAGAGATGAATAGATGATGATTGATGACTCAAAATCTTATCTGGTTAGAATGAGCCAATGAGGCTAAAAAGTCCAGGCATGAAGAATGATGTAATGCACTATTCTTTGGGAAACTCTGTAACAAGAATAGTTATGTCTCCTCATACTATAAATAAATACTCAACATTTGTTGATAAATTTTTATTTTTTAATTTTGTAGGGTCAACAAATGTTGTTTTCAGTATGAGAGAGCAATCTTAATCAGTAATCCAACTTTGCTTCAACAAAACCACACCTATCAACATCATGTTATGTATAATACTGTTGGCTGCTTAATTTGTTTGAGCCTTTTTCTGTCGGTAAGTAGATTTCAAGAACTTGATGGGAACAAAAGATATCCCGCAAAAATCAATAAGTGGTTGGTGTAAGTGGTTTGGTACTCTCATCCCTTATATAAGGTCGAGGGTTCGAATATTTTGAATGGATAACTACTTAGGCTCTGTTTGATTCACCTGGATAAAACTGATCTAAACTGAACTGAACTGATATGAACTGAACTGAACTGAACTTAATTGATTTTTTAAACTTGACCGTTAACCATTTAAAATTCGTCCAAACATAGTCAATATTGGACTCATTTGAAAGCATGCTTTCAGATCTTTTCGATGACATAATTTTCATCATGAAATTATTTCGGAATAAAAAGTTATAGGGAAAATTGGCCAAAATCCCCAAGATCTTTACACTTTTTGATAAGAACACCCAGAAAAAAAAAAGTTTGTCAAGAACCCCCAAACTAAATGAAAAAGCCGTGGTTTTACCCCCAACGGGCAAATGAAATTTTTTTTGGACCGTTTTACCCTCACGTGCAGAGCACGTGTTTCACTTAATGAAAATTGAATTTTTTTTATTTTTTATTTTTTTTTTTTGAAAATTGGTCGGTTGAGAGAAAGAGAGATGGAGTAAAAAAATAATAATAATAAATTCAATTTTCATTAAGTGAAACACGTGCAGAACACGTGAGGGTAAAACAGTCCAAAAAAATTTCATTTGCCCGGAAAAGTACTGCTTGGGGGTAAAACCACGGCTTTTTCATTTAGTTTGGGGGTTCTTGACAAACTTTTTTTTTTCTGGGTGTTCTTATCAAAAAGTGTAAAGATCTTGGGGGTTTTGGCCAATTTTCCCAAAGTTATATGAGTAATAAAGTTACACATGAACTGAACTGGACTGAACTGAACTGAATTTAAGTAAAATTAAGGTGAATCAAACATAGCCTTAGTAGAAGCATTTTATCCCTTTGTAAGTCAATTCAATGCGAACAAAATTAACATTGACAAAAGAAAAACCCAACATGCCTAACAGTTAACACAAATTTAATACAGAACTTTTTATTACTTTACTCTGTCATTTCTAAGCAAATATCTCAGTTTTCGTTTTCGTTTTCATTTCAGTTTCAAATCTATATTTTAGACAAAGAGTACTATTGTTTCTATCAACAACTGTATGGTTTTTATTCTATTGTACTGCTTGATGTTCCCTCCACTTCACAATCAATGCCAGTCTAAGTCATATATACAATTATGGCATCTCTCGAACTTGATCATGTTTTTATGCTCAAAGAACATCACATGAATATCTCTAACGCAACAAAAAAAAAATACTCTTACAAAAGAAACTAAAGAATAAAAATCTTAGGTATATAAAAATATATTCGTTCGTACGGGAAATAACAATAATTGGAGGGAAGGGCACTTATATTATTATTATTATTATTATTATTATTATTATTATTATTATTTTGAAAGAAAACTAAGTTAACATTCGATGCCTATTCTTTACTGTTTTCCCAAGATTTGGTGCATTACATCATACTAAAGAGTACAAGAGCTACCAAGAGCACATACAATGGCATTGCACTATTGTAGCAAAAGACATCTTTCACCGAGACTTGTACAATGCCTCCAGGCTCCAGCAAGTGACTTGTGCTCCTGCATTTGGCATACACGTCAATCAACAAACCGAGCCGTATGTGTTGATGTGTATCGCTTAAGTGATCCCAGGTGAGCATAGGCAGCCAAGACACCAGTGATAGTTAAGTGGTCAGATTTGAGGTCCTCAGCCCTTATTTCGTCAAACGATTCAAAAACATAGCTGTAAAGATCGTTCTTCGATAGTTACTCACCATTGTGTTCTATGTAACGACATTTTTGTTCAAAACTTGGTTGCTTGGTCCTTTTACCCATCACGGCCAGTATCATCAAATCTCTTGCAGTAGTTGCATTGACGAAGCACCGAGCCAATTCCAAAATAAGCTGGTTCATCTCCATCTGGTCCTGAAAGCATATGTAGTACATTTCAGCATTGAGCTCAAGGTAATCACATCCTGCAGATGCATATTCTCAAACACCTTGTAAGTTTGTATATATGCATACTTTTATGTATCCTTCAAACCCAAATACATATCCAGCAGACAAGTTTGCATAAACAGACTATTTCTATAACCAAACTACATTTCATTGCTAGGCCATGAAGAGCATATCCCAGATTACTCAAAGAACGGTGACCTACTGCCTCAAATAGCGTTGCAAGGGTGAAGATACCAGGACGAAACCCCCCTTTGCTGCAGCTGCAATTAACGAACAGGCTCTATCGACATCGCCCTCCACCCCCCTCAAGAGTTTGCCTCTTGATGGCCTTGTTCCAACTTTTATGTACTGGCAATGGTGACTGACAGGTGACACTACGGGCAAGAAAAGGGGTTAGGTGACATCCAAACAGACAACAGACAGCAAAAATCACAAAGGTATTTCAGAAATGACATGGGAATTAAGCAGACAACAGTGGAAATCACTTCCAATGATGTAGGAGCGGGGAAAATTACTCAAAACACACATTCAGACAAACAAAAATAAATGAACAGAACAGACAAAGGAACACATCTATACTGATTCTATATTCATAACCAAATCCGCTAAGATCCTAATTATTGACAACTGTGAGAATTGAGATCAAAGAATCTGGTAGAATAATCAAGGAACAAGATCCTTCACGTTTTCCAGCTACATGCAACATGCACCAAGGTTCATCAAATATTTGCTAGTGGGACCAATCATAATAATTTGATGAAGCCAGATATCAGTTTCGTTAGCGAAAACAGCAAAGACTATTCACATGGTAAGGGTCAAAGATGGCAAAGCAATATCAATCATATGAAACCTCCTCCACCTCTGAAATAACATATTGTAGATATGCATAGTTCATCCGGGATATAAAATCATGCTTTCAAATGATAATTGGCCTGAATAATATGAGATTGAGGTGTCATATAGCATAAACTGAGGTTTGAAGACTATTGTTTCCTTTGTAATGAGCGAAGCCTATCGACAAAAGCATGTATGTTCTAGCTCTTTCAATGGCTATCGTGTATCTCTCATACGTTTGACGGACAAAGGCTTCAAATAAGCATTTTTAAGAACATTCCCACACTTGCCAAAGTTGAATCCAAGTACATCAGTGACATCTCCAATGCTCGATCATCCTGGCATCATGGAAGACAGCTCCAAGCATACACGATTTGTTCCTACAATGTACAGTTCTGGTAATAGAATTGGCACAAAAATCTCGCTGATATATAACAAAATTATTGAGACTTTTAATGTAAATTTCATAAGCAGTGACAAATTAAGGGCACTCTGCACCTCCTTCAGGAGTGTTAATCCAGGGTCTCCAAATTAATACATCCTAGACAATAGAAATGCAAATGGAGGGTAAAACAAAGCAGTCAAAGTATTCATGATTACTTAAGGCTGGGCTGTGCACTTCAGTGCACTCATCTGTACAAACAAGTACGAGTAATACTTTATATTATGATTTTTATGGAAGAATATGTCTTATACTAAACTTGACAAAACCACACTTTTGATGTGCATATGTCTGCTCTCCACTTCTGGTATGTGCTTCTGAAGCTTCTTTCAAATTAGCGCCCAAGTTCTAGCTGTATGCAGGTTATATACAGGCATCCTACACAAACAATGGCCTGTATATAACCTGCATACAGCATGAACTTTTTATCAGAAATCAGGATAGTGGCTTTTCCATTGAGTAGTTCCCATGTAGATGTTAAAGCCAATACCCCGTTTCAATCTGTATTTGAGTACGGTAAACTTTATGGGGTTCAGGGGTGTGCACTATTTGCTCCAGTTTCAGAGACCCTCCACCACCGCAACTCACCAAAAAAGAAAAAAATGAAACTTTGCATTAGTAGCTGTTTGTAATAAGTGTATGGACATGCAAACACATTTGAAAAGTATGAAATTAACCTATTTCTTGAGCAGATTTGGACCAACCGCAATCCATTGTAGAAACCATATATCATGGTTTACATGTCAGTGGGCTCTATCCGGGCATCCATGTCAAGCATTTGCCCACTCGTTTACCCACGTGTTACTCTTTGTCCAGTCTGAAGTATGAGCACATGAACGGTGCTCTACCTTCTGAATGGACAAGAATAGAACACTCGACACCAAACCACCAGCAGGCAGCAGCAGCTCCAACATCCCCCCCAACCAACCCCAAAAACTAAAAACAGAAGAAAAAAGAAAAGAAGTCAGTTCATCATAAAGTTTTAATTTCATGACAAGCAGAATTCTTTTCCTCTGTTGTTCCACTGTATGCCATGCTACTTGCTCACAAAGCATTACACACTCACATATTCCTGTAACTCATTGTAAGAAGCCATTAATAACAAATAACCAACGAAAATCACCTGAAAAAGAATCTTATGTATCATCAAAGAAACTTCTTCAAACCAACTTTATAGCAAACATGCAACTAGCTACTTTCATCACATATTCGCATTGACTATACCCATGATATAAATACACTACTGATAAGACCTATGCTTTCAGCAACGCTCAAAACTCTACCAAGACTGGAAATTCCCACTTATTATCTATCTCTATAGGTCCTATATGGGCGTTACAGATCTGCATACCACATAAGTAGCCCATCGCAAACCTACATTACAGTATTTATCCATTTTTGAAGCAGGTGCATTACTTATGTCCCCCACTGTGCCATGGACAACAAAGCTATCACTTAACCTCAGACACTATTTGCATTGAATGAACAACAAAACCCTCAGATGCCATAAACAAGTAATCAAGCCAATGTCTGTTAGACCTTATATGGCATTGCCACGCTCATGCAATGCCCCATATTAAGCCAACAAATAACTGTTCGTCCATATTTACAGCAAATGCACATTGTTTAAGTGATCCACCAAGAATTAGGACAAAGGAACCAGCTAACTGTCACACACTGAATCCAATCCCTTCTTTCATCCACAGTTCCTCTAGATAAGCCACATTTCCTCTTGTAACTAAAAATCAAAAATTGAATACATAAGCTACAGATCTAAGACATATCTGGCTACAAAACCAGTTTTATGATTTCTGTATGAGACCAACTAGAACAAACATGCATGTTTCAAATGATCCCATCAACACTTAAACAAAACAAACCAACTAAACAATTACACAACCAAAACATTAAAACCCTTTCATTCTTATACAACATAAACGTTTTGCTAACACTACAAACACATAAACAAACCCAGGAAAAAAAAAGCTAAAATCTTGTAATTTCACATACCATAAACATAACCAAAATCAATAAAACGAAAGAGAGGAAGAAATGGACCTGAAAAGCAGGCTCCATAACAGACATTGGAGGAGAAAGAAGAAAAAGAGGAGACAATTAGAGAACATATATGCGTAATTACAGGTCCTGAACCATGCCAGGAGAGAAAGCCCTCATTGGATTTGATACTCCATTGATGTATTTGAGGCTGAAAGTTTTAGGCTTTCTCTCCTTGGGATGGTTCAGGATCTGCAAATTAACAACCCTTTCTCTATGTTGTGCCCCCTCAAATTTCCTCTAAACTCCATTTCACTGATAACACCTGCAAAATGAAAGTTCAAAATGCAAGATTTTAGATGAAAAATGGAAAAAGATTGGAACTTGGAAGAGAGAGATTTTTGGTTGGAGACTGCCCTTCCCCAAAGTTGAAGTGTGCAAGTGAACTACTGTCTGGTGGAATATAAAGAGGTGGGGTAGGGTTTCTATTGATTAATAAATAAATAAATAAATAAATCTACTCAAAAAAATTAATAAATTAAAAAAAACATATAAAAAAGGCAAATAATTTCAAGTATGAACGAAATTGTCTTAGATATGATCTCAAAACAAAAAAAAAAAGTTTTAAATAATTTAAGCTCAAATGTATCTCAATTCTCATGTGACCAATTTATCACCATTTTCCAATCTCTAATTACATTCAAACCTTATTGTAAATATGATCCTAATTTGATAATAATTTACCCATAACGTTGATTTTCACGTAAAGGAAAGAGATCATAATAATATGTTTCTCCAATAGCCTTTATTTCTTTCTAAAACACGTCAGAAGATAATAACTCACCAAAATTATCTTGTGCCCAAGTGTCCAATACACAATTATAAAAAAATTCTATTTTTTTTTGGGTTATACTACAAATCGCGTTCTGGTGCTAAACTCTTAAATTTATTTATGTAAATAAATAATACAATATATTAGGGTTGTTACGTGGGAATAAAATAGATATCAGTGATATCCATAAAAGTTGGGCCTCGTGTAAGCCCAACATGGGGAAACCTTAGGGTAACATAGGAGAAAATGTTAGTATCGTGACTATGTATGTCCAATGAATTTATAGGTAAAAGATGTACAACTGATAAGAAAAATGACATGAGCGTGCGAACAATGAAAGAAATCGAAGAAGTGTTATTGGAGACTTGGCACACCTTGCTCGTGCCAAATCCATCCATATTCACCTGTGCTTCCTAGGCTAGGGCACAGATATGTATTTTAGCAAGGCGGGTTGTTACGAATATACTCATTTTAATCAGAAAATCTTGTATTTTCTTATTTTATATTATATGTTAAATGTTTAGGACAGAAGAATAAGAGGTTAACATCATACAATTATTGTAATATTCTAAATAGCAAAAGATAATACTACTTCTCTAGTTCTATTAGAAGTGAGTTTATGGAATCTCTATGCATGTAAATACAGTGTAAGAGCTAAGTAGATTTGGTGTACGTTGAAAAGAGAGTCATCATGTCCTAGTTCTTTGAGAGTTATAGTATGAGTTATTGATGGTAGAACAACCATGTAACAAGTTATGGTTATTAGTGATTTACCATTGGAAATTGGAAGTGATGAGTTAATTGGGAGTCATCTAGAGAGATGAGAAACACTATCTATGTAAGATGAAAAATCGGAAATTGTGTGGGAAATTCTGCATGCATACAGTAACTAATACTCTTTGATTAATTAGTGGTCTGTTTCATCGTATGTAACTTAAGCGATCACATAGTTTGTTCTCTAAATTAGAGTATGTAGCGCAGTGACGCACCCTCCACTTGTTCCCAACAATAACCAAGCCAAGTCAATTACTTCAAAAGTTGAGCTACCAAAGGTCTTGTAAAACTCGATAACTAAAAACCTAACTACAAACCAAATAAACCAAACCAAGTCAATCATTTCATAACTTGAACTATCAACTTGTAATACTCCACAAATGATATTTTACCTAACATAACTGAAAAAACCCAAAACAAGTCATCAAATTTTTGAAAATGGTAGGCTTCTCACTCTCAATCACGTTGATTCTAAAATTGGGAGTGCCAGTTAAAAGAGGAAAGAGAGTCACGTTGATTGAGCATCCACCACAAAACTGATGTAGTGTGTTACTCTAGTCGTTTAGTTACACCCAGCCACCACGTGTGTCAATAACTTCCACTATGAACTCCTTCAAATTCCCAGTAACTCAAAACAATTAGCCATTTTTTAGGCTTAAAGGCAACTAATTTATTCGTATTCCATTAAAATTCAATGGCTTTTTCTCCTGTATTTTCTGCACCTTTACAAACATTTCCTGTTTCTCAAGCAAAAATTCGCCCAAATTGCAATTACCCACCATGGGCATCTTCGCCTTCTATGGTTTTCCATTCAATCTCTAACAAAATCTCATTTGGGTCCTTCAATTCATCCATTTTCCAAAATGGGTTTTCTTTGAAATCATCAATTGTTAATGGGTTTTCTGCAAAATCACAGAATTCATCTGCCAGGGTATTTGCCAGAGCAGCAACGGAGAAGACCATTCATGACTTCACTGTCAAGGTAATTGCCTGTTTTCCCCAAATTGTCAATGATTTTCATTGCTTAGTAAAGGGTTTTTATTGATTGAATGGACCAATTAATAAACCCATGTAATGTTACTGAAAGTTTGGTTTTTGAGCTTTTTCTTTTAGATTTGTGATGGTCTGCTTTGAAAATTGAATTGCTAAAGGTTTTGGTATGTTGAGTGGTAAAGGTTTTTTTTTTTTTTTTTTAATTTTTTTTTTTTTTTTTTTTGTGATAGAATGTTGAGTGGTAGAGTTACATTGGTGAGAGCAAAACCCATCATGATTCAAAGATCCAAAGGAAGAAATTTGATGTTAATCTATGCTTTGTCAAGTGTTCAAGTAGTCACTTAAGCAGCAACAAGTCCACTAATGTATTACTGCTTAATGCTTATGCCCATCTTCATATTCTGTGGTAATAGAAATATTTGGTTCATCCATTTTATTACTGTTCTTTGGAGGATTCCCAATTTAAGTGCAATTTCATTCTTTTCGGTTGGTTTTGTTAATCAGTGGATGCAATGTTAATCAGCTTTGAAAGTACAGTATGTAGTTTGTCTTGCTTTTGCCACAACATTTTTGGGCTTGTGAGTTTCTTTAAAAATTTTGGTTGAGCATAGAAGTCTGGAGCTGATTGCATTGGGTATGTAACGCAGGATATCGATGGAACGGATGTTCCACTCAACAAATTCAAAGGGAAGGTTCTTTTGATTGTCAATGTTGCTTCAAGATGGTACTTACATCTGCCTCATCCTTTAGCAGTCATTTAAAATGTGAAGGACATGGTTTATCTGATGTGGTTTTATGGAATTTGTTCAATCGATCCTAGTCTATGCATGGTTTCGTTACAAACTAAAATGTTACATATCTGATTTTCAGTGGGTTGACATCATCGAACTATACAGAACTGTCAAACGTGTATGAGAAGTATAAAACTCAAGGTAAGCTGAGCTCTTTGAATATCACGTTTGGCTCTTCTTTGCTAACTTGTGGCAGGTTGGTTGTGCACTTGTTAATTTGAAGGATCTGCTAAAACACTCATGACTCATAGGGAAATTATCAAGTTATCATTCATGGGCTTGTGTCAATATTTAACAAACATCCAACTATGTTGTAAAGTTTAGTTTTACCTTATGCGTTTATGAGTGCAATACGGTATTTAAACGTATTGCATAGCAATCATATACGAGTCTTCATACTCGTTATTTGTTAACCTCGGGTTCCTTTTATATGGTTTTGGTGAACAGTTTCTTCTTCAAATAAGCATGCCTGGAATGCTTAATTTTCCAAAGAGCACTCCAAGTGGATGTTCTATGTTTTCTTTTGTGAATTTGAGGAAAGTATTCTCTTATATCATGCAAATAAAAAAGTAGGTGTAGCTGATGTCTTGGTTTTGCATATGTTGATCAATAATGTCTCCTCCAATGTGCAGGGTTTGAGATTCTAGCATTCCCTTGCAATCAATTTGGCGGTCAGGAACCTGGTTCTAACACTGAGATCAAGAATTTCGCATGTACAAGATTCAAAGCAGAATTCCCCATTTTTGATAAGGTAGGCTGATGGCCTTCAGCAACCAAGAATGGGAAAGTGAAATCACTGAAATGTATGTTACTAGCTAGTTACTGAAACTATGACTGTAACAGGTGGACGTGAATGGCCCAAATACAGCTCCGGTTTACCAGTTTCTCAAGTCCAGTGCTGGAGGATTTCTTGGGGACTTGATCAAGTGGAACTTTGAGAAATTTCTGGTGGATAAAAATGGCAAGTTGGTCGAGAGATACCCGCCCACCACATCCCCTTATCAAATTGAGGTATCATCCGTCATACCTTAATACTGCAGATCTTTCTGCTAGCTCTGTTGGCCTGTTTCAAGAGTGTGTGAAGTTCTTTTCCCCCTTTTCCTCCATTTATGTGTCCTCTTTTTTCATCTGTCCTTACTGGCACTGGTGCAGTAAGTGAGGTAGAGGTAGTGCATATGTATACACAGTAATTTCCATGTTATGTGGTGGTTTTGGATACCATGCTGTACAGTCAGATATACCACATTGTTCAAGAAAGCTGTTAATGTTGCCAAACAAGAAAGCTGTTAATATTGCCAAAAAAGAAAGCTAAACTTAAGGCTGTTAATATTGCCCCAATAGATTATTAACTGGCTGGTCCTCGCTCATGCTAATTCTTGATCTACTTTGGTCTGCTGCAGAAAGACATTCAGAAGCTGCTCGCAGCATAAAACTTCACGGTAATTGGACCAGAAAGAGAAGAAAGCCTGAGGTTGTTTCATGACTTCATTGCGCTGAAGATAGTCCATTGCCCTCTTTTAGAGGGCGACTTGGACTCTCCGCTCTCGCATACGCAAGAAAAACCAAATGTTATTTGTTATCCTCAGGGTTGTATACCTTTATATGTGAAATAATACTACATTTCTAGGGTGTCAGATCATTACTACGCGTCCTCTCTGATGCCGTAAATATGTTTGTCTCTCCTACTTGCAGCCATTTGCTTAGGTGTATGATGTGAGCTATTTGGACTAAATCTATCTCGTCTGCCAGTTGCCCAGATAGACATAGTTGTGTTCTAATATAAAAAACGATGAAGGTAAAGTCACCCTTGTGAGGTGTAAAAGTCATTCATGTGAGGATCGAGCATATATAATGCAGTTATTCTTCTTATGGTCAAAGTAATTCCTAGATGACAAACTCTTCCTTCTTAACTTCTAAAGTACAAAACAAAAATGAGAAAGACTCATTGTTCAAATTACTTTTTTAAAATGATCTCTATTTAAACCTCGAATGATTTTTATATCAACTTCTTTAAATGATTTGCAAGATCAAATTATGATCATTAAAATAATGATTCAGATTCAGGCTTGGAATACATATGCCCATGTTAACAAATTGCAATTTTGGTAGAATCACTGACTTTTGTCCTAAGAGGGAAACAATTGGTAGAACTTGATCTCTAAAAGACAAATATAAACAACAACCCATTGTAACAAATAACAACTTTAAAAATGGGTTGGTATAGTGGTTCAGCACTTCATCCCTTAAACAAGTGGTTAGGGGTTCAAATCCCAACTCGCGAATGGAAAAAATGATACAGGTGCTAAGCTAAATAAAGTCACCTGAGTAATACGTGAGTAGAGCTATGAGCCTGTGAGCTGGAATATTCTCATGAGTCATTTTGTATTTCTTTTATGGATTTTTTGCCTAAAACTACCTTTGTTTTGAAAATTTTGAGAATAACTACCTTTGTTTTCCGAATTTGTCGAAAACTACCTTTGTTATAGTTTTTTTTTGCGAAAGACTACCTCTTGACGGAAAATTGCGAATCGGGGTTAAATCTAACTGATTTCCACTTGATTTGACAATTTTACCCCTCATTTATGAACGAAAACCCCGTGCCTCTGACGTGCTTCCCCCTCCAGCTAACTCTCTCTCTCTCCTCGACTTCTCCCTCTTTCTCTCTCTGTCGCCATTTTTACTGAGCTCCCCCTCCAACCGCCATTACTGAGCTCACTCTCTCTCTCTCCTCGACTTCTCCCTCTTTCTCTCTCTGTCGCCATTTTTACTGAGCTTCCCCTCCAACCGCCATTACTGAGCTCACTCTCTCTCCTCGACTTCTCCCTCTTTCTCTCTCTGTCGCCATTTTTACTGAGCTCCCCCTCCAACCGCCATTACTGAGCTCACTCTCTCTCCTCAACATCACATTCACAACCAGCCTGCAGACCACCATTGTCCAGAACCACCTCAATACCTCTTTTTCCACCAAAAAAACAACAAACAAAATCAACTTAAACCCAAATTCCATAAATGAAAAAACAGGAAACCCAAAGACACCCCTAATTCCATTAATGAAGAAAACCCAGAAAATCACCCCAACTCTCAATTTTTGTTTTTCGTTTTTTGAAGCATGAATACCTCTTTTCTTAAGCTTCAATTTCACATAAAACATTATAGAACTAATGCATAAAAAAATCAAACCAATATTTCCTAGGAAAAAAAAAAAAGAATGTGAAATCCAGAAAAAAGAAAAGTAAAAGAAAACCAAATCAAACGAAAATTGGAAGAAAAGAAATTAAATGAAGTCAGAAATCAAATCAAAATCATAATAGATACACCATTAGATCAAACCTTATTCCACTTCAATCCCACAATACCAGCCACCCAACCCATTTGGCCATTTCAACCGATTGCCTTTGATATCTCAGCTCATCATGAATAATCGAAATACTTAATTAGCACAGATGATCGAAAGAATGATACAATTGATGTCTGGATCGGATGATCTGAGACGACAGGATGTCGGGGATGACCCCATCTGACCTCGATGACGCCAACTAAGGGGAGAAAAGGAAGTGGATGAGAGAGAAAGTGTGGGTAATAGAGAGCGAGGTGGTGGTGAAGGCTGGAGACTGTTTGGTGTTTCTGGAAGAAGATCTGGGTGATGGAGAAATATTATTCAGAGAATAGAAGAGAAAGGTGGGTGGTTTTGTTTGGGTTTGTCGTGTTTTGTGGGTGTAAGGGGAAAACGATGATGAGGGAAAGAATGACTTGATGGATGTTGATAAGGTTTTAGTGATTTTGGTTCTGGTAGCCATTGATATTGATGGTGGTTTTCAGGGGAAGAAGGCAATGAGCATTTGTTGTTAAATGAGGGGTAAAATTGTCAAATCAAGTGGAAATCAGTTAGATTTAACCCCGATTCGCAATTTTCCGTCAAGAGGTAGTCTTTCGCAAAAAAAACTATAACAAAGGTAGTTTTCAACAAATTCGCGAAACAAAGGTAGTTATTCTCAAAATTTTCAAAACAAAGGTAGTTTTAGGAAAAAAATCCTTCTTTTATTTCCCATTCAGTTAGTACTTTATTCCTTTTCTAAATACAGAGCACCTGGTAAGAAGGTTGTTAGGTGGCTGCTATATAAACTGAGGATGATGTAAGGAAATCTATGAAAGAAATATATTAAAATCTCCTCTCTAAAATTCTCTCTCTGTTGAGTTCCTTTGGAATTCTTTTTCAATTAGCTCAGCAGGTGTTCTTCAAACCCCCTATTTGCTCTGCTATTGAAATTCCATCCTCTCGAATCCCAGGCGATTCCTGAGAATCTATAGTTCTGTATCATTGGTATCAGACGGTCGACTTGTGATTAACGATGACGGGAGCCACAAGACAGCAGTCTACGCTGCAAGAGCTTGAAGAATCTGTGAAGAAAATGGCGGAAGCCAATAGTCAAATGGCCTCTGACTTTTAGAACCAGCTGGGTTCTCTGGCAAGGGAGCTCAAGGAGTTCATCATCAACACGATGAAGGAGCAACCGATTGAAAAACCTGCGGGCTCATCTGGTATGAATTCTTCTGAAGGGGGTCCTACTCCCAATTTTATACTGATTAATGGTGAAAATGATGATAAAAAGAATGGAAATGAATCTGGTTCTTTGTCTACTAGATTAACTAGGGTGGAATTCCCTAAATTTGATGGTAAAATGTTAAGAGAGTGGTTATATAAATGCGAACAATTTTTTGCTTTAGATAGCACTCCACCTGAATCTAAAGTAAGGTTGGCTAGCATCCATCTTGAGGGTCAAGCTCTCCAATGGCACCACTCATTTATCAAGAGTAGATTTGATATTTTACCATCTTGGCCTGAGTATATAACTGAGGTTACAGCTCGTTTTGGGGATTTATTTGCTGATCCTTTATCTGAACTTGTGAGTCTGAGTCAAGTAGGGTCTGTACAAGGCTACCTTGATTCTTTTGAGGCCATACTTACCAGGATAAGCTTGCCTATGGAACATGTGCTCAGTATTTTCCTTGCTGGTTTGGAGTTTAATACTCAAGCTCATGTCAGAATGTTCAAACCCACTAGCCTACAACAGGCTGCTCATCTAGCCAAGCTTCATGAAGCCATACATAAACAATCTCATCAGATAAATAGAACCACCCCAGCCAACAAATGGAGCCTAGCCTTCCCATCACAAAAGAACCCTTACCCTCACAACAAACCCTCTTACACCAAATCCTCACCAAACACAACCAATCCCTCTGCCTTGGTACCTTATAAAGGGGTTCTAGAACAAACTCCTAGAAGACTACCATCTGCTGAGATAGAAGAAAGAAAGGCCAAGAATCTGTGTTTTATATGTAATGAACCTTACACCCCAGGCCATCATCTCAAGCATAAGAGAGCTCAGTTGTTTATAATGGAAGGGGAAGAAGAAGGGGATGATGAAGGGCAGGATGAACAGGAAATGATGTTGGTGATACTGGAAGAGAGGAGCCTGATGTTCCACAAATCTCTGTGCATGCAATTGATGGATCAACTGCTTACCAGACCACGAGGGTCACGGGTATGTTTAACAAGAAACCACTTCACATATTGGTGGACAGTGGTTCAACACATAATTTCCTTGATGAGGATGTGGCAAGGAGGTTAGGGTGCAGATTGGAGGTTACCAAACCCATCGTTGTCTCAGTGGAAGATGGGAGCACTCTATTCACTAAGGCCGAGTGTAAAGGGTTTCAGTGGCAGCTGCAGAATACAAGGTTTATTGGGGACTTTAAGGTCTTGCCCCTGGGATATTGTGACATGGTTTTAGGGGTGCAGTGGCTACAAGGCTTAGGGCCTATCATATGGGACTTCCAAAAACTAACAATGGAGTTCAACTATGGAGGAAAAAGACATGTTTTAAGGGGCTCCACTATACTTTCTGTCAAGGCTGTAAAAGGAAAATCCATGAACAAAACCCTTATTAACCAACCTCAAATAGCCATGCTACACTTATACTCAACACCTGACCAACCCCCAGTACCTCACTTATTTTCCCTACACACTGACCCACAACCTGAGCTTCCACCAGAACTGCAAGCCTTCCTTAATGAGTTTGATGGTTTGTTCAAAGAACCTGAAGGGATACCCCCTGCAAGGCCTGGTTTTGACCATAAGATACCTCTCATAGAAGGAGCACAACCTTCTAACCAAATGCCATATAGATATCCATCTTACCAAAAGAATGTGATTGAAAAGTTAGTAATGGAGATGCTTGAGAAGGGCATTATATAGGCTAGTTCTAGCCCTTATGCAGCACCAATTGTGCTTGTTGACAAAAAGGATGGAACGTGGAGACTTTGTGTGGATTTTCGAGATCTTAACAGGAAAACAGTAAAAATAAGTTTCCTCTTCCAGTAGTGGAAGACTTATTAGATGAGTTGGGAGGAGCAGTGGTGTTTAGCAAGTTAGATTTGAGAGCGGGGTATCATCAATTGAGAATGTATGAGCCTGACATATTTAAAACAACCTTTAAGACTCATTCGGGGCATTACGAGTACCTTTTGATGCCATTCGGGCTCACAAATGCACCTTCGTCCTTCCAGCAACTAATGAATGACATATTCAGACCTCACCTTAGGCAATTTGTTTTGGTGTTTTTCGATGATATTTTGGTCTACAGTCAAAGTATGAGCCAACATGTGCAGCATCTAAAGGTGGTCTTTGAGTTATTACAGCAGCACACTCTTTTCTTGAAAAAGAGTAAATGTACCTTTGGTGTTGCAAGGGCAGAATACCTGGAACATTTCATCTCTAAAGAAGGAGTATCAACTGATCCTAGTAAGCTGAGAGCCATTGAGGAGTGGCCTACACCAAAAACTTTGAAGCAACTGAGAGGCTTCTTAGGTTTAGCGGGCTATTATAGAAGATTCATCAGAGGTTATGGCCAATTAGCTAGGCCACTGATAGATTTGCTTAAAAAGGATGGTTTCCTGTGGTCACAGTTCGCAGAATTAGCTTTTGGCAAGCTGAAACATGCCCTCACCTCAGCACCTGTATTAGCATTACCGGACTTTTCCAAGCCTTTTGTTATAGAGGCTGATGCATCAGGATTGGGGATCGGTGCAGTTCTTATGCAGGAACACCACCCAATCGCATACATTAGCAAGTCGCTAAGCCAAAAACACCAAGCCATGTCTGTTTATGAGCGGGAGTTATTGGCAATTTTGTTTGCTGTAAAAAAATGGGAGCAATATTTGGTGGGGAGACATTTTGTGATTAGAACAGATCAAAGAAGTCTCAGATACTTAGTAGAGCAGACTGTATCCACCCCCCTACAGCAAGTTTGGTTAGCAAAGTTGATGAGTTTTGATTACGAGGTCCAGTATAAAAAGGGAAAAGATAATTTAGCGGCAGATGCGTTATCTAGGAAGAGTGGCTCGGAGTTACTATGCATCACTCTCCATGCAATCTCACCTACAGTGATGGGTAGCATTCAAGATTTATGGCAGCAAGACCTTGCACTGCAGAAACTTATTACTGAGCTGAAAGCAAACCCCCACTCTCACAAACACTATACGTGGGGTAATAATGAACTCAGAAGGAAAGGGAAGTTGGTGGTAGGAGATGATGCAAAACTTAGAGACTTCATTCTCAAGTGGTTGCATGACTCGGCCACAGGGGGTCACTCAGGTAGGGATGCCACTACTCAAAGGATTAAGTCTCTTGTTTACTGGAGAGGCATGGGGAAAGAGATTCAACATTACATCAGAAATTGCGATATATGTCAGAGGTGCAAGGGAGATAACACAGCTAGTCCCGGGCTGCTACAACCTCTACCACTACCCAAAGCACCTTGGGTGGATATATCCTTGGACTTCATTGAAGGGTTGCCACCCTCATATGGAAAAACTGTGATATTTGTTGTGGTTGACAGGTATACTAAGTATGCACACTTTATACCTATTTCTCATCCTTATACAGCTCTGGTGATTGCTCAACATTTCATGGATAATGTTTTTAAACTACATGGTTTTCCTGAAACCATTGTTAGTGACAGGGATAACATCTTTTTAAGTGAGTTTTGGGCTGAATTATTCAGAATCCAAGGGGTTGATCTTTTGAAATCTTCTGCCTATCATCCTGAAACGGATGGTCAGACTGAGGTCGTGAATAGATGTGTAGAGAATTATCTGAGATGTATGAGCAGTGATAATCCCCACAGCTGGAGCAAGTGGCTAAGTTTGGCAGAGTGGTGGTATAACACCAACCACCATTCATTTCTGCCTATCATCCTGAAACGGATGGTCAGACTGAGGTCGTGAATAGATGTGTAGAGAATTATCTGAGATGTATGAGCAGTGATAATCCCCACAACTGGAGCAAGTGGCTAAGTTTGGCAGAGTGGTGGTATAACACCAACCACCATTCATCTTTGAATAAGACTCCTTTCGAAGCTTTGTATGGCTATGCACCACCCCTTCATCTCCCTTACATGCCTGGAGAATCTAAGGTTGAGACTGTAGACAGAAGTTTGCAACAGAGAGAAGAAATGTTGAAGCTCCTTAATTGGCACCTGCACAGAGCTCAGAATAGGTTGGTACAAAATGCAAATAAGCACAGAACAGATAGACAGTTTGCTCTTGGGGACTGGGTGTACTTGAAGTTACAGCCCTACAGACAATCTTCGATGGCTAGGAGAAGCAATGAGAAGCTAGCCCCTAAGTATTATAGCCCTCATAAAATTATTAATAAAATAGGCAATGTAGCCTATACACTAGAGCTCCCTTCAGAGGCCAAAATTCACCCCACATTTCACGTTTCACAATTGAAAAAGTGTCATGATCCATCTAAGACAGCTGCAACACTTCCCGCTTTCATGAGGGATACTGAATACACTCCTGTTCCTGAGGCTATATTGGAGAGACAGTTTGTCAAGAGAGGCAGACAGGCAGCTACAAGGGTCTTAGTCAAGTGGAAGGATAGAGCAATAGAGGAGAACACTTGGGAATATCTGCAAGACCTGCTGGAGAAATACCCTCAATTTAATCCTTGAGGACAAGGATGTTTGAAGGAGGGAGATCTGATACAGGTGCTAAGCTAAATAAAGTCACGTGAGTAATACGTGAGTAGAGCTATGAGCTTGTGAGCTGGAATATTCTCACGAGTCATTTTGTATTTCTTTTATTTCCCATTCAGTTAGTACTTTATTCATTTTCTAGATACAGAGCACCTGGTAAGAAGGTTGTTAGGTTGCTGCTATATAAACTGAGGATGATGTAAGGAAATCTATGAAAGAAATATATTAAAATCTCCTCTCTAAAATTCTCTCTCTGTTGAGTTCCTTTGGAATTCTTTTTCAATTAGCTCAGCAGGTGTTCTTCAAACCCCCATTTGCTCTGCTATTGAAATTCCATCCTCTCGAATCCCAGGCGATTCCTGAGAACCTACAGTTCTGTATCAAAAAATCACTTGGCCAGCCTTCTACCACTTAGTACGCTGACAGTTGGGGCGAGAGGGTTAATTACTGTGATCGACGGTGGATACCCTTGATAAGGACCAAAAAAAAAAGTAACAACTTTAAGGAACCCTTAATGGTACAACATCTTTTCTTATGTGACCTTTGTCCATGATCACCAAAATATTGGTAAACATCTTTGAATAAGCTAATTTGCTTTTTAACTTCCACAACACAAGTAATTAAATTAGAAGATTATATTCATCAATTTAGTTGAAACCATATTGTCTTTGGTTAGTCCTTACAAGCTTACTAATAAGCCTATTAAATAGTTTATTTTAGGGGAATTCCAATTGGTGCCCTTTTACTATTGACTTGTCCAACTGGTGCCCCTAACACAAAAAAAAGTCCAGCCCGTGCCCCTTTACTTTTTAAAAGTCTATTCCATGACCTTATTTTATGTTTTCCGTTAGACAATTTTTGCATTGTCAATTTTACCCTTACTAAAACGCAGGGATGCCATCTTTAAACGACATTGACGATTGAGATGTTGGTCTCAATCACACACACTCTCTCTCCTCCATGGACGACCAACTAACCAAAAATAAACCCCCAATTCTTCATCACTTCAATCCGTCAACCAATTTTCTCTCTCCTCAAATTTATCATCATTCAACCCTTCATCTAAAATGGAGGTAGAAATCAACCACCAAGATGATTTATCTTCTAGAACCTCAATTTTGCTTGAATTAGCCGCTTTAGATGATGTCCAAGCCTTCAAATTAGCTCTCGAACAAACGGGTATGGGTCTCGATGAACTGGATCTTTGGTACACTCGTCGAATTGGTGGTGGTGGGTCGAATACACCGCTCATGGGATAGCTCTCGAACAAACGGGTATGGGTCTCGATGAACTGGGTCTTTGGTACACTCGTCGAATTGGTGGTGGTGGGTCGAATACTATGTCTTATGAGCAGCGAACACCGCTCATGGTTGCTGCTCAGTACGGCAGTCTCAACGTATTGGAATACATACTCAACTCAGGTCAATCTGACTTAACCGGACCGCTGGTTCTGACCAAGTGACGGCTATCCACTGCGCTGTGGCGGGCGGGTCGGTATCGTCGCCTGTTGTTGTCGACCGTCTCATTGCTAACTCCGCAACGGTGGACTCTAAGGCGGCGGATCTGATCCCCCGGGTTCCGAACAATCAGTACCAGCAACAGTTGAAGAAAAGGGTGGCTCCATCGTCCCTGGATACGAAGCCGCTGACTCAACCAGGGTCACCTGACAGGCAACAACAACAACAACAGCTACCAGATATAAACAACGAAGTATACAGCTCGAATTGAGATGTTGGTCTCAATCACATAATATCTTCAAGAGTAATTATTCGTTCTAGATCTAGGTCAATTTGTTTGTTATTATACAGAATGAAATTGATTACTTTTTTGGGATTAATTTTTTGGACGATATTCAGCTTGCTCTATGTTGAATTTGTTTCTGAATTTCCTGATTTAAGTAGAGAATTGTCGTTTGGTATTTGATTTTGTTTCGAATTTCTGAAGCTCTGTAATGTTTATTGATTGTTTGAGTGGGGGTGGAGAAATTGGTGTACCATCGTTGTGCGATTAACTACAAAGAACAAAGGGGGGTGCCATTGTTGCAATTGTTGCCACCTCGAACATGTCGACATTGTCAAGCACGATTATTCCATCGCGAAACATCAGAGATATGTTGTTTATCCGGGAAGATCAAGTTACCAGCAATTCCTGTTCCAGAAGAGCTTTTTTCTCTGTACTCTGATGACACACCAACCGCAATACATTTTAGGCGCAATATTAGAAAATATAATCATATATTTTCTTTCACTTCAATGGGAATGACCTGCAATCCGTCATGGAAGGAAATTACAGATAGGCTTCTTCCTGGTCAAACTCCTCAAGATCGTCTAGATTTAATAACAAGGATATTTCATGCAAAATTTGAAGAGGTGGGGAAGAAGTGACGAAAAAATCGAGCTTTTATAATGTCAGTTTCATTTTTGGGGGGAAATTGAGCAATTGGGAGGAAAAGAAGAGGGGCAATTTTGACAGCATATTTTGCTCGAAAAAGACAAGGGACATGGACGACATTAAATTCAATAGCCACGTCATCACTTTGTAATGGAAAAGAAAAAATAAGGAGACGGAATGGATATTTTAAATTTAAATGGGCACGGACTGGACTTCTTTCTGTGTTAGGGGCACCAGTTGGACAAGTCAATAGTAAAAGGGCACCAATTGGAATTCCCCTTTATTTTAAAATGGTCACGGTTAGAATTAAATTTCTAAATGAGAATTCATAATATATATTCTTTTAAATTTAATTGTGTAGCTTTATTTTAAGAAAAATCGTGTAGATTGGATTTGATTGAACATTTCAATGGCACCCTTGTAAAATTTCCCTCTTAAAAGTCAACACAATGCGTTGCATCTTGTGAGCATATAAATGATTACACGGTTGAAGAAAATTATTTCAAAATCAAAGCGTCAGCCCTGAAGCTCCACGAACAAATCCCCTCTCCAAACCCCATGAAAGAGTAGTAGTATAAACGAGAAAGAGAAGAAAAGGAAACAAAATGGCATTGAAGAGAGTGGATATGAATGATAGACATAAACAAGATGATGGGTTTATCATTATGTAATGCTTCACTGCTCCAATAAATCAGTAATTTGTCAGAAGGTGGCACTGACATTCAACGATTGAGCAAATAGGTAATTATCTGTGTCTTCTCATTACCAATCTGAAATTCCCTTAATTCTATTTATGGGTTTCAAAGTTTAGTTGATTTCTGAGTAACCCATGTTCCAAATTCAGGCTTTTCTTGCTCACTGAAGTGAAATTTGGTGAATTTGGTGTTTCAGGGTTTTACTGATAGTATTCTGCTGTTGATGAAGCCAATTGATGTTTAATTGTTTAGGTGTTTCTTTCTTTGCTAATTTGACATCGGATAGGGGTGTTAGCTTGTTAGGTTTGTTGCCCATTTCCTTAAATTAGCTTGATCATCCTGCTAATGCTCATAATTTAGCAACTTTGAGTACTTGAGTGTTTAAACATTAAACCCTAACAACAACAACAACAAAAAAAAAAAAGAAGAGAATATTTTGGGTGTTATGAGTCTTATGACGCTTAGTATGTGTTCTAGTGAGTATATATATCTGTAAGCTTTCACTATACTCACTAGAAGACGTACTTAGAAGAGAAGTGGGATTTTTGAGCCTGTAAAGCTTTTATGGAAAATTAATTGATGGGTGAAGTATGGAAGATCGGTGGTAGAGGCTTTAAGAGAAATGTATGCCAAAGTCTGGATGACGAATAGATTAAGCAATTTCTCGATCCTGGTTGAATATGTTACTGAAGAATGTTATGGTATGGATGCAATCAGAACGTCTAGGATGAAGCCTCTAGGCTGTAGGTTGTATTAGAGAGCCTTTGGGCTTCTTATTAACCCTGGAAAAAAGAAATCACTCTAGAAAATAATAATAGGGAGTTATTTTTTGTGTATTTAAGTGTTAGTGTTAGGTTTCCTATTCCTTTGGTACACCTCACTTGGAGCTTATGTATTATATGCATTGGTAGTGGAGTATGAGTATCTTTGTAGCTCAAGCCAGAGTTGGTTGCTGGTGGTGTAGCTCTTTATATGGCTGAGAAGCTGACCATGGTATCTTGTGTTTTATTGCTTTGATGCTGCTGGCTCCTCATTCATGTTCTTCTTTATTTCTTTGCTACTGGTGTTACAACAACAACAACAACCCAGTAAGTATCCCGCTGGTGTTATAGTAATATAATGGTTCTGTTCATTGTTGCAACCTCTTCTGACGTGGGGGGCCTATTCTTTCCTGTTCCTTTATTTGTTGGCTTGGGGTATTGAATGTTGTACTTGTGTAATCCACGGCTTTAATAATTACCATGTACTGTATTAGCTGGAAATAATCAATTCTGAAATAATCCTTCCTTTGGTTTCTGGAACTAGCATACTATGTTACTAGTTTAATGATGGTTGGAGTAAATGTTGATTGATTCAGATGGAAGAAGTTTGTTTGAATAGTGAGCCAGTGCTTGATGAAAATGATTAATATGAAGTTGAAGAATCCAATAGATAGGGGGCATATCAGCTAGTAGATGATAGCACATTTTTGAAAAAGGAAGCCATGTGCCCCACTGTAGGATTGGAGTTTGATTCTTTCGATGTAGCTTACGACTTCTACAATGTCTATGGCAAGGAACAAGGCTTCAGAATCAGAGTCAATAATTCATGGTTCAAATCGTAAGGAAAAGAGCGCTGTCGAGCGAAGTTTAGCTGCAGTAGTGCAGGTTTCAAGAAAAATTGCAAAGAAAACAATCCTAGGCCAGAAACATGAACTGGTCGTCCTGCAATTATTATTATCAAGCTGGTGGAGCCAAATAAATAGGTGGGGAATCATTGAGGTTAAACTTGAACACAATCATCCTGTAAACATGCAACCTCAACGGCTTTTCAAGTCACAAAAGAAGATGATTCTTTCTGCTAAAAACTAAAAAGGCACGGGGGCCAAAGCCTGCGATGGAGGTACATACAATAAAGCTGCATCATACTGCCGTTGTTGATGCAGTATGTAATGTAAATTTGGACATTAGTGAATCAGAGACAAGGAATCCACTTGATTATCCTAAGCATTTGGAACTCAAGGAGGGTGATGGACATGCAGTTTACAATTAATTTTGCCGCTTGAAGCTGACAAACAAATCCCAACTTCTTTTACTTGATGGATCTCAATGATGAAGGGATATTGAAGAATGTCTTTTGGGTTGATGTTAGGTAGAGTAGCATTTGGTACTTTTTCTGATACCATTGCAATTGATACAACCTGCTTGCTCAACAGATTTGGGTTCCCGCCTGATTTCTTTCAAAGGTGTAAATCACCATGGACACACTACACTTTTGGGTTGTGCCTTTATTGGGCATGAGACTGCAGATAATTATGCCTGGATATTGAGATCGTGGCTCATGTGTATGCTAGGGAATTGTCCTGAGGTTATAGTTACTCGATCAGAATAAGCCCTTACAGAGAGCGGTTTTTGAGGTCTTTCCCAGAGCCCGTTATTGTTACTGTTTGACACACATAATGCAGAGAGTTCGGGACTCGGGAAAAATAGGAGGATTGAAGGGTTATGAAGCAATAAAGCTGCAGCTGAACAAGGTAGTTTACAGCCCTTTAAAGGCTGTGGAGTTCGAAAATGCTTGGAACAATATATCATCACACAGTATGATCTTGGACAGAACAAATGGCTTCAGACACTATATGACGACAAAGAAAAATGGGTTCTTGTCTACTTAAAGGATACATTCTTTGCTGGACTAAACCATATTCATGAGAACGAGTCTTTCAGTCCGTTCTTTGAGGCCTTGAGGATAACGTACTCAAGTACACATCATTTAGAGAATTCTTTGACAAGTACGACCTTGCTCTCCAGAAGATGCATGTGAATGAAGCCATGGCGGATCTAGATTCAAAAAATTCAGACTTTGAGCTGTAAACATGAGGCAACTTTGAATTACAGCTAGCTGAAGTCTATACGAAGGAAATTTTCAGGAAGTTCCAATCTGAGGTTGTCGGTAGTCGGTATGTACTCTTGCTTCAACACCAGGTAGGTAAATGTAGATTGGCCAATAGTTACCTACTTGGTTAAAGAAAGAGTTGAAACTGGAAGATTGGAGAAGGAAGTGAGGTCTTATGTACCCAGTCAGACATCTGTTGCATATGCAGTTTGTTCAACTTTAAGGGTTATTTATGCAGACATGTCACATGTTCTGAATGTCCTAAACTACAACGGTGTAGAAGAAGTACCAGCTAGGTACATTTTTCCTCGGTGGACAAAGGACTTCAAGAGCGTATGTCCTTTGAATGTCGGCCATAGAAATACTTATCTAAATGATCCAATGCATCAGTATTGTTGTATAAACACCCAGTTCAGGTTGTAGAAGAACTGAAGAAGGAGCGAAATCTAAGGTGCATTACAAGGTTGTCTTGCAGGAACTGGAGCCTGGAGGATCTTGTAAGAAAAGTTCTATAATCAAGTTGGTCATCAATGTGTCTTCAGGCCAAGAAACAGGTTCCAGATTGGACTAGCGCTACTAATAAGTCGAAAGTGGACCATTACTTGCCCGTTCAGAAGGCCAAATATTCTTCCATTACTTTTGGGAAATGCAGGTAAGTTGGATAGTATCAGAAGATTAATAAATGGAGTACCAAGCAATTTTAAGATTGGCAAGTTGAGATTTGAGAAATATGATGCCGGCAATCCAAATAAACAAATGCAAGCTGTGGAAAGAATAATGTTTTTTTGTTGTCACTACTCACTTGCCAGTATTATCAAGAGCAGTTGGGATAGTAATAAACAATCGACTCCGTAAGTAAACTGCCATCTCTTTTTCTTATCTGTATTTTATTCAATAGAGTATTTCGTACCTTGAATATAAAGTGGATCTTGTTCCTTCCACCATTTTTATTTCTAGCATTGCAATTGCACCATTTTGATACACTTTCATTATATTGTACCCTTATTACCCTTTAGCCCTTTCTTACTATCATCATTACATTCATATCCCATCTTTCTTCAAAGTATTTATTTTTTCTAACAATTAAATCATAAATATAACTTAACTTATTTCTTTAACTCCTTTAGAAACATACTTATTTTTGAACTGAAGCCAACATTAATTAACCAAAGTTAAAGTATCCCGTTACACAAGTTTCATAACCCTTATCCTCCCATGTCTCATACCTCCAAAATCAATCCCCCTCCCCTGTTTCCATCATCCCAACCATGATGGCCTCCATTGAAACAGAGCACTTAATCAACCCCCCTCCCAAATCATCTCCACCCCACCAAAACCCCTCAAAACCTCAACCCCATCACAATAACCACGCCTCTCCTTTCTCTATCCTCAGTCAACCCTTCCAATGGCTCCAAACCCTCTCAACCTCCCTCTCTCCCTCCTTCATCACCGGCATCTTCCTCATCTATGGCCTCAACCACGGCTTTGCAGCCTCGTACTTCAGTACGGTCTCAGATTACTACTGGAAAGACGTCCAAAAGTTACCTCCTTCAACAACCCAATTTTATGTAGCATTTTATTACATCCCCTGGATCATGAGACCCATCTGGGGTCTCCTTACCGATGTTTTCCCAATCTCTGGTTATAAGCGCCGCCCTTACCTAGTGCTTTCCGGCGTTGTTGGGGTGTTTTCCACGGTGGCGCTCACAGTGGTGAAAGGCCTACCAGCTGGGTGGGCTCTGATTGGTATGATTGGAGGGACAGCTGGGATGGCTATTGCAGGGGTGACTATTGATGCTTGTATTGCAAAAAATAGTATTGAGGTGAAGGAATTTGCGGCTGATTTGCAAAGCCTTTGTGGGTTTTGCTTGTCTGCTGGGGCTTTACTTGGGTTTTCTGTTAGTGGGGTTTTTGTCCACTGGTTTGGTGCTCAGGTTGGTTGTATTTCTGCTTCTCCTGTGCTTAATCCCCTGTTTTGCTCTGTTTGTGATTTGCATTTATTTTTTGTTTTTTTTTACAATGGAGCATTTACTATTGCTGAATGAATGCTGATGGTAGTGATTCTAGGTTGTTGGATTTTCTGCTAGGTGGGGTTTTTGTCCAATGGTTTTGCACTTTTGCCTCCCCTGTTCTTCTCTGCTCATGAATTTTGAGTTTGTATGGGTCTACGATGGGAGCATTTTCTGTTGCTGTAGCCTGAAGGCAGTGATTCTAGATCTGTACTGAAATTTTCCCTTGTGAAAAATAATAATTGTAAATTTACATGAACATGTATGGGGTTTCTGTTATTAAGTACGTTGAGATTGAGGTAACTTTAAAAGAGAAGAAAGTGTGCGTAGAAGCCAAGGAAAAACAGAAAGAGGTCAACTCAAAAATAGAGGGGATTTGGAGTTCCACTCTCGATTAACATTGAGAATAGTCCTGTTTTCTGTTTGCATTATTATCATATCTAAGCAGTACACTTTGATTAATATTTATCATATTTATCGTACTTAAATGAAGCTAAAAATGTTGCAAACTTGCAATTAACCATGCCTTATGCAGGAAATAGTGTAATGGAGAGAATTCTTATGCATGGCATAAACTGTTGTTGTATTGAATATTGTTAGTATTATTTAGTTTTTCTTAAATCATGGGTAGAATTTGAAAGAAACCGAGAAAATTTCGAGTAAACTGTATTTAACTAGTAGAGAAGTTGTAGTAGTTGTGCATGAGTCATTATTCGGACAAGATTTGTTTTTATATATAATAAATCGTGCATGACAGCATGAGTAATAGCTAATTTACTCTTATACCAAATTGTCATCTTGTAGGGAGCATTTGGACTTTTGGCAATTCCACCAGCTGCAATATTAGTTTTGGGCTTTCTCATCTATGAAGAAAGAATTACTAGTACTACTGAATTTTCAGAGAAGAAGGTGACAAGACTTGTTTCTCCAAGATGTAAAAGTTTTATGTGCTTAGTTAGGGCTGTTCCATTAACTTCTAGTTTATAGTTTTAACAATTTCTCATGCTAGCCTGCTGAAGAATCTGTATGGACTCTCTTTCAAATGACATTCGTAAATTAACTTTGCAAATGCATGCTTATGTGAATTGTGAAACAGGTTATCGAGAGGGTGGGTGGTGCAATTCAGGACATGTACAAAACTATAAAGTTTCCTCAAGTGTGGAAGCCATCGCTTTTCATGTTTCTGTCTTTGGCCATCAGTTTTAGCACTCATGAAGGTCATTTTTATTGGTACACCAATCCGAAAGTTGGTCCTGGATTCTCTCAGGTTTTCCCTTGCTCTACTATTTACTGTAGTAGTACCTCAGTTCTCTTCAAATGTGAAAATTGGATTGTTTTTCAAATACAATTTGGTCACTGAGAACGATATGTGAAACATCACTTATATGTACTAATGTATCTTCTCATTTAGTCAAGATTATGTTAGGTCACACTTCTTATTGTTGTTCAAGAGTAATGTGCAGTTCATAACATATTTCCTCTATATGAAATGCAGGAATTTGTAGGAATGATTTACGCAATTGGTGCAGTAGGATCAGTAATTGGTGTTTTGATCTACCACAAGTTCTTGAAAGATTTTCCATTTAGGACCCTCATCTTCTTTATACAGCTTCTTTATGCTGTGTCGGGAATGCTGGATCTTTGTTTCGTCCTAAGATGGAATTTGATGCTAGGAATCCCTGATTCGTTTTTCATAATCATGGAGGAGACAGTGTTGCACATCATTTCGCGAATTCGATGGATGCCCATGGTAGTTTTGAGCACAAGGCTTTGCCCTTTAGGCATTGAGGGAACTTTCTTTGCACTGCTAATGTGCATCGACAGCCTAGGGTCACTCTCGTCGAAGATGATTGGAGGAATGGTACTTCGTCTGTTGCATATTTCACGAACCGACTTTACCAATTTGTGGTTGGCAGTCCTAATAAGGAATTGTATGAGATTTGCAACACTTGCTTTGATCTTTCTTGTACCAAATGCAACTCAATTTGATGTTTTGGTTCCTTCAGATCTTTCAGCCAAGAGTAGTAGTTCAGACAAGAACACCAAAGAAGAGGAGGCGGCTTTACAACTTGTACCTTTGAGTGACAAAATTTGAGTTAATGTAGAGTTTAATCTTGTACAGCTTATTTAAACATTCACAGAGATCTCACAAATTATTATGATTAATATGGATATGTCTCCAATACAAAGCTGGTAATTTGGAGAACTAAGTAGATTTACATTAATATCAAGCTTCATAAAGGATTCGGACCCGCTCCAATAATACATCATTTTCCGCATTTACGCATTACACTTGTGCATGTTTGTCAAGTGTTAAGTTGAATGTAAACAAACCAAATAAAATATTTATCACGTGACAAACATCAATTGTAATGACTAATGAGAGTATATCGAATAGACAAATATGTATAATGTACAAGTCAACAACTCGTCCTGTATATCAAGAGGTATTACAAGTCAACATTGTCATCTAAGGGGCACAAGTTGCAACCCATCAACTCCAATATTCTTAACAGATTGCTTGCCCAAAAGCTCAGGAGGTACCAAGACATCAGATTGACCAGCATTAGGAACAAGGAAGATCAAACTTAAAGTTGAAAGCCTCAGTACATTTCTTATAAGAACAGCCAGCCACAAATTAGAGAAATCAGTTCTTGAGACATGAAGAAAGTGAAGCACCATTCCTCCACCCCATTTTGCAGAAAGAGAGCCTAAGCTGTCAATGCACATAAGCAATGCAAAGAAAGTGCCTTCTATGCCTAGTGGACATAGCCTACTACTTAGCACCATCATAGGTACCCATCGAACTCGAGCTATGAGTCGTAGAACGCCTTCTTCAAGGATTACGAAGAAGTAATCAGGGATACCGAGCTTCAAATTCCATCGAAGAATGAAGATTAGATCCAACATACCAGAGATTCCATATAGAAGTTGTGCAAAGAAAAGTATGTTTCTGAACGGAAGGTCCCGTAAGAGTTTGTGGTAGATGAGTACTCCTAGTACTGAACCCAATGCTCCCACTGCATATATCATCCCAACAAACTCCTACATATTTCACCAAAATTAAGTTAGTTGCTTAGCTTGTAACTAACTTTTAAAATTGACTTTTGGTAAAATAGACAAAAATTAAACCTGAGAGAAGGCAGGACCAGCTGTAGGGTTAGTATACCAATAAAATTGTCCTTCATGGGTACTTATATTGAGGGCCAAAGATAGATACATGTATAATGAAGGTTTCCACACTTGAGGTCTTTTTATTGTTCTCACCATATCTGCCATTGTACCACTCAACTTACTAGCTACCTGTTCATTTTGATAAGAGGAAACAAAGGGCATTTTAACTGAGCATGCATTCAAAATTGGCTCAATAAATATTGAATAGCAATCATGGTGGCACACATCATTGATAAACATGATGATCTATTCTAAATAAGCTTTTTTTTTTTTAATCACATAAATGATAAACATGTGGATGATCTATTCTAATTTCTAAGGAAGCTTGCTGAAAAGCAATATTTGTTATTTTATTTTATTTTATTTTATTTTAATCTAGCCTTAAGTTGATCACAGAAACTCGTATAAGACCGCCTCAATGTGAGGCGCCTCAAACAAACATGACGTCAATCGAGGTGGCTTCATGTTGAGCGGCCTCGTAAGTGACTTTTTTGTAATAAGATTCAAGTGTCTCAAGTCTCAACTGTATGATTATGAAACTTGACTACTTTCGTACACTATTAGGACACAATCATTCAATTTCTGCTTGCTGGCCTCACTCTTCAATTATTGGGGCCTGGGGGAGTGATGTTTCTAGGCGTTAAGCTAATAGCTTTCACTTCATCTAACATATCTTTAAAGATCTTAGCAAGTTTCTTATGTATTCTAAAAATTTATATATTCTAAAAAAGCAAGTCTTGTGTTAGACGAACTCACAGAAAAATAGACTCACTTATTATGAGTCGTGATTCTTATTCTACTAAAAAGAGATCGTCGTCTTACCAAAAGTTATAGTAAAACCGTGTTAAACAAGTTTTTGCGATTGTAAACAAGAAAAAAAAAACTTAATTTAAAAAAAAAAAAAAAAAAGTTTAGAGGAGGAAGTGTCTCACATTCTTTACATGAAGGCGAGTAGTTTTGCGCTCATAGATCAAGAATCCAAGCATAAGCATTGACACTGGTGGAATTGCCAAGAATCCAAGTGCTTGCTGCAAAATGCAAATAGTACAATTTACACTAATTAACAAAAACAAATTCTCAACAAAATGAAATGAATTCCAATCAATTACTAACAATCACATAAAATTACCCCAAAACAGAGAAAAACAGGGGAAAACAGAGGATAACACAAGTCACACACAGGGTGAAAAAAAACAGGGGAAAACAGGGGAAGCCAGACCTCTCACCTGAGCACCAAGAGAATGAACCAAAAAGCCACTAGAAGAGTAACCAACCAAAGCACCCAATGAAGAACAAAACATCCCAAGGCTCTGCATATCGGTCGCCAACGCTCGAACCTCGATACTATTCTTAGCAATGCAAGCATCCATGGTAACATCAGCAATAGCTTTAGCCATCTCAACACCAATCAAACAACACAAAGCCATAACAGCAGGCAATCTCTCGAAAAGCGTAACGACGAGAACAGATACTCCACCAATGAGCCCTGCAGCTATGAAATAAGGCCTACGACGATATCCCATGATTGGAAAAATGTCTGTCAAAAGTCCCCAAATTGGTTTCATGATAGATGGTATAAGATATAAACCAGCATATATTTGGACTAAAGAGGGTTGCAACTTTTTCACATCTTTCCAATAGTAATCTGAGACTACCCTAAAGTATGAAGTTGTAAATCCATGGCTAAGGCCAAAAATGAGAATTACACCTATGACAAAAGATGGGTTTAGGGAAGATGAGAGCATTTGGAGCCATTGGAGAGGTTGAGAGATTGAGTCTAAGAGAGAAAATGGGTTTTTTTTTGTGGGTTTTGGTAATAATGGTAATGGTGGGATTAATCTTGTTGTTTCTGTTTCTGATTGTGTTTCTATGGAGTTCATTGTGTGAGAGTGTAAATGGACTGTTGTTGTCAATTGGACATTGTTTTTGAGATTGGGTTAGTTCTAATTTTGAGGAGGTAATGTGGATCTGGACGGAAATGCAAAAGGGGGATCTTTGGATGCAAGTGGTGTTATTTTGTACATGACGATATGTGTGTGTGTGTGCATTCTTTTTGGTTTATTTCCTTTTTTTTATGGGTAACACATGCTTATTCTCTTAATCTATGTTATATTAGGGTTTGAGTTAAGGGCTTAAGGCATATATAATACTGCCACCGTGCTCCCCCCAACTACAACGTCAGTTGAATGAATGAATACTACTGCTTAACTTAAGGGTAATTTGTCACTTTTTTTTTTTTTTCCTGGACGTGGCTAATGAGGTTTGAACTCATGGCTTAATGTACAAGTTGCAACTTATTTACCAGTAAGCTAATATTTCTCGGGTATAATTTGTCACTTTTGCAATTGCAAATACAAATTCTACGAACATGAGATAATATTTTTTTTTGGTTCACGACCAAGGGTATCCACCGTCGACTACAATGACTAACCCCCGCACTGACTTGTAGGCACCTCAAAGGGTGGGACAACTGGCCAAAAAATTTAAAGCTGCTCCATATCCAAGGCGAAATTTGAACCCTTAACCTTGATTAAGGATGAACATGAGATAATATTAGTTGACATCGTATCACATATCTACAACTAACGCAATTTGATGATGAAGTTCTTCAATATCCCTTGACCTCGTGTGGCAAATATTGTAAGCGCATTTAACAACAATGAAGGCTTAATGTAGATTTTAAAAAGAACAAAGGCTCGTTCATTACAACCTAAACCTAATCTCCTTTTTCATTCTCTCATTGAATGAGAGATGAATTTAAATTACTCATGATTGGGGGCTTGTAAATGGGGCCTCTAGCTAATTTGAGCTTATTCCAAAGGCAATACCATGTATTGACCTAACCTTCTACCATCCACACTAGTATAAGATCCCCCATGGGGAAATGTAACATCTCACTCTCTTTCTCAGTCTCTCTATATCTTCTCTACATCCATCTTTATTTCATTCACCAATAACCTAACTTGACCATTGGAAAGTAATTTGACTTCTCTTATAGGTAATGTCGAAGGTGGCACTCAGAATGAAGTACCGACGGTACAAGAGAATACTTCCCCCCAAATAACTCATGATAATGAGGAAAGAGCACATGTAAAATTTTAAAAAAAAATTATGGATAAATATTAAGGAGAAGATAAAATTGCTTGATCAACGTATGACCTTAAAGACTCTACGATTTAAGGTGCTTAACCATTGAAAGTCTAGAGATAAGCGTCCTCTTAGGAGATATACCACTAAACCTGGCAAACGGGTCAATTGATTTCGGGTCAGGTTAATTCCGATTCGGGTTAGTGTATAATCTTTGAATTATTTGGTAAAAATAATCATATTCATTAAATAATAGACCAATTTCAGGTCTGATTTATTTTGGTTTTGGGTCATGTTCGGTTTGGGTTGGTTTGAATTTGACTGCGTTTAATTCAGGTCAAATCGATTTCGTTTGTGAACGGTTCGGTTTCGATTCAGTTCGAACAGATTCGGACACGGATCGTCGTCGTGTTAATAACATCTTGGTTTCAGTTCGGATAATCAGTTCTAATCGGGTTGCCACTATCCGGGTAAATTCAATTTTGATTTCGAGTCAATCGAGTCGGGCAATCGATTTCGGATCAGAATTGCCACATCTAATCCTCCCACATCCTCCTTGTTCCACGTTGGTTGGTTAATCACTTCATTGGTCAGGTAAACTTTACATTTAAAATCTAATGCATTTTTTAAAATCATTAGATTTGACTATTTTGTGTTAGGGTTAAGTTTGTTGATAACTTTGGCCGATAAGCCTTTTGCTAGATGATCCAATACCATGCACTATAGTGCTTAAACCTTAGGTATATTAGGTTTTAGATTCGAATCTCCCCTCTAGTTATATTTAAATTTATTGTAATGATCTTAGATCTTAGTCCCTCCCTTAGATTAAAAAGAAAAAAACTATGATACTGACGTGGCAATATAATTGAGGTTTGATAAGTCGTCCCTGTCCCCACCTAAACCTTCTTTTTGGAGTGAAAAAGGTTTTTGGGTTTTTTTGTTTTACTCTCTCTCTATCTCTCTCGCCCTTTGGAGTGCAGAGTGCAGAGTGCAGAGTGCTGCTGCCTTGAATCTTGCTTCAGTTGCTTGTAGTTGTAGTGTGTGAGATTCTCTCTCCTTTAATCCTTTGCTGCTTCAAACCTCAGCAACTTGTACTCATGGTACTCTCTTTTTCTCTCTCCTCGTATCTCTTTATGAACTTTCATATGATAATCAAAGTCCACACTTTTTGTTCACAACCCAATTGAAAAGGTCGAAACTTGTTTAATTGTTCTCTATTATGCTCATCTCGCTTGTGTTATAGTGTCTAATTGAACTCAATTTGGTATTGATTTGTAGTCAATTTGAGAATTTTTGGAAGTTGTTTGATTTTTGTAATTGGATATGTGGAATTAGGGTTTTGACTCAACTTCAATTCAGTCTTGTATGCCTATTTTAGTTTAATTGATTAAAGAGTTGAGAGAATAAAAATAGGCGTGTATATGTGCTGCTTTGATAATTTAAGCTTTGACTTGTGTTATAGTTTTGGGGACTTAGCGTTTGACTGACATTGGCTCCTGTTCTAGTATCACTGACACAGTTATGCTCTTTGATTGCTTAAAGGTTAGCATAAGCATAACAAAAAAAAAAACAAGTTGTTAGTGTTCCATTCGATGGTTGTTTGTGTATATGAAGTTGGCTGCTAGATTGAGCTCAGTTAGGCTAGACAAGCATAAAACAATTGTTTTTGTTCCAAATAATTAAGTATTTCGCCTTATAAAAATGTTTGCTTTCTCCGTTATTCATAGTTGTTGATCTCAATTGTTGCTGAAATTCTAGTTTATTCAGAGAGGAGGGGGGGGGGGAGGGAGGTTACAAATAGTGGAAAGGGCAATCATCTTCAAATCTTTTAGTTTTGTTTGAAGGGTGTGGGTTCCCTTTTTTACCTGACCTATACTTGGACCATTGAAATAATCATTGTAGAAACATTGAGCAGATTTCAAGATAGGCTTAGAGGTGGAAAACAGGTGGGAACTCCATGTTTGTTTAGGTTTCGGGTTGAGAAGTTGCTAAACCTTAACATCTTATTCAGTTTGATGGGAATTGGTAGGAAAAGAAAGGAAGTGACCCATTTTAAATGTTTGGTTAGAAACTTAAAAAGATTCAAGGGAAGAAATGAATTGGTAGGAAATGAAAGGTCCTTAATAACTCCCATTCTCTTTCCCAGCGGTGGGATTTGGATGAAAATAAAGCCAATAAGCTTTAACAGGCTTGTTTCTTTTCATGTCCTGTTTTATTATCCATCCAAACTTAGGAAAATTGGTCCATTCCATTCAATTCCTTTATTAGTATAGCAAGTAATGAGCATTTCTTTATTTTCCTTTTTTATCATTACACAACCGAACACAGTGTGGTCTGTCTCAATGGTGGATAGTGCCTTTTCTACTTTAATTGCAAGATGCAAAAAAAAAAAAAAAAAGTGCTTAAAAAGTTGGTAGAACAGAGGCTCGGAATCTCTGTGTCGTATTCAATAATTAAGTGTATGGAATGGGTGACGTTTCAAGCTAGGGAATTATCGTTTGACGCAGATGTCTATTCTGGTATCACTTATGCAGCTTAAAGAGATAGCAGAACAAGAAGTTGTTGAGTCACTGTGATAGTGTGATGTAATTGTCTAATTGATGGTTTCTTGGTTTATGAACTGAAGTTGGCTGTGAACTGAGCTGGGGTAGGCTAGTGAAGCAATTTGTTCTTTTCCTTTGTTTAATTAACCTTTTCTCCTTATAGAAGGTTGGCTTTCTCTGTCATTCCTATATCTCTTGATCATTATCATTGTTGAAATTGTAGTTTATTAGTGGAGGTTGTAAATTGTGGGAATTTTTGTTATGTTCATTTTATCTCAAGAATGTAGTAAGAATGATGTGGTTCCTAGTTCATGGACATGTGAAGTTATACCTTTTTTTTTTTATTTTATATCAGTGAAGTTATACCATTTAAATAGTCGTATTAGAAGGTGTCGTATTAGAATCGCTTTTATCAGTGAAAATCTCCAAAATCTCCAAGTTGTTGAGGATAACAATTATCCAAGTTCTGGAAGATCACTGAAAGTTGAGACTTGAGAACCACAATATTTGTTCCAAGTCATTTTAGGTTTTCATTTGTTACATGGTTATTGAAATATTTTGTTCAAAAGCAAAATTTATGAGTCAGGTTTTTGGGCAGGTTAAGTTTTAGCTAGCTCAACCTCACTAGACATTGAGTAAGCTTCAGGGTTCGGACAAATATTGTGGTTCTCGGCTTTAAGTAATGCATTATAAAGGTGGAGAATTGTAACTGGCTTATTTGAAACATTGAATCCTCTTTTAGATGCACTCGATCTTACCTAACCAACTGAGCCTTGAATCCACAGTGAGGAATCATTTATTTAGCATTCAGATGGAGAATCTGACTGAGTTTGTTAATGCACATTTGAGTTACCCTATGCAATTGTCCCGCATGGTAGGTTGAGTTTTAGGAATAGCCCAGAGCTCCTAATCTCTGTTTTCTGTAGAAGCTAAGATGCTGAAAGGTTGTTGGTTTTACTCTTCTGATCTGGGTGTGGATGACGTGACTCACTCAGAACAGGTTGCATGAAACTGTTACCCAGGCGTTCAATCATCTATTTAAGTATACAGACAATTATATGGTTGCCCGTACCTTTAAATGGAAATAGGTTCATTAAGTCAGTGAAGCTGCTTGCCTATGAAAAAGGGGCACCTAAGAATTCTTGATTTACCTAGTATAGAGAAGCAAATTTTCTCCATTTCAGTATTGAGGTATGTTTGGACATTGGAGATTACTTGTACGATCATCTCCGTGATACTATGTTGTATCTTCTAGTGAAGTTGTAACTCGTTGAACCCGTTCTCTAATGAGCCTCACATTTAACTGTTGAGAAGTGGATAATAATATATCAAGCTTTCTGTGTGGTTGGCAATAAAGACTTTAGCTGCCTGAGTGAGTGTTGAAGTTGTGAAAGTTGGGCCAATGCCTTGTGTAAGTTGTGAAGCACCAGTCTAGTCAAACTTATGGTCGGCTCCGGTGTACAATTAGGCATTTGGTAGGCAGTTATGGATTTTAGCTTGATCTAAGGCCCACTCGCAAAATCAAACTCTTTAGTGCAGGAATAGCCAAAACTGCTGGGAATTTGATCGTAAATAACCCACTGGATTATTCCTGCATTTGTTTATTGATCCGAGTGCTTGTGTATGCTGGATGTTGATCCATAGGCTTTTCTGTTACTCATGATTGTCTGTTGGGCCAATGCTGCAAACCTTGTTTGGAGATATGTTAATTGCTTTCTGCAACATTGTATATTTGTATCTGTCTGCTTGCAATGATTTTGTGTTGGGTTGCAGCTCAAACTTTGTCAGAAATTCCTTTCGGTTTATCTTATTGTATTGCAGAAGTAAATCCTTAGCTTTGTGCATGTAAATATATGAAATCGAGTTCAGTGGTAAAAATTGTAGACTGCCTTCTTTGATAAGAAGGGGAATAAAATAATAAATAATGATAGCATTTATAAGAAAGAAACCTAAGAAAACACACACGGAGAGACATATTTCGATGCTCTTGGCTCGGGCCCCTAGGAAGTGTGCTTTCACAAAAAAAAAAGGGGGAATTCAAACTGTTTACTTAGCCCATATTCTGCATCCCTTTCTCTCTTCTTCCCCTCACTGAACCCATGGTATTCGTAAAATCTTTAAAGTGCTTACTAAAATCTTTAAACTCTTTTTGCAGGAGAATAACAGGCACACCATTATCTTAATGCAGACGTCACAGAATAGAGCAACTAGAACATTTATGGATTACGGTTCAATCAGTCAAGCAATGGATGGTAAGTTTTTCATGTGTATGTATGTTGCTCGCATTATGAATTCAACCTGGTAACTTTGCGGTCTGTCTTCTAGCCTAAGCTTGTTAAATGAATGAGGGTAAAACCTTTGCAGTCGAATCGTGCCGTTGTCTTTATAAGTCAACTAGATAGTACATTTTAGAGATAATTTGCTAGGGATGTCTACCTGACAATCCTTCCTAGTATGATTCTTCAAGTCTTGGAAGTTTATGCTAAATTCAGACATACTCCCAAACCCAAAGTCCCAACTCCTGTGCATGAAATGAGATATTTAAGGAGAAAATAGGGGTAAAAGTAGTTTGTACAGAGTCATTCCAAATGGTGATTAATAATTTGCCTAATATTTTCCTGGTTTAGTTATTTACCCATTTCATGCTTGCGCTTTACAGGTATTTGTGCATTGTATGAAAGGAAGCTGAAGGAGATAAATCCAGCCCTGAGAAATCTCAGTTATGATATTGGTGATCTATACAATTTCATTGATGGGCTCGCAGACTTGAGTGCATTAGTGTATGTTTCTATCCTCATGATTTCTGGATCTGTATGGTTAGTTCAATTTATTTATGAAATTTTCAAAATTCTGAAAAAATAAGTAATAATAATGACATAACCCTATATTTAACAGCCTATGAGCTAATAACTTTACTACTACAATTTCTTGAAGCTGTAATTTATTGAGGCCATTAATCTTAAAGACCTGCACTCCTCGGGATCATAAGGTTTATTGAATACTTGTTTCAAAACTAATCGGCCTGATCATGTTGGACCAGCAATTCAAAATGCCTTGCCCATTTTAACGTCTAATTTTCATGTTCTGATTTGGCGATGTTTTACCCTCTCAAAGTATCAGGATTTTGACAGGAATGAAAGGTGCTATAGTTTGGTTTTCCTTTTTTCTCATGCCTTAAGAGTTCCCAACCCCCCAAAAAAACCCTGTAAGCTAATTACATTTTGCAATCAATGAACAATCTAGGACGTTCGATGTTTGTTCTCATGGTTGCTTGACTGATTTGACATCTTGTTTTTGATTTGTGCTTGTAGTTTTGACCACACTATTCAAGGATACCTGCCATATGATCGACAATGGATCAAACAGAAGACATTCCAACGACTCAAGAAATTGGCACGATGATGATCTTAGTGACCGGATTGTAGGCTATTTACTGCAGGGTTCATTTTCAATACTGATGCAGTTAATTATATCTGTAAGAATGGTGGTTTTATGCACAGATCTTCAAACGTTGTGACCTTAAGTGTACTTTAAGGTTGAACCACTTGTAAGAAATGCTTAATTGTGACTGCAAAGCGTTTTGCTTTTCATCTTTAAAATATTAAAGAATTATCTCAAGAAAAGCTTGGTGTACACGCAAAATGCTCCAGAAGATTTAAAAAATTGCCTAATGATTTCAGACTTCAGAGTACATGCAAAACCTGTTCCAAAGTTTGAAATCAAAACAGGGAGATCCCACTGGTCATCCCTTCTTGTTTACTTTTACCTTTTTGAAATCAGAGAACATTCTTCTCATATGCTTGGATAAATTACAAAAAGAATCGTGTTACACATGACCAGCATGACTACGACTTTGGCTGGTCGGTCATATCCAAAATTCTCTATATGGTAAATGGTTCAGGCTCGTTTAAATCTATCTACTCGGAAAAAAATTCTGTTGAAAATCCCTGGACAAAATGTCATCTGGTGTCATGCCTGTCAACACCAGTGACAAGGGAGACTAGTTCAATGTTTTCATTGTGCTGAGCTTCTACGGCTTCTGCGGCTTCTTCTGTAGTAGAAACTTTTGATGGAAGAATGGAAGAGCTGGAATCAGTCCTTGGTACTAAGAATATGACTAATAGTGGACATATCCTGGCTATGTTACGGATCAAGATGGCTATCCACAGGTTGTCGAATCTCGTTCTTGTGATCTTCAAAACATGGAGTAACATGCCTCCACACCATGATGATGTGAATATACCGACATTATCGATTGACATGATCAATGCAAAGAAGGTACCTTCAATCCCTGGGGGACAAAGCTTGGCACTAAGTACTAGAAGTGGCATCCATTTGAGCCTTCCAATTAGTTGGAAAGCACATTCATCAAGTACTGCAAAGAAGTGATCTGGCATGCCAATCTTCAGGTTTAACCGTAAAACCAGCATCAAATCCAGCATCCCAGAAAGACCCAAAAAGAGCTGTGTCCAGAAACATACATCTCGAAACTGATGATCCTTCAGGGCATACTGGTATAGTATTGATCCTAATAGTGATCCAGCTGAACCAATGGAGAGAATGTAGCCTACAAATTCCTGCAAAATTCGAGGATGGGAAATAAAAGTTAAGGTAAAGAAACACAGGGATTCCTCTGCCAGGTAGAAAACTACAGTGGATCCCAAGGCACATCTTTATTCTTGCTAGAACACATATCCGAATGCAATAAACGTTATCTAGCAATCCTCATTGAGGGCTTCTTAGGTCTTTCCTGAGTCACAAAGAGCTAAGGCCCCTAAATTGTAATGAAGGAAATTTCAGATAATGGAAAGACATTTCTGAATCAAACTCATTTCAAAGATTAGCATATTGTTCTGCTTTTATTTCCAAGTACTTTGAACATGCACAATTATTGATGAAAGCATATATAGCTACGTGAAAAGCAAAATGTATAATTACGATGGATTAGAAATTACATCAACTGACACACCACCTTTAATAAACAAATATTGTGAGATTAAGACACCCATTTTCATCATACCTGAGAAAAATGTGGTCCAGAATCTGAATCAGTATACCAGTAAAACATTCCTTCATATACATTGAAACTCAAAGCAAGAGATAAGTACATATATAGACATGGCCGCCACACATCTGGCAATTTTAGGGTATCCCACATGGCTCTGGCCGCATCAAGGAACTTCTGGCTGACCTGATCCAAAGGCATGTCAGTAAGGTGCTTGCACTAACATAATCGATACAAAACCCTATGAGAGTGGTATGACATGCCTACCTGTTTGTAAGAAAAGTTTGCTGATGGGGTTTCATCAAGTATGACTCCAACAAGACATACAAGTGCAGATGGGATTGTCAGCAAGCCATAGACCCCCTTTGTACAAAATCAGGATAATCTTAGAACCAATCACTCATATCAAATAAGCAAGCGTTTCAGTCTTATGCAAATGATATGCTGAAGTAAAGAAATCTACCTTTGGGCCAATTAAGTGAACCAACAGACCACTGAAAAAGAATCCCAACAGTGATCCAGTAGAAGAACTAAGGGCACATAAGCTTTGCATGTCAGGAGCAAGATGCGGATGCTTATTAGAATTCTCTGCCACACATGCATCAACAGTCACATCTGCTATTGCAGCCCCAGCACTCCCTGCTGTTAATGACAGCACCGCGAAGAAGATATGCAACTGTTTGTGCAAGGATAAGAAAAGCATGGCGCTGATACCAATAATACCTGTACCAAGCGTCACAAACAATCAAATTATACAATGGAACAACATGCTGCATACATACATTTTCACGAGATTAGCAGAAAGCTGAAAGACAGAAAGTGGCAGTAACAGATAATTATGAACTAAAACAAGAGGTTGATCAAAAGCTTTATTGCCACATTTTGCAAGAAAGACCAATTTAGGCGAATTTATCATGAAGCACATTCAAGTTCAAGGATATAGGATGCCAAGAAATGAAGTTGTTTGTCACTTATTGCTCCCGTCAAAGACTTAATGGTCTTGTTAGTGTTCCCAGGTACACTAATTGAAGAGTTTCAAGCAACTAGGGAAATTTTACAGGAACCAACTGAAGTTGGACTGAATAGCGAAGTTCATTGATCTGCTGATCATGAAACTCCCAACTACCTTGAAGAAATGAATGATGACCAATGACTTTGTCTAAATCCAACAATTAGCAAGCTCCAAGCATCAGCAGCACCTTTTAAGAAATCTCCTCTTCCCTGTCAGTTAACATTATCTGGCATGTTACCTTTTACATATATTACGGTGTAATGTCATGTAGTTACATTTTTATGCGTATTCTGTAACTGAACTGTATGTGACATTCTGTTCAGAGTGAAGACGAAGGATGTAGCATACAAATTAGCACTTAAACAATCAAGGAAAACAAGCATGTACATTTTTCTTTTGGTAGGTAAGAAACGACATTAAACCTGCCCACCCCGTCTCAGACTAAACCAAGCTATGTTGCCACACTCCATAGTTCCCTCACAAGGAATCAAAAGTGACTTGAGTAACCATTAAAGCAAACGCCTCTTGGCTAAGCAATAGACATGTATCTATTAGAACATAAACATAATAGAATTTTACCTGCAAAAATGAAATAAGGCCGCCTTCGGTACCCCAGAATAGGGATCACATCTGTCATGAGACCCCAGAGAGGCTTAATCATCCAAGGTATTGAGGTAAACCCATTATAAATTTGTGCCTCAGAAGGCTGGACTTTTTGAACATCCTTCATATAATACTCGGTGCCAACTCGAGAAAGCGATCCACCTACTCCTTGATTAATTCCATAAACAATAATCACCCCAGAAACAAAACTCCAATGCATCTCTGTGGCAAGCATTTTGAGCCAGTTGAATGGACAACATATACAATCCCACAGCCCTAATTTGGGCTTAAGTTCCTCCTTCATTTCCCCATTTTCCTCTCCTTTAGTTTTCAAGTTTACTTCTTCATACATCATCCCAATCTATCTCTTACAAAATCAGTCAATACCAAGTCAAATACCAATTCTTGCTTAACTAACTAACTAATGGTAAATTCCAAAAGACAAATGCCAAAAATCATAAAACCTCAGTAATTTACAATCTGGGTTGCCTTCTTTTGGTTTTGTATTCCCAAGAAACCCACCACTAGACTCAGAAATCAATCTTGCCCCACCTGGGCATTTCCAAAAACAACCAAAATATGTCACATTAACAATGTAAATTGTAAAGAAACCATCTTTAAACTGAAAATGCTATGTCAAAAAGAACTAACCATTGCACAAACTCTGGCTAATGAAGAGAGTAAACTGAAGATGTTGACTTGTTTTGCAATTTGGGATCTGGGCAACCTGAGATACTCCTGTTGAAACTTGAACTAATTGGGCTACAAGTTGGATGGATAAGTCTGTATTCTAAGATGGATGTCAATATCTGTTCTATATTTGGTAAATTGGGCTACTAATTGTTGTTCCCAAAAGGAGCAAAGTTAAGAAATTTGATTGAAACAGGGAAAGAAAAGATTAGAAAAATGAGTTTGCTGAAGAGTTTGTAGCAAAAAGCAAAGCAAGGTTCTTGGAGTTGACCAGCCTTGCAATTGCAGAGGCCCACTTTTTGAGCTAATCCCCCAAAATATTGGTTTTCTTACAGATTTGATAGTAACTCACTAGCTGACTTGTGACTATCATTGAGCAACTGCCTTTTTGTGCCCCATAATACTGAACTCTTTTTTTTCTTCTTTTTTTTAAAAAAAAAAAAATCGGTGCTATCATTTTCTGTTAATGATATTCCATACACATATGTAGGGAAATTTCCATTAAAATAAAAAAACATATGTAGTGAAATTATATGGGAATTAGAGGTATAAATTTGAATGCATACTCCTAATTTGAATGAACCTTAATTAAATTGAGGTCATTTGGATGGGATACAATCCAAAGTTTTTTTTTCCACAAGTATATGGGATCGAAGTCTGATATACTATAGTATTTTTTCTTTTTAGTTACAAAGATACGATCATTAAAATTTGCAAAGTCCAATAATATAGAGTAAATTTTTTTTTATTTCTTTTTGTATTGTAGTTTTGAAAGTGAACATTTTTTGAGGAGAAGAGAAGAAAGAAAGTAGATTGAGAATAAATGTGTAGTTAGTTTGTCTTAGGAATGAAGGGCATTCCACATTAGCAACTACTCAAGCACACCCCAAAAAAAAAAGTAAAAATATAAGAAATAAATAAATTAGCAACTAGCAAGTATTGAGAATAATAAAGATGGTCACCTCAAAAAAAAAAAAAAAAAAAGAATAATAAAGATGGATAAAAAGTAAATTGAGTTCAATTGAAGCTAGGAACTTTAAACTTAAAGAAAACAAATATACCAAATGTAAAAGGAACCAAATTGGATCCGTTCCATGCAACTGGGAAGTGGGAAGTGGGAACTTGGGAAGTGGGAGCATGATGATTCATTGAACTTGGAATAAATCCCCATGGGCGTTCACACTGAAAAATCAATGACATAAATTCTTGTTAACGAGATAGTTTAACCAATTAGTGCATGCCACGTAATAATCGTTACGGCTGTCCAAGAGCAGTGTTTGGTCTGTTATTCTCCTTAAGTCAATGCTAGGTGACATTACTCCTTAAGTAATATTCTACGAATTATTCAATCAAATATCTTCTTTTCGACACGTGACGTGTACGAGGTGATCAAGAAATCTAGATGATGTTAGTGTTGCACTACTGTGTATTTGATCTTGTTTTGCTTTTTCAAAGGTTTTATTTGTCTTCTTTTCTTTCTAAAATATCATCCAATTATTGCCTCCTATTTATGAATCTTTTTAGCATTATCCAGAGATAACCCTATAGATTCGATTCGTTTCCATGGTTCGATCCTTCTCCGTCCATTTCCAATACTAATCGTGAAACACCATGAGCAGCAGGATGTTGTTAAGAACTATTGACGATAAACCATAACAGTTACAGTCAGGAAATGTTCGCCTTTAGAATGAAGATGCATGAAGAGGCACTTGAGCCTGTGTGAAACCTATACGGAGTATTACTCAAGTTTCAATTGAACAACAGGTTCTGAATCTACTTGTGCATATCCTCACGCGTATAGCAACTTTTATCATTGAATTAGTACTCACGTAAATGGTTGGAGAATCATGAATACCTACGGTGATACTAAACCACATATAGATGTCAAAAACGTGAACCAGGAAAAGCACGACATTCCAGGTTGGCTATGGGTGTACTAGTGGTGGTTGCGGGTTACTCGTATCAATAGAAAATGAGCAAGAAAAGGCTCAACTAGCAAAGCTATCATGTATATTTGGCTGTTACTAGGGTGTTTGCCTAATAAAATACCACAGTACCATACCACTAACTTAAGTAACTGTAGTTAACTTAGCACTTGAAATATTAGGGGCTTTTTAAAACTTGTCTATATCAGCCAGTGTCTACCGTGAATCACAAAAGGACCTAAAACAAGGGAGAAGAAAAAAGACAATGTAATCCTTGAGGTAGAGTTCAGCCAACAGAGTTATCAATTTTGTGATATCAAAATTAAATTGGCTTCCACAGTCTTCAGTAGCCTACAAAATGGTTTTTGCTACATACCCATTGGATTTGGATGTTGTAAGTATCTCTGATATGAATTTGATTAACGAGGAAAGGCCGCCTAAGAAGTTATGATCAATAACACCATTGCCTTCAAGAACATGAGCAAAATCAACAAGCTTAATTGCAGGGCCTGGTCCTTCAGCTTTCTCCAGCGACTCCTCATCGTAAATCATCAGAATTGAGCAAGAATAGAAATGATAAATTGTCTGATCCTCAAACCATGATTTTAGCTCCAACAACTGTGTCATAATACCTGAAAGACCGCCATAGACACTTGATGCAAGTGCACAATCTGGGTCTTGGGTAAGTTGTGGTGACGAGTTTGATGAAGCGAACTTCCTCAAAACCAACCTGACCTCATCTGCCGTATACTTCTGCGACAGTTTGTGGTCAGGCTTCCAGTATCCTGATTCTTTACCGCCGTATATCTGCAACCCCGGTATTCTAAAACCCAAAGAAAGGCTAGAAGTGTCTCTATCTTTCTTCAGACATTTCTGGATATACTCCTCTGATGCTTCTGGATACCAAGTTCTGGAACCAATCTTGATGTCCATGATGCATGGGTTGGTGTAATTCGTGATTAAATCTTCCAAAACAATGTGAGAATGCAGTCCAGATCCATCAGAAGCCTCTATAAGCTCAGTCCCGTAGGATTTGGGGAAGAACTTGCGTATATGATCTGGAACTCTATCATCAGATGAGAATGACTGATAGAAAGCAGCTTCTCTAGAGCCTCGTCCATTCTTCTGAAGAGGCTTGTAAAAGCGGCCTGATTCATCTATGACTGGGCCAAGCTTACCATTTTTAGCCTGGTGTCCTGCAACCTGGTGATGTGGGACCTTAAGTTTTGACTGCATAGTTTATATGTTCCTGCAGGGCGAAAGTAAACACAGTAAATTAGGGAAACTATACTCTCAGTACCCAAAATTCTACTTAATTACTCATATAACTCTGTATCTTGTAATTGATCCAATTTGATGTATACAATAATTTAGATAGACAAAGACCTATTTCAGTGAAGCTTCAGGTTTTAGAGGGCAAGAAAACTCAGACATCAAGAATAGGCAATCATCTGGTGTGATGATATGAGCAAGTCACTAAAGCATTCAAACAACCTCATAACTTAGCTGTATAATAATTCAGGATGCAATAAAGATGGAGTCGCCTGATCCAAAAGGAAAGCAGGTCATTACCCCTTTGTCTAGGTAGTTCGAACCTCATGTCCTTGTATGCGCATAGAGTCCTAATTGTTGGGGAAAACTACGGTATTTACCCACAATCACAACAACAGATAATCGGAAAAATAAAGTGCAAGAACCCAAAAACAACACAGACAATTTTTACGTGGAAAACCCCTCTCAATTAGGGGAAAAACCACGGTGCGGTTCTCCACGCACTAAACAATAATCCACTATGATAATCAAGATTACAATCGGCAACAATCACAAGATCAAGCAACAAGTAAAGAAACTATCTTTGGTATTAGTACAAATTGACAAACTCTAACTCAATTTGGTACTCCCACAAAACCAAAGATACACCCACAAATACCTGTCGATGACCGATCCGAATACTCTGATTATCTTCACCCGAACAAACCGAATCAACCGTGAACTGGAACAAACCTCTTTGGAGAAATACTCAATTTCTCTCACTCTTTGTTTGTCTCTCACTCACTGGCTCTCACTTTTCTTTTGTTTCGACTACTTGTTCACTGTAACGGCTTTCGTGTGACCCTCTGAAGCCCCTTCTTTTCGTTTCTCTAGCAGCTTGTGGTGGAAGCCTCTCACAAGTCAAACTAGGCCACTCCAAAATCATGCTTTGGTGGGCTAACCAATCAAAAGCCAACTAGGCCCACTTAAAACACAAAACTCACGCAGCATCATATTAAACCGAGAACAGCTCGGTTTCTTTTCCTGTTTTTTTTTTCTTTGCTTTTTCTTTATTTTCTTTACGAACTTAAATAAAATAAAACACAACTTAATAATACTATTTGGTATTTGGGGTGTTACCTCAACAAATCCTCCCTCTACCCAAATCACCAAATACCTCCACCTTGTCCGAGAAACGGACCTTCTTCTTCGCAGTCTTGCTCCTCCCTACGCAATGACCCTCAACATAACACAAGTTGTTCTCCGCCTTCCTCCCTTGCACAATCAAAGTAGCACCACGATATACTTTGCACCACCTTCCCGTACCAATGTATCTACACCCTTGCGATGTCAACTCACCCAACGAAATCACGTTAACACGAGCATTGGGTACATATCTCACATTGTGGAAGGTTCTAGTCACACCACCATGGAGCTCAATTCGGATGCTACCCATCCCTTTCACCTTCAACTTACCACTCCCCATGTTGATGTCACCATACTCACCATCTTGGCACAAAGCATCAAACATACTTTGGTCTCTACAAATGTGAACCGAAGCGCCGGAGTCCAACACCCAACTCTCTTGGCTTTCCTTCCCCTCATTGTTACTAGCCAAGAACAACTCCTTATTACCATCACAAGACATAATTACATTAGAGGAACCGCTATCATCATCAATTTTGGTCTTACCCATCTTCTCTTGCAGCTGCTTGAAACTCTTCAAATCATCTCTCATCTTTGGGCAACGACTCTGAATATGACCCTTCTCACCACAATAGTAACACTCCATGTTACTAAAGTCTCTCGCGCGCGACTTCGACCTACTTCTCGTGCCACCACCTCTTCTCTCATGATTCCTCCCTCTTTCGGACACCTCCGCAGCTAGTACTCTATCTCCTCCATCACTAGGAGATACACCATCAACCTGCAACATCATCCGATCATTCTCTCTCAACACTGTCATTGCTTCATCTAGTGTAATCTCTGTTCTCCCTACAAGTAATGTCTGCACAATTGGCCTGTAGGACTTAGGTAGTGAAGCCAACAATAACAATGCCTCCTCTTGATCGGAGATCTTCTCATCTGCATTTCTCAACTGACATACTAGCTGGTTAAAACTGTTAATGTGGTCCTGCAACGCTGTACCTTGCTCCATCTTTAGCTGGTACAACTCATATCTCAAACAAAGCTTGTTAGTCAGTGACTTTGATGCATATACACTCTGGAGCTTATCCAACAACTTCTTTGGATCTGTCTCAGTCAAGTAATTATACTTGATCTCCGGAGCCATAGCTAATCTAATAGTACTGACAGCTTTCTTCTTCTTCGATGTCCATTGGGCATCGGTCACCCCACTAGGCTTTGTCTCATCTAAAGCCTCATCTAAATTTTGTTGAACCAACAAATCCTCAACAGTACTCTTCCACACAGTAAAATTAATTTTACCATCAAACAAAGGAATTTCAAATTTGGGCACACTACCAGACCTGTTACTTGCACAAAATAACTCCTCCTTCAACAAATACAGTAATTTTCCCACCACCGATCCTACAACCAAAAGCTCTGATACCACTGTTGGGGAAAACTACGGTATTTACCCACAATCACAACAACAGATAATCGGAAAAATAAAGTGCAAGAACCCAAAAACAACACAGACAATTTTTACGTGGAAAACCCCTCTCAATTAGGGGAAAAACCACGGTGCGGTTCTCCACGCACTAAACAATAATCCACTATGATAATCAAGATTACAATCGGCAACAATCACAAGATCAAGCAACAAGTAAAGAAACTATCTTTGGTATTAGTACAAATTGACAAACTCTAACTCAATTTGGTACTCCCACAAAACCAAAGATACACCCACAAATACCTGTCGATGACCGATCCGAATACTCTGATTATCTTCACCCGAACAAACCGAATCAACCGTGAACTGGAACAAACCTCTTTGGAGAAATACTCAATTTCTCTCACTCTTTGTTTGTCTCTCACTCACTGGCTCTCACTTTTCTTTTGTTTCGACTACTTGTTCACTGTAACGGCTTTCGTGTGACCCTCTGAAGCCCCTTCTTTTCGTTTCTCTAGCAGCTTGTGGTGGAAGCCTCTCACAAGTCAAACTAGGCCACTCCAAAATCATGCTTTGGTGGGCTAACCAATCAAAAGCCAACTAGGCCCACTTAAAACACAAAACTCACGCAGCATCATATTAAACCGAGAACAACTCGGTTTCTTTTCCTGTTTTTTTTTTCTTTTCTTTTTCTTTATTTTCTTTACAAACTTAAATAAAATAAAACACAACTTAATAATACTATTTGGTATTTGGGGTGTTACCTCAACACTAATACATACTCATTTATCTAATTTCTCCATAGCTTTTCTCAATGCATTTCTGCAACTGACTTCAGGAAAAGTAGGGGAGAAGTTCAAGATACAAAACCATGCCGTGATCTTGGTCGAACCAAGTTCAATCACTATCATCAGTTTGAACTTTTAAGTAGGAAGTTTCTAACTTTTCCCCTAGCTGAAGTCATTGCTGTACAGCAACAAGAGCACATCTTATGTAATGTAACCCTCAGAATCAACCCGGAGGATTTGTAATCAAATACAATCCCTCCTCTCACAAAGGCTGTGTTTACTTCTTTCGGTGGGGGTCAGAGGTTGGGATTCGGTGTGAAGCGGGACAATCGAACATAGAGTTTAGCATAGATAGTGCATTTAACCATATACCCCATATAAGTATACAGAAAAAACACCTAATGTGGATCCCCCTGCTACAAAGGTCTATAGTACTTCCAACAACATTGGTGGTATCAAATTCAATAACAAAGTCAAATCTAGACAAACCCAAATTTGTTGGCAAGACTAAGAATCATAGCTATTGAAAGAATAGAGGGAGCTATACAAACTCAAAGACTCCCAAAGCTATGCATTGTAGCAACTTCAAAAGTATGGAAACATTCATCTGAAGCAAGGTAATCAATTAAGCACCATTAAAGGGGAAAATAAAATCATAATCAAAATGCTTTTGATTGACCCTTGATTGATCCTTTTCAAAGAACTAGATCTAACAATTCTAAGTCTAAAAATAACTCCTCTGTTCTTCTTCTGATCAATAGCATAACCAAACTCCCCACTCCATAGAGAAAAAAACAGAAGAAAAAAAGACCAAATCTTTTTCCATGGGGTTCAAAGTTGAGCTAGAACAAGTACATGCAAGATCAATTTGTTGCATTAATCAACAAAAACAAGACAAATTTGTTGCAAATCTACAGTGAACACTACATAGTAGCACAGCAATATAAACTGCAACAGACTCAAATATGGCAATCATAAAGTAAAAGTATCAAAAACAGAGAATTAGAGCAAACTAAAGAATCAGAATGAGAGAAAAAAGAAGGAAGAATAGAAATTTACATACCCTTTTCGAGTAGGAGAGAGAAACCACCTGAGATTTCCGGGAATCTGAAAGCATTCGCCGGAAATACCCTGTTTGCTACTTTATAGACCAAAAACAATTTATTTCTTTTGGGGTTATCAGGATCGACTCTTTCTTTTCTCTATGTGGACCTTGCAAAGGACATTTTATAAGTAGTAAGTTGTAGATCGCCTCAAGATGAGCTATTTCATACTAGTATAAATGTCGATATCATATTTATATATAGACTAGCCTCATTTTGAGGCCGGCTTATACAAAACTTATTTACTTATTATGAATTTGGATGCAGTCTGCCATAAGCAACTTCTAAAAGTCGGTCCAGACGTTACAAAAGGTAGCCACGCTTGCTTTTCGGCCTATCAGAAGAATATTGAGATTAGAAATTATGCAATTTGAAGAATAATCATTTGGATAGACCTAGTGGTTAGACTATTATTCAATACTAGTTACATTCCCGTGTGATGCACGGTTTGTGTATTAATATTAAATAAATATATTTATTGGTATAAATTTTCAAGATACCTTTGGCATATGTCTTATATGAATACAAAAATTCTCTTTTATGAGCCTCTCGATCCCTTACTAAGCACCCTACCATATTGCCCCAATTTTAGGGCAAACTACCCAAAATATATAATATCCCATTCATAGTTAATCATGATATAAATCTGGTTTTGTACAGCCAAATGTGTAGAATAATACTGAACGTATAACATAGGATAACACAAAATTTTAAGTTATTATAACGCTCTTTTAATCATACAACTACTCAATTAAGCATGTATATACATAATGAATAATTTGTGTGCGCCCTAATTTGGCGGTCTTTGATTGATTTAACATAATTTCCTCAAATAAAAGCCACGTGATATATATGGTGTTCAAATTAATTTTATTCTTACCTATGTCACATAAATTGAGAGGTTCAAGTCTACATGGCGGTGTCACTTATTTATAACTCAGTAAAGTCCCTCATTTTAGGTATATAACCCGCGCGTTACCTGTGTTTATTAGTATAAGGCAAAAATAGCTATTAGTATATCATGAAAATATATCAAAAAGTAAATCATCATAATATAGTAACAAAAATTCATAAGTAAAAAAAAATCTAAATATATGTCTAGTACAAATATAGTCCATAAGAGATACAAATTTGTTTGTATTAAAAAAATCAATATTTTTTTTGATTGTTATATGCATTATTATTATAAAATTTTAATGGAATGTATTATATAAGATACATGTACATGACTTTTGGAGAGAAAATATTATTTAATAAAAAAAATGTATTAATGTAGGTTCATGCATGTCAAATAAAGATGACATGGCAATCTATGTGGATGTGCCTTGCTTATGTGGATGTCCACTTGTCTATCAAGCAATTGTGCACATCCACTTATATATATATATATATATATATATATATATATATATATATATATATATATATATTATATATATATAATAGATTGGACAAATCAATTCAATTATTTTATATTTAGCAATCTATATCTATATAATTAGATTAAAACACAATGATTAAACCAGAGTTTGGCACATCAGCCGCCGAATTACCGAATGACGTGTTAATTTACTTATGATGTGTCATGTGACTCATGATCAGTATAAAAAAAAGCAAAAACAAAGAGAGATAGTACAACAATAAGACTTACAAAAATATAATGGGGTTTAATGACTCATTTATCCCCTTCCCTTCACTCTCCTAAGTTGTCAGATGTTACAAATCAAAAAAAAATTTAGTAGTACCCTAAATAATATATAATATTGATGAGCAAAAAAAAAGCTAATTCATCTCTCATGAATAGATGATAGAACGATACACCATCAATTCAACTCTTACCTTCCCATATGTTCAGTGTTCGTATCCGGATCTCATCGTCGTCGTCCATCATCTTTCCAGCATCGTATACAACCAATCCCCATTTTGGTAAGGTTCTGCATATTTCTCTTTATGATTGCTAATAAGTATTTGGTATCTACACCTCCTCTCTTTGTAAGATAACCCCTCCAACTTCATTAAACTTAATACCATATGTTTCTTTACATTAATTTCTCTGAACAATTATACCAAGTTGAATGTTTAAAACTATTTAATTTAAATTTTAATTAAAAAATACGCTGAAAAATAGAAAAAATAACAAACAAATTAGAAATCGGTTCAAAAAAGTTGGAAAAACTATAAGACATCACTATAATAGTAGAGAAGGCATGGTGGTAGGCTTGGTGGCACGGGGTGGTGAGAAGCCATGCTCGGTACCCAAAAACCGTGGATTAGCCTTCGATGTCCAGTAAGAGGCCCTTCCAAGCCTACCAAGGACCCCATAACCTACCACGGGGGGCTCCTATATCCCCTAGGTGCCCCATGTGATGTGGTATAAAAATATACACCTTCGTTCGGGGCCTCCCAAAAGCCCAAAAAACGTGAATTATAGCCTTTATTTTCGGCTTCCCAAACCACGGGTGTCATTTTTGTCCAAACTTCTCCGGGTGGTCTATCATGATCCTAGAGGACCCTCGGGCCTCGGTGCCCCGGGAAGGACATTCGGATCCCCGAACTTTTATATCACCCATGCCTTTAGCGTTTGGGCTATCTAACAACAGTGTTCCGTAAAACACCCTTCCAAGCATTTCATGGACAGGATAAGCTACCCTGAGGGCCTCCCATGACCCCTATGGGTGTTCCATGCGATTTGGTGCGAAAATATCCACCTTTGCTCTGTGGCCTCCCGGAAGGCCAAAAAACGTGGATTGTAGCCTTCGTTTTCGACTTCCCGGGGCTCGGGTGTCGTTTTTGCCCAAACTTCTCCGGTGGATATATTATGACCCTAGAAGACCCTCGGTGCCCCGAGAGGGACATCCGGATCCCCGAGCTTCGACATCACCAATGCCTTTGGTAATCCGGCTCTTACACTAGTGTCCCGTAAAACGCCCTTCCAAGCTTATCAGGGACTGGATAAGCCACCCTGAGGGCCTCCCATGTCCACTATGGGTGTTCCGTGCGATGTGGTGCGAAAATATCCACCTTCTTTTTTTTTTTTGGTAAGTAATTAGAAATTATATTACCAAGCAAAGATGTTTGCAAATACACACATCAAGAGGGCATACCCTCCTCAATACATCATACCCCCCATAGCCAGTTGTTACCTTCTAGGAAGGGCCCAACTAAAACCATGGGAACACTGATATGGGAAAAGAGAAAAATTACAATGATTCAAACCACTCCCTATCCTTGTGAACTATTTTCTTTGGCATAAGATATAGTATTCTAGCCTTCAGATTTGCCTTGACTTTCTGAAACAGAACTTCAAGTCTCATGACTACATGTTCCCAGAATGCTTCGTTCCTGCATCTCCATATATGATACAAGAGACTAATGATTCCAGCACAATAAACACTTCTCTTAAACTTTTTTTGTCTGAAGCTCCATTTGCAAATCTTCCAAACATCTAAATGATTAGTTTTAATCTGCAACCAGTTCTTCATAAAACCCAAGCATCTCATACTGAATGGACACGTAACGAAGAGGTGGTCAGTTGTTTCTGTATCAATACCACACAACATACACTTGTCTTCAGTACATATCTTGAATTTGCATAGTCTTGCTCTTGTTTGCAATCTGTTGTGTGCAGCAACCCATGCTATAAAAGCATGTTTTGGTTGGTTCATTCTATTCCAGACATAAGGAGCCCAAGGTGCTTTTGGCATAGCAGGAGTTAGCCACTGGTAGCCACTCTTGACAGTGTATTTGCCACTATGATGTCCTGTCCATTTCCCATCTGTGTAGCCCTGCTTGAATTTGTCTTTGCAGGCATTCACCATTCTCCATGACCAGCTGGTTGAAGGAGTGGCAACATACTCCCACCAACTTTTTTGCTTCAGGTATAAATGATGTATCCATCTTAGCCAAAGTGAGTCAGTCTTTGAAGCAATCCACCATGTATATTTACCAATGGCTGCTATATTCCACATGTAGCAATCCTTGACACCCAAACCCCCAGTAGTTTTAGGCTTACACACAAAATCCCAAGCAATGGGTGGAGCTCTTGCATAGATCACTTTCCTATCCCAGAGATAGTTCCTGCAGATAGCTGTGATCTTATTCAAAATAGTCTTGGGAAGCACAAACATTGTAGCCCAATATGTGTGAAGGGTCAGCAACACCGAGTTCACTAAAGTTACTCTTCCTGCATATGTGAGATGCTTAGACCCCCAACTGCGGATTCTTGTTATAATCTTTTCCATAAGCATATTACAATCAATCACAGATAGTTTTTTTGAGGATACAGGTACCCCCAAATATCTGAAGGGAAGTGCGCCTACCTGATAACCAGAAATTAAAGTGATCCTTCTCACCACATTTTCATTCATATTGCAATGATACAGAGCAGATTTCCCCTTGTTAGCTACTAGACCAGAAGCTGCTGAAAATGTCTCAAATCCTCTAAGCATGAGCATTATAGAATTATAATCTCAATTACAAAACATCAATAAGTCGTCAGCAAAACACAAGTGATTGAGCCTGAGACTCTTGCATTTAGCATGGTATTGAAACTTGTCCATATCTCCCACAATTGCTAAAATTCTAGACAAGTACTCCATACATATCACAAAGAGCAAGGGAGATAGTGGATCACCTTGTCTGAGTCCCTTTCTTCCTGGAAAAAAGCCATGTAAAGAGCCATTGATCACCAAAGAGTAATAAGGAGATTTGACACATATCATGATCCAGTTGATAAATTGTGAGGGAAAATTAAGAGCTGCCAACATTTCTTCTAAGAACCCCCATTCAATACTATCATAGGCTTTTTTCAAATCCACTTTCATCATGCATCTTGGCGAAGTAGCTTGTCTGTTATAGTGACTCACCAAATCCTGTGCAATCAGGACATTGTGAACCCTCCCTGCACCTCATCAATGATATCAGGTAAGATTTTCTTCAATCTTGAACACAAGAGTTTCGAGATACATTTGTAGATCACAGAACAACAGGCTATAGGCATGTAATCAGCTACTGAAGTGGGGTGTGATTTCTTTGGCAAGAGAGTTATGGAAGTGGTATTGATCTGCTTCTGAAGTTTGTCATGCTTGAAGAAATCCAAGACTGCCTTCGTGAAATCAGAGCCAACCACTTCCCAAGATTGTAAAACTGTGAGCTGAAGCCATCTGGTCCAGGAGATTTGTCTCCTGGAATAGAAAATAATGCAGCCTTGACTTCTTCAGATGCGAAAGAAATGCACAAGTCTCCCCTTTGCTGTTCATTTAAAATGATTCCATGCCTAACCAGATTTTTATTTACAGGAATTCTATCACTGTTTGCAGACCCAAGAAGATTTTGATAATAATCTATGAAAGCTTGAATAACCTTACTGGGATTGGTTTTCAAGTTGCCATGGCCATCAATGATAGTGTATATGCTATTCTGATGTCTGCGCATTCTGATGCTACTATGAAAAAATGAAGTATTGGCATCTCCATGTTTAAGCCAATCCAACTTGCTTTTCTGTTTCAGAAAACTAGTTCTGGCTTTATCACATTGTCTATAATTTTCTTGAGCAATATTCTCCTCATGCTTGAGAGTATCATTGGCAGGGTCTTTATGTAGGGATTCCTGACATGCTATCAGATGAGTTTGAGCTTGTATAACAGCTTTATATATATCCCCACACCCTTCAGTATTCATGCTTTTGAAAATTGGCTTGAGGTTTTTCATTTTTGTAACTAGCTGGTACATAGGGACCCCCTGCACCTCACTGCTCCAGCCATTCTTCACTTTCTCAATGAAATCAGGCCACATACTCCACATGTTGAAATATTTAAATGGATTTCTCCCATGAAATCCAGCATCATAAAAAGTAATTATTGCAGGACAATGATCATACAAAATCTCAGGTAAAATTTTTGCCTCAGTACTAGGAAACATAGCCAGCCAATCATCATTTGCAACAACCCTATCAATTCTACTGAAAACCCTTTTATCTCCAGGTTGTTTGTTACTCCAAGTAAAGAAAGCACCAGAGGTTTTCACTTCATGTAACTCACAGAATGACAAGCAATCTCTAAAGTGAGTAATGTCCCCTAATGTCATAGGAGAACCAATTCTGTCTTGAAAATCTAATACATTGTTAAAGTCACCACAAACAAGCCATGGCATATTCATTGTATTTCTAATTGAACACAAACCAGCCCAAAGATCATATCTATCAACAGAGTCATTAAAAGCATACACAAATGTACACGCAAACTTCTTACCAGTGCCTCTGTGCTCCACCTCACAATGAATAAACTGAGCTGCTACTTTTCTGATTTGCACAATGAAAAGTTGAGGTTTCCACAGGATCAAAATTCTTCCATTATGATGAGATGAATGATTTGTTGTGAAGCTCCAATTACTGAAAGCATTAAGGGTAGCTGTTTGGAGATTTGCAGCCTTTACCCTTGTCTCCAGAAGCCCTGCCAATCCACACTTATGTTGATGCAAAAAGAAATTAATCTCATGCTGCTTAGTGGGATTATTCAGGCCTCTGATGTTCCAGCTACATATATTATCCATAATGAGTAGGGAGTAGGTCTCCCGCACCATTAATAACAGCAGATTTCATTTTGTCTTGTTCCCCATTGCCTGGATTTATCCCTTTATCCTGTAACTTATGTTGTGCTTCAGGTAGATGTGACATATCATCTGCAGGATCATCTTCAATATTGTGCAATTTAGCAAAAGAATTTTCAACAGAAATAAGAGGACCACTAGTACTTGCTGCATATTTATCCTTATGTCTCCCAGTACTTTGAACCAACTGAAAACCTTCTGCAGCAATGTGAGATTTTGCTTTTTCTGCTTGTGGAGCAGGTTGCACTTTCTTAGGTACATATACCCATTTGCTTTGTACTGTCTTCTTAGGGGGATCTTTTTTCCTGCAAGCTTCAGCAATGTGTCCAATGCCTGAACATTTGGAGTATACAGAGGGCTTCCAATCATAAGTGACCCTTATGTCAATTAAACCATCCCATTCATCCTCAAAATGTATTGTATCAGGAAATTTCTGACCCAATGTAACTTCAATTAGGAGCTTAGCAAAGCCAAATCGAGTTTTTTTCACAGTAGCCTCATCAGCTTTTATGACTCTTCCCAAGCAAGAAGCTATTCGAAACATATTATCCTGACCCCAGTATTTAACATCAAGCTCATACAGTTTCACCCATATTGGGACTTTGTCAAGAGTCTCCTTTTTCAAGTCCATATCTGGAGTCCAGGGTTTCATGATAACTGGTTTATTGTCAAACATTATTTGGTCTGAATTCAAAGCAGTGTTTCGATCATCAAAGGATTTAAAATGTACCAGGTGTTGGAAATATAAGGTATTGATCAATAACAAAATAATATAGAAATGATAGAGTAGATGACTTATCAAATAATCGTTGCGCCGTGGTATGAGGGCCACTGCCTTGAAAGCGATTTTCGGCACGACTTTGGTGCAAATCGTCTCCGCCGGTCGCTCCCCAAGGTTAACACAACAACCCCCAAACAAGTGCACTCATGGATGGAGGTTTGGAACTAACACAAATACAATTGCCCGGAAACTAATCACACATGGGGATATGAGGAGAAGTGTCTTGCTTCACATTTCTCTCTATCTCATACTCTAGTGAACATGGACACCCAATTTATAGATGGTAAATGTAACCTCCCACTACCCATTAAAGTAGCTTAAATGGGTTTATTAGTGGCACAGTATGGGATATGAATTACCCACAATTAATTACAAATCGGTTACAAATCACCCCATAACCTTTGGGTGCCATTATTCCAACAATCCCCCACTAATGGCAAACAAAGGCCAAAGTGATTTAATTTCTGGACAAAGAAAAAGATAGAATACTTAAGTACCAATGTCCGAAGATTGAATTGATACGTAGTGAAGTGAGCGAGTGGCCGGGCTAATTCAAAGAGTGAAGTACTCTTGAACTCAATGAACTACACGTGGTCAATCGAGACCCCCACAACACATATTATACCTTAATTTTGTGCAAATTCCGCGATAGAAAAATATAAACGCAATTATATAGGCCATGCGCACACCTTGGGTCTTATGAGTGCTCTAGAAAGACAGCCCAAAATCTTTCATAAAAGGCGGCCAAACCTTTACACTCACGTAGGTGATTTTTACACGTCCATCAAAATCAAATCTACCCAACTCATATATGGGTTTGACCAATAAACAACTGGACTAAGAAATCATTAAGAGCATATGATGCTCAACCTCTCATATATCAACAGTGAATCCATCAAGTCCGTCTCAATTAGGACCACCCAAGTAATAGGGATATGGAATCATTAAGAGCTAGAAGCTCAACCTCACAACAAGCGGTGAATCCATCAAGCCATATAAAGGCTATGGATTCATTAAGAGCATGTGCTCAACCTCACAATTGCACCAAGAACGCCATAGGGATGGGAAAAGATGGTGCACATTGAGTAATCTCATGGCTTCGTTTGACCACATTGAACCAATGAAGGTTGGGTATCCACTATGATTTCCTCAATCTAAGGGCTTTAAGCCTCATCCCCCTCGACGATTCAGTAATAAAACTTAAACCAATCTTTCTTTAATTTATATTGTTACTTGACGACATTTTGTCCATTGCAAATGTGTCATCTCATTACACACTAATTTTAACAAATCATAATTCAAAGAAAATGGCACACTATTCTCAAAGTGTATATCAACATGTCTCTCAAGTCTCAACTAACTTCTTGACCTACCCACTCAAGAATAGTTAATTATAATATGTTATATACAAGTCAGATTTTAGAGACAAGACCCACAACAAGGGAAAATACATACTCATTTGTACAAGTATATATGATTAACTTGTCACATATTTGCATCAATATACCCATCAAACACGACAGAGATGACTATCAAAGTGCAAACACAAGTTAAAAACATATTAATTCAATAACTCTAGCATACACAAAATATAGAATATTTAGAACCTTTGTTGTTCTTATAAATGTATGCTATCATGAGTTCTCGCAATCAATACACAATAATAATATTGACCTCTTTCAACAGTATCTCCACATATAAAGAAAATTGATGATTTTTCTCATCAAATTAAACACCCACCATTTTCAATATCTTTAATACCATAATCATGCATGGTTTATTATAAACCACTATAAGTATACTCATTGCCAGTGTTAGCTTATCTTCTCTGTAAGACATATAACTATATATCATGATAACAAATGATTTCATTCAAATCATCATTTTCATGCTCAAGATATCTCTAAAATTATATGTATTATGTACAAGCATAAAAGATATAAACATTCAAATATCAAAGGTCCCAAAAAACCCATAAAGATTTTGGTAAACTAAATTTAATTAGTTACCCCCACATTCTCAAATAATCGAGTTCTATCAACTTATATTGAGAACACCAATATGTATAACATGTAGCTAGTGAACACAAAACTTCCCCCACATATTCTCAATATACATACCATAAATCATATACTTTCTCACCAATCCTTTTGCAATTTCTTTGATACAAAATATTAAATATCATACCACAAATGATAATATCAAAGAATAAAAAAATGTGACTTTTGTAGCACGTGAACTACAAACAACATCCACTTATTTACACAATTTCTAAACCTTTTTTTTTTTTTAGAAATTATTTGTACAACTCACAAAAACCCGTAACGATTTTTGGATCAAAATTTAATCACAATATATAAGGTTCAAATAATAATCCCACAAAAAATTTTCAAACTCCAATTAGTTGCTTTTGTAAGCACACGGCCCATGGGAAGATAAATAATATTTGGCACTCATGAGTACATGACTATCTTTTTAATGAGCAGTTGTCTCCTGTGATTGCAAGACTTTCAAATGAAATAACATTGTCTCATGAATTTGTACGCAAATAGCGTCAAACAATTTTCAACAACAAAGATGTCTCATAATCTACCCATAAAGCCAAATAGCTTCGTCAATACTTATATGAACTCATAAAAATAAATATAAATAAAGAGACAAAATTATGAGTATTTAGATCTGACCCAAAATGATGAATATCATTTTAATCTTCATCGTGATTGTCTCTCTTTTTAGTATAGATGCAAGTTTTAAATTAAAATTTATAGAGCCTGCAACTTTCAAATAAAAGCTTTGCCAAGGTTAACCAACAAAGTCACAAATATTTTGATCAAAATAATTCACATAATCAGATTTGACTTTTCTACCACATCACTGAATGTGTCAACACCATACAGACACAAGGGAAAAACTAAAGGCACATTTGCGTGATTTCTCACATAGGTAGAGATAATCTATCCATCTAACTGCTCGTCATCATAGCAGTACAAACCTACCTATATTAGATAGTGTGCCATTTCAATTAATATGCTAGCTAATCATTATTTATTTATTTTTTTAATAATAAATCCGAGAAATAGCATTCATTTTGCTGATCAATATGCCTTCAAGCACAAAAAGCAGAATAATAGAATTGTCTAGAACCAGTAATAGGGAAACAATCTCTTAACATTTCTTTCACATATATCAACATTGCCATTGTAGATTGGCAAGTTGGTGGTAAATGGAGGTGATACAACCAGCAAATCCAGTCACCTTTAATCAACACATTTCTTAATTACTATCCATGTAGGCACATGTTTGGCTAAAGCCAAAGATTTTCCGCAAGAAGCAAACAACCAGCAGATACATGAACACATAGAAGTTAGAACCATTAAAACCAAACAAGTCTTCCTGTAATCTCAAAAGAGGACAAGCTCCTGAAAGGGGTAGTGGAGTTGGTCGTGGGATTGATATTTCATGACAAAGGTCATGGGTTCAATTCCCACTACGCCTCTTTGCTGAGCCTGTCTATAAAATTTATCTTGTTGGCTTGCCTAGTATGTGTGGTTTGCAGGCTATTGCATACACTCGGGGTTTATTCGGTACACACTCGAAAAGTACACTAGTAGCTAAAGGTTCCTCGTATAAAAAAAAAAAAAAGAAGGATAAGGCCCATCATAGACCATCAATAATAGAATTAACATATATGGCATGGATTTTCCAAAAAGACATTGCAGATAGATTCTTGGATTAATTCTCACCAAATTACTCAAACAAGAATGACAAATAACTAAGCCTCTCAAAATTCAACATTAACTACCACTCATGAGCCCACTTACGCCTAATAAACTGAATTCATACAGAATATTTGGCAACAAATATATTACATAGCAAATTCCACGACAAGTCAGAGAAGTAGTAAGATAAACGTCAAGACCAGCACCATAGACCTCTAATTTTTCACCTTTCTTCCGTGAACCACTAGTTGACATAATAAGAATGATCACAAGTGCAACAATTTAATTTGACGCTTCACACAATCACAATTAACCAATACCTTAAATAAAATCGCTTTCAAATTGTTGGAAATATAAGGTATTGATCAATAACAAAATAATATAGAAATGATAGAGTAGATGACTTATCAAATAATCGTTGCGCCGTGGTATGAGGGCCACTGCCTTGAAAGCGATTTTCGGCACGACTTTGGTGCAAATCGTCTCCGCCGGTCGCTCCCCAAGGTTAACACAACAACCCCCAAACAAGTGCACTCATGGATGGAGGTTTGGAACTAACACAAATACAATTGCCCGGAAACTAATCACACATGGGGATATGAGGAGAAGTGTCTTGCTTCACATTTATCTTTATCTCATACTCTAGTGAACATGGACACCCAATTTATAGATGGTAAATGTAACCTCCCACTACCCATTAAAGTAGCTTAAATGGGTTTATTAGTGGCACATTATGGGATATGAATTACCCACAATTAATTACAAATCGGTTACAAATCACCCCATAACCTTTGGGTGCCATTATTCCAACACCAGGAACAATCCTTTAGGAAGACTAGAGACTTTATCAACACCCAGATAACCCCAAATGCGATAAAAGAAACCAGTCATTACTTCCAATGGAGGATTCGAGCCTAAAACATAACAGACCAAAGCATTCTTCCAATAATCTATCTCAGGCTGAATATCAGAGAAAGTGATTTTGACTGAGGTTTTACCTTGATGATTTGGGAGGGGCTGTTTTGGGTCTAATCCAAAATTAATCCCATTCGGAGTGAAGGCAGCTCTATTATCTTCCTTATCATTACTAGGTTCCAGCTCTGGTTCAATGCGCTCCAGTATTGGTTCCATTTCAGAAGCCTAGTCACGCTCTTTGCGAGGTGTCACCATTGACGAAGCCCAGAGCTGTTTTTTCGCCCCTGAAGAGGACGATGCTGGAAACCCGAGTTCTGCATCCCGCAACGGGGTAACACCGGCCGAAGATTGTGATTGAAGATCAAACGCTAATGGTTCAATCAATTGCAGTTCGTCAATCTCCTTCGACTTACGAGCATCATTCGTACATGGCTTTTTGATCTCATGCGATTCTTGAATATTCTCTGGCTTATTTCCATTCTTATTTCCAGTACCTGCTTTAGGTTGAGAGCTTGATTGGGATTTTTTATTTGATTTTGGGGGGTTTTTTCTGGGTCTCCCTCGAGGTTTGGGGTTTTTTTGCCATGGCTTCGGGTTCACCGAGAAACGCCCAAATCCTAAAAAATATCCACCTTTGTTCGGGACCTTCCGGAAGCACTGAAAACATGGATTATAGCCTTCGTTTTCGGCTTCTCGGGGTCCGAGTGTCATTTTTTCCGAAACTTCTCCGGGGTAGTCTATCATGACCCTAGAGGACCCCAGGTGGCTCAGGAGGGACATCCGGATCCCCGAACTTCGATATCACCCATGTTTTTGGTGTTTCGACTCTTACACAGGTGTCCCGTAAAACGTCCTTCCAAACCTATCATTTACATGATAAGCGACCCTGAGGACCTCATATGTCCCTTATGGGTATCCCATGCGAAGTGGTGCAGAAATATCAACATTCATTCCGGAGCCTCTCGGAAGCCCAAAAACCGTGGATTATAGTCTTTGTTTTCGGCTTCCTGGGTCCTGGGTGTCATTTTTGCCTAAAAATCTCCGGGGGGGCTATCATGACCCTAGAGGATCCTAGGTGCCCCAGGAGGGACATCTGGATTCCCGAACTTCGATATCACCCATGCCTTTGGTGTTTTGTCTCTTACACAAGTACTAGTAAAACGCCATTTCAACCCTATCAGGGACCGATAAGCGACCCCGAGGGCCTCCCATGTCCCCTAGGTGTGTTCTGTACGATGTGGTGCAATAAAAATCCATATTTGTTCTGGGACCTTCCGGAAGCCCAAAAAATGTAGATTATAGCAGTTGTTTTCAGCTTTTGGGGACTCGGGTGTCATGTTTGCCCCAACTTCTCCAGAGGGTCTATCATGACCCTAGACGACCCTCGGTGCTCCAGAATTTTCGTATCCCCGAACTTTGATATCACTCATGCCTTTGGTGTTTCGGCTCTAACACCAGTGTTCCTTAAAATGCCCTTCCAAGCCCTATCATGGACTGGATAAGCGATCCTGAGGGCCTCTCATGACCCTATGGGTGTTTCGTGCGATGTGGTGCGAAAATATTCACCTTCATTCTGGGGCCTCCCGAAAGCCCAAAAAACGTGGATTAGCTTTCGTTTTTTTTTACCCAAATTTCTCCGAGGGGTCTATCATGACCCTAAAGGAACCTAGGTAACCCGGGAAGGACATCCGGATCCCAAACTTCAATATCACCCATGCTTTCGGTGTTTTGGCTCTTACACAAGTGCCCCATAAAACACCCTTCCAAACCTATTATGGACTGGACAAGCGACCCTCAGGGCCTCCCATGTCCCCTAAGGGTGTTCCATTCGATGGGGTGCGAAATTATCCACCTTCGTTCCGGGGTCTCCGGGAAGTCCAAAAATCGTGGATTATAGCTTTGTTTTCGGCTAGGGCCCAGGTGTCATTTTTGCCCCAATCTCTCCGGGGGTATATCATGATCCTATCGGACCTTCGATGCCCTGGAAGGGACATCCGGATCCCAAGACTTTGAAATCACCCATGCCTTTGGTGTTCCGTCTCTTACACCAGTGTCCCGTAAAGTAAATAAACGCCCTTCCAAGCCTTTCAGGGACTGGATACGCGACCCGAGGTCATTCCATGTTCCCTAGTGGGGTTTTGTGCTATGTGGTGCGATAAAAATCCATATTTGTTCCAGGGTCTTCCGGAAGCCCAAAAAACGTGGATTTTGGCCTTCGTTTTCAGCTTCCCGTGGCCCAAGTGTCATTTTTGCCCAAACTTTTTCGGAGGGTCTATCATGACCCAAGAGGACCTTCGGTGCCCCGGGAAGGACATTCGGATCCCCAAACATGGATATCAATTATCACACATGCTTTGGTGTTTCGGCTCTAACACTAGTGTTCCGTGAAACGCCCTTCTAAGCCTATCATGGACTTGATAAGCAACCGTGAGGGTCTCCCATGACCCCTATGGGTGTTTCGTGCGATGTGGTGCGAAAATATCCACCTTCGTTTCGAGGCCTTCCGGAAGCACAAAAAAGCGGATTATAGCCTTCGTTTTTGGCTTCTCGGGGCTTGGATGTTCTTTTTTCCAAACTTCTCCGGGAGGTCTATCATGACCCTAGAGGACCCTAGGTGCCCCGGGAGGGACATCCGGATCCCCGAACTTTGATATCACTCATGCCTTCGGTGTTTTGGCTCTTACACAAGTGTCCTGTAAAACGCCCTTCCAAGCCAATCATGGACTGGATAAGCGACCTCGAGGGCCTCTCATGTCCCCTATGGGTGTTTCGTGCGATGCGGTGCGAAAATTAGCTTTCGCTTTCGGCTTCCGGGGGCTCGGGTGTCATTTTTTCCCAAACTTCTCCAGGAGGTCAATCATGAACCCGGAACACTCCACAAGATCCTCGGTGCTTCGGGAGGGTCATCCGGATCCCCAACCTTTGATTTCACCCATGTCTTTGGTGTTCCGGCTCTTACACAAGTGTCCTGTAAAATGCCCTTCCAAGCCTATCAGGGATGGCTCCGAGGGTCTCCCATGTTCCCTAGGGGTTTTCCGTGCGATGTGGTGCGAAAATATTCGCAAGACAAAAAAACGTGGATTATAGCCTTCATTTTCGGCTTCATGGGGCCCGGGAGTCATTTTTGCCCATACTTCTCCGAGGGGTCTATCATGACCCTAGAGGACCCTCCGTGCCCCGGGAGGGACATCCGGATCCCCGAGCTTCGACATCACCAATGTCTTTGGTGTTCCGGCTCTTACACTAGTGTCCGGTAAAACGCCTTCCAAGCCTATCAGGGACTGGATAAGCGACCCTGAGGGCCTCCCATGTCCCCTATGGGTGTTCCGTGCGATGTGGTGCGAAAATATCCACCTTCGTTCCGGGGCCTCCCAGAAGCCCAAAAAACGCGGATTATAGCAATACTTTACTGTAAATTATTACTGGATGATCCGAGAAGGTCAAGATACAATCAACATGTAGTCTTCACTCTACAGATTCATCTCTTTACGATTTGGAGCACTTGTTCTTCTTTGAAGACACCTGAGCAGTGAACACTAGCAACATAACTTGAGGTTGTACAGCTTTGACAACCTGATGTTTTTCAAATTCCTTGGCGTTTTTTTACTTTGAAACATGTCAAATACCTCAATGGCAAACTTTTCATCTGGGTATACCAATGCATTATTAATAAATTTCTCCTTCCATAATCCTCGGTAAAGTGTGTTAAGAGGCATACAATAATTTAGCTGCATAATTACCTTCAAAAACTTCAATCAGAAAAGAAAATTTGAGTTCAGAAACTAAGCAATGCACCTTGATCATCTGTCAACCTGGTTTAAGTCCTGCCTCACAGGCTGTTATAGCAGCATGCTATAGGTAAAATATCACAAAATGCCAATCAATTGAAGTACATCTCAACCTCAGATAATATACAAGCAGCTTCTCATCTTTGTGTTTTAAGCTGTGTCTATTGTCTTGGCCTGTTTCAAATTGTCAGTTAATTGCAGGGTAAGCTGTCAACTTTGATCAAATGCAAGAGAAGCAGCATCTGGACTTTCAAGGTTAATTCACATAGCATGCAACAACAAGCAAGCTTATAAGTACTCCTACTCCAAAAAGACAACAAATCTGATATTGATATGTTCAGCGGCCCAATGATATATACTGCTTCTTCTTCTTACTCTTGTCTTTCATTCTCTTTCTGAATGTTCTTTCAGAAGCTAGAAAGAGAGATGCAATTATAAGACGAACAAATAAATGGTGTTCAGAAAGTGACCAGTAAGTGCCAAGTGCCATACTACTCAAAGTTGGTACAAAGTTCATCATATTTGCAAGAGAAGCAAGCAGGCTTTGCGAGCTGTTGCTTCCTCGCGAGGATCTATCAGTAAACTAGAAATATGTACAGACAGACTGGATGCAGTTTACTCTGTACAGACAGTGAATGCCTTATATCCTGGGTGCAGCTTACTCTATATCGATCACCAAGGAAAGGGGGTATCCTACACTTACAACAAAGAAAACATGAGCAAAATCAAGAAAACTGGAAAGAATTACCTGTGCTGCATACAGCCTGCAGGAGCCAGGAACACTAACTACAAAGTGGTGGCCAAGCAATGCATTGTATTAACTGATTTAGATTCAAATACAGAGTAATACATAGCAATATGACTTAATTTAGTTTAGTTTAGTTTGGTTAAGTGTCATATTTTGGATTTAAAAAACTCTCTTATAAGGCGGCCTCATAGAAGTTTTTGTGCATTTTGTTTTAATATCCGTATTCGGCAAGTTGGGTTTTAACCCTTGCCCGGAAAGTAAAATCTGGATCTCTAGCTTGATGACAAACTCAAATAACACCAAATCTTAGCCCTCTTATCTTCGGAGACCCGGAGGAAATTTTGGTGTAAGACTGGGTGGAAGTTTGAGTGAAGATAATTGGATTTGGAAGCGATGTGATGACTGATGATGGTGGGTACAGATATAGACATAAAAATGAACTACACTATTTTGTTTGATATGATAAGTCAAGCCAATAGCCCAATACATTAATTTGGAATGGAATGCGTAATATTATTTATCGGTAAGTCTTGCGTGAGACCAACTCACAAAAATTACGAAAAAGCCGTTTTATAAAAGTTTTTGTGTATATTTATAATCGAGAAAAATTGAATGAAAAAGCAATATATAGTATGACGTGGCACTGACGTGTTAGAACAAACTAGAAAAGATGCTCATGCTAAGCAAACAGAGCTTTCACAACAGCAACAGGCCAAATGTGGTGAGATTGTCTCAAATACTTAAGTTTGCAAAGAGAACTTTTACAAGTTTGCAGAAATAAGCGAGAAAAAAAAAAGGATATATTTCCCATCAAGAGAGATCAGAAACACAAACTCTCCTGAAAACTCGCAAGTCACAGCCATTTAGTTAATGACTTTGGCTGTCATCAGCAACTTGCATTTCTGCTAGTGTTTTCCAAGCTATGGCAGCTGACATGCCATAATACTGCCAATACAAGTCATAGTTGCAATTTCAAAGAAATACAAGAGCTTTTTCACATTGGCCCCAAGAAAAACTCTGAGCCAGAAAGAACAGCCTGAGAAAAATCTGAGAAAAAGACCAAGAAAATAATTTTCCTGTACATGATTTCAAAGATTCCACATCAAAATTTTCTGCTGATGTTACAAGGAATCCTTCAGAGTGCCAAACGTCTGAAGTAAGTTTTATTGGTAGCTGGAAGCTCAATTTTCAATGAGCAACGCAAGCAGGCATTCGACTTTGTCGATGCATACATTCAAGAGCAGTGTGCCAGTGTCTGATTATTCAGAAACCAAGTTTCCATTAAAACACCAGGCACCACTTGCAGTCCGGCTTATTTTTGCATTTAGCTCTGCGCTCAACATTGTGTGCTGCGTTTTTGGCAAGTAATTCCAGAACCATTCACACCAAATCACCACTGTAGTCTGTAGAGTGGTTTAGTCAATTGGGTTCTGCAGGGTCCAAGCTCAATATCAAACGGGCAGCTAATGTAAAGACAACCTTATGTCCGAGTCTTTGCAGCATCTTCTTGAATGCCAACAGCCCTAAAATGGCAAGGACCTTGCTCAGGTTCAGATAAACCTCAAAGCCCATTGGTACCAGGGAAACTAGAATACCTTTTCAGCAACAACCAGCAATTGGAAGAAATGCATCCCTTCGGGGGGACATAGGTAAGCAGCTTAAATCATCGGTCGACTTGGGACAAGATGTTTTTTGCTGATAGTAAATCATGTAACACTGTGAAGCCCTGACGGTTCCCTCATCAACCTCCATTATCCAAGCATCGTCGCATTTATACCACTGGTTATGCAAACGCAGAAAAGTAATGTAGTGCCCAGATTCCAGCATTCCTGCGTGGGTGACCACAGCGAAAATCTCATACTCCGTAACTGTGTCAGCATCATCATCCTCAAAAGCAAAAATCCGATTGCCATGTCTGCTTCTGACAATTGTGGATGATAAATATGGGCTCATGTCTAAAGAAAAGGGAAACTGCAGGTAGCAGTCTATTTTCCTTGACATCTTTCGAATATAGGAGTGCTCAAATCTTTTGATATGCAAACAGAGCACCAAGGGCAGTTGTTTGAATGACATTTGTTTCAGTGATTCCCGCCTTTCTTGACAATTTTCACAGTAAAGCTTCTGGTCAGATCCCAACTTCTCAGACCTTGTAAAATGATTCAAGCAACTTGAAAGGGTGGACGTGCCGATGCTCCCATTTATCTTAGTTGATTGGCTAGCCGTTGGTGCTGGAGAGACAGTTTGCTGGTCCAGATCAAGAGAAATGTCTACACAAGGATCATACGTTGTTGAAATCGATCCACATATTGTACAAGTCACATCTGATCGCAATAGGCCGGAAAACACCCTATGTGCAATACACTCACAATCTTGGACATCTGTATCAAAGATATACCACAATGTCAGAAGAAAATAGCACTCAACTAATAAAAGTTAGGCTCTTTCTCTAATTACATTCTTCAAATGTTGCAAATTCTATGATTCAAGTATTTTTTCTACTATTAGTTTCCGCGAACTTCTCAAGTCCAACAGCATAGATTATACGTAGGACAATGGCCATTTAAAATCCAAATCTAACAGACATTTCTTTGTTCTTTACTGTTTCATAAGTAATCCTATTACAATGTTACACATCAATGCAACTTGCCAATAGGCAATAAGCCACAGAACATCAAATGGTTATACTCAAGTATTGTGATCAGGACCCACAAAGGCTATCCGTAGACCATACATAGAAAAAATGCATTTTCTTTGAAGAACCTGTAGCATCCAATGACTAACAGGGGAAAAAGAAGAAGAAAAAAAAGATACTTTCAGATGCTCCTATGTACTAGTTGGACCTTCCGTCTTTCTCCTCTCCGATTCTGAAAAATGCTTGTTTTGGCTCTGGTCGACACACTATCGAGTGTCCTAATGAAACATTTCATGGCAGGACTAACTTAAAAATAAAAAATAAAAACAACAAAGGGCCTCCTAAAGTCACAAAACATTGAGTTTTCTTCTTGTTGTTTGGTACTAATTTACAGGTCAAAAATGGAAAAAACTCCTGAAATCTAACACCCACCTTCACTAAGCCTCAAGTTCTTGGACTCCTTCTCATGTATCTGGTCAAGAATTGATATGAAGAACTCATGAGCATCCTGCTGCTCATAAGTTGCATGATTTTCAGAGTGCAGCCACCAACTGCAAAGAACAAGCACAAATTTTCTTGAGGTGAATTCACCAAAAGACTCAAATTGACAGGAAAATGCCAACTATACAGTATACCATATTTAGCAAATATGCCAAACACACTCTCCAAGAGAGGAACTTTAAAAACTACTGTAAACACCTACAAAGAAAATATCAAAAACTTTGTCTTAAAGCAACGCAATTTACCCATTCCCATAAATTAAATCCACATTTATGTCAAACCATACTTCTTTACAAACAACAGATCAGATGAAATTTACATCAAAATCAAAACTTACAGAACAAATGAACACACAATTCAAGCAAATAAGATAAAGAACCAATGAAGGCTACCTGTGAAGGAATTGAGCAGGGCTATAAGGATTGCGATCACCAGAGAAAACAGCAGAGAAGAGACCATCAATATCACAGGGCAAGCACAACTGATCAGCTGATCTTTTCCTACAAAATTCGCGGTGATGGCGATCGCTCAAGAAGTAATTCCTCAAAGGGGGAGCATGAAGCAATGCTTGCAACACAGAGTTCATAAAACAAGTACTCCCCAAATTATTCAATCCCCTCAATCCCAATGGATAAATCATTTTAGACCTTGTATCTCTCCTTAAAACAACACACTGTTTAGATTTCATCACATCTAATTCACCCCAAGATGACCTCTTTTTACCACTATTACTACTTCCCTTTGAATTGGGCATTTCTTCAAAATACTGAGACACCACAACCCTGTCAAAATCAGGATCATACACCTGATCACAACACACACAACAATACAACTCAGCCCTGTCAACATCCACAGCTATCTCATGACCTTTATTAGAGTGAGAATGCAAATGGGTATGATTTGAATCTGGTGATAAACTACAAGAAATAGCTGAACAAACCAAACAAATGTAGAATCTACCTCTATGCCCAAAACAAAAATCACATCTGGGTATCTCTGATTTGTGATGGGAAACTGATGATTTAAAGTAAGGGGTTGTTTTAAGACAGTTTTGGAGATGGGCATAAGGTTTCAAGCCATGTATGAGCTTGAAATTTGAGAGGTGTATACATGGTTTTGGGATTGAAAAAGAGGGTTTCCTTGTATGCATATCACCAAAGGCTAGAAAAATTGATCAAAGATTTGATCTTTGTTACAAAAAACAGAGATCTAATAAAAAAAATACAAGCTTTTTTTATATATCTATGTATATAAAGACTAATGAGTGAATCAATCTGGGTATAAATATTTTGATTGAAGATAAAAATTAATGTTGATCTAGGTAGATTATAAAGTAAGATGAAAATAAATAAAAAGATAAAAAGGATGAATCTTTGATGGATTTAATGAGAGAAATAGAGGTGTCTCTGGAGAGAGACTTTTCTTTTGTTTTTTGTTTTTTGTTTTTCCAGGCGAAGTGAAGAAACAAGAGGGGAGGAAGAAGACAGTAATACGGTGGGTGGTGGCCTAATGACTTTAGTAGACCGACGGGTGGGGCGGTGATTTCCTCACATAATAAGGTCACTTTTGTGCTTCATTTGCTGATTTCTTTCCTGAGTAATTTTTTTTTATATTGCCCTTTTTCTAGGGGTTAGGAGAACTTTCCTCTTTGGCTTAGGCCAATTTTTTTGGGGTGGTTATTGGTTACTATTCAACTTTTTGTTCCATGCATGACGCCGCCTCATAAGATAGGTTTTGCAAAAAAGAAAAAATGGTATTATTGATGTCGTTGTTGTTTATTCAGTTCAATTCGGTTCCAATCGGTTCACTTAATTTAAACTACAAATTAGTTCATATACACTACATCCTAGACTTTTTCAATCAAGTTGCATTTAGTTTAAGAAAAAAAACATGATGTCGTTCTTCTTTCATGTAAAGTATCGGTTCGGGAAATTTTATGGTGAATTCTCTACTATTACTCCACTAGTTAGAAAGACTTAAAAGAGTTTGTGTTTTGAGTATTTATGTTTGTAACTCTCTTTGATGTTAATATGGATATTTCGTTATTGCCCTGTTATTTTTACCTTGTTGTACGTTTGTCCTTGTGCATAGGCTATTTGTTTCGCTTTCGTTGTCGTTAATTTCTTGCCAAGGTATCTCCTTGAGCGTGACTAAAGTCTAAGAGGCAGTTTTAATACACAATCTCGAATATACCCCGAATTAAAGCTGGTAGGCAATCATCGGAAAGCTTGAATCTCTAACTGGTGTATAGTGTTACAAGTTGCAATTGGTAGTAAATTAGTAGGTCAACCACCTCTTGAATACTTTTGAACCCATTTTGCCTAAGTTTTATTACGTGAACTAAGAAACCATTGTAGCACAAGGAGATTAGCATTATCCAGTCAATGCTCAACATAAAATAGTTTTTTCCTAAATCATCTCATGCATTCTCCTTACTCACTCAACCTTACAAGGAGAGCATCGTCAACCAGTCAAGTCAAACCCTTGAATCATCGTACGTACTTAGAGCTAATCAGGTATTTCGACTATGATCTGTCATCTGTATAATGAACCAACATAGACAGATTATTTGCACAAATATAAGTAAAGTATAAAACTGTTTTGCCTTAACTAACCCAAAACATGAGTGTTAAGCACAGTAAATCAGCATTGCTCTGTTCCACTACACTTGATTTGTGTTTGATAGGGTAGGATTGGAAATAACTCCCTCTAAAGCCAAGCATAACACATAAACATGACGTCATACTTGTGAGGGGGCCTCACCTTGAGGCCGCCTCATACGAGTTTTTGTGTAGAAACAATGTCCAAAACTGGGTTATCATGAAAATTGAACTATTTACATTTACCCTATAAAAAACAGCATAATTAACCTTTTCCCCAAGTCCAAGTAACACAATAAACTTGGCACACAATGTATTAGCAGCCAAAGACATTCTACAAGTTAACTGGCCTCTCACAGAGCCTTTTACCATCAGTTATCATCTCAGAATAATCAGATCAAACTTTGAGAATAAAAGAAAATAAATTTTAAAGCAACATTTCAAGTCGAAATCATTTGCAAGGACCCTAATATTACATATATACATCATATTAACAATGTTATTGTCCCACAAAAAGTCATATTTTACATTATCATATACTAGTACTATATAAAGGCTGCATATCCAACACAAGACAACTCATCAGTATTATTGTTTCAGAACCACGCCTGAGTCCCTCAGACCCTCACTGCTCATCTCATCAATGAGGCTGTTAAAAGTTTGTAAAAGAGAAAGCAAACAAGAAAACATTATGTTTGCTTACTGCAAAAGTGTGTACATACGCTCCAAAAACAAACAAAAAAAATTGTGTGCATGAAATCTACTATAAGTTTAATGAAAGCTCATAAAAAAGTTGCAAGTTGCAATAGGTACTTTCAGGTAACAGACTTTAAACCTGGAGCATCTGAACTCTGAAGGCCTAAAGCACAATTACATGACCTCATTGACACTAAAACATGACCTAGTTGGCACAAGACACAAACTATGAATTACATGTTCAATCATTAGATTCACACACTAAAAGAAGCCCCTACATACATACATAGAATTCTGCTAGTAGCCAACAATAATCTCATTGACAAGCGTGACGGAGCTAGAGCTCAGAAATGGAAACAGTTATATGAGAACAAAGTCACAACTCACAAACCATTGCCAAGAGAAGAGCATTAGCAGAGATTCTGTATCAATGCAGTTTTCGAAGACAGATTCAGATCAGGTGATGGGTGAATGACATAAGACCAGTCAAGTATGGTAGGAGTGCCAAAAGAAGAGAAGCTTTAGGATGATATGCATAAGAGTGTCCTGGAGCTGTGAGAGACGATTGTTCGCAGTTGAGCAGTGATACTGCGAATCCCACTATGCATCTACAGATAGAGGATGACACCAGGAAGAGGAATCACAACAATAGGATCGAAAGAAGATCCAAAGCCATCAAATGATCTGACTATGTTCGTGGAGAATGATAAATCATTGACAGAAACTCTGGACAAAGTTGAAGTTTCAAGATGTAGGTAGCTCGATAACAAGCAGCAATCTCAACCAGTCTCATAATCCAAATTGAAGTACAAAACAAAACACACAGTGAGAAACGGCTATCCCCTTTTTCATGAGCCGTATACATAATCACATGAATTTATCCATACAGTTTCCTCCCAATGACTCATAAAGTCATAAGCATAAACCCAGAATCAGAAAGACGACCAAATTGACAGGGATGCAACACAATCCTCAACAACAACAATGATAAGCTCACATGCCCAAATACCCATACAAGTCACTATATAAAGTCAGAGCACATCATTTCCCAGCCAACAGACTGGCAAATTTTTCCATGAGTTGATGACAGAAGCATTGTGAATAAACAAACACATTGGAGGTACATATTTGAGGACATCAAAGGCTGTTTGGCAATGTCGGGTGCAGATAGACAACCAAAGAAGCCATTTGGCATCAACGGAACTTCCATCTCACAGATATATATTGACCTTTCTCAGACTACCAGAAGCTTTACATGACGCATAGTATGCAACAAAATACACTCACCTAAGATGTAGTGCTGTAAAGGAACTTGCAAGTTTAGAACTCTCATGAAACGAGTACCCAAATATGAACTAAACCTATCAAATCTCAACAAATGAGAGATGGCTCATTACCTCCCTATCATATGCTTGGACTGATAAAAATAATATTAACAACGGCAATACCTAGAGATTAAGGTTTGACCACACACGAAAACTTGCCAAAAAAAGAAAAAGGCTGATAATAGACCTAGAAGGACCTGCTTTACTAATCCAAGAATACCTTTACCTATTGCCTAAATGCCAAATTTGGAACTGAGCCAACCAACAAGGGACACGAAGAGATGATGTATATAAATCTTGTTTATAAATGGAACTTCTAGGTAACAAAATAATTGTCGATTGAGTTGTGACTACAAGAAAACTGCAGATAAAGAGACAGAAAAGACCAAAAGAAAGACATCAAGCATCAAAAGGCTTCCCTGTATAGACAACCATATCATTTCCATTTGAATAGAAAGGTAAACAACATTTCTCGGAACCTCCAAGAAAGGGTTTGTAAATTGAGCCAAAAGAATAATCTTCGTCATTTCATGAAATCGAAGTATTACTGCTATTAACAAATCACAATGTTATCCTTTGATTCAGTGGCGGATGCATGTAGTGAGTAGTGGAGTCAAGTGCTCCACTTGGATTTTTTTTTTAATAAAAAACCCTTGTTTAAAAGGGAAAAAATGGTAAAATATAAAATTTGCACCACTATTCTAAAGAAACTGAACCCTCTTGAAAATATCTCTGGATCCGCCACTGCTTTGATTCATTTCATCAACATAAAAACATTCTAGAGGTGATCAACACCTTAGAACCTCAAATATGTAAAACTTCAAAAAAAAGAAGGGAACCATAAGGAGAGAACGACTTGGAGGGCATTAACCACACAACTCAAATTTTTTGTTTGGAAGAAAACCGCTCTAAACATAAGCATGTTCAAGCTGAGGAAATTAGCTCTTTCATATACTTAAACAAAGACTCAAAACATACTCCTCACATTAAGGGATATGAAACTAAACCTCGGAAAAATAACCATAACAACAGCTCACTCTCCAGCAGATAACTAGGATCTTTAACATAAGATAACCTTGCACCGCTCCAGTTAACACAAAAGTGTAAACCAACAATAATCAGATTAGCATACATGGATATGAAAACAAATCCTTGAAACTGGTATGCAAGTGGTAGACTGGCAATTAACACCTTAGAAATAAAAATCAATTATACACATTCATTCATGATAGAGTATCCCTGCAAAATAAGCCTACAATCACAACCTCTGAGATCAACATACAGGCATCTAAGCCAAACTCATCAAATTGATCAAAAAATTAAAGATTCCACTGAATATGAAACCAAATTAGAAAATGGAGTGATAGCCAAAGTCAAATTTATTAACGACCCATCAGAATTCAGGACATCTAACAACAACCCAGATACTCCAAATTCCATACAACACAATCCATCATCAAACAGCACCAAAATCAAAATCAGATAAACAACCCATAAATTCATCACTATATAAAACATAAAGTAAAAAGCCCAACAAAGTCACAAGCTTTATTCCTTTAAAGACAATTCATTTAAGTATAATTCTAAACAACACGGCCAACAACAGGGTACTTAGCTTCAAACTTCTTCTCCCAATCAGCAAGAACACCAAGCTCTTTCTCTGAGAGATCATCAATGGAAGGAACGACATCGTTTTCCTCCTTGCTCATCTTAGCAAGAGCACGGCTAGCATCTTTGCCAGCAAACATGGTGTAGGCCCCACCTGGGCCATAGAAATTCTTGGCAGTTGTGACATCAAAAACTCGACCTTTAATTGCTACATATATTGGCTTTGATGCGTCGCTACCATTGTACTGGTTCAGCTGTTGTGGGGTGAATTCCATTGATGATTGATGATTTTGATGAAGGTTTTGGTATTGGATGATGAGTGTTAATGGGAATGATTGAATTATGATGCAACAATATAGAGAAGAGGATTTGATGAGAGAGAGAATTTATATGGGGAGGTGATTGGGTGGATGGGTGTTTCCAATTTCAACTACTTGAGTCTATAGCTGTCAAATAGGTCAGGTTGTATTGTGTTTATGTTCGTGTTAAGATTAAACGGGTTGAAAATCCCTTGACCCAAACCTAACCTATTTATTAATCGTGTTAGAAATTCTTGACCTGCACCCGACCTGTTTAATAATCGTGTTATCCACTAATAACCTGCTTGACCCAAACCTAACCTATTTATTAATCGTGTCAGAAATTCTTGATCTGCACCCGACCTGTTTAATAATCGTGTTATCCACTAATAACCTGTTAACCCGTTTATCTTTATTTATTTTCTAAACTAATTGAAATATGAAAAAAAAAAAAAAACATAAAAATTTACCTAAAAATTTAAGTTTTAAGCATATATAATGTACATTAAATAGCTTAAAATATTAAAATGTTCAAGATAGTTGAGATTCTATCAATTTATTTACTTGTTCCTAATTATTTGAACTTAAAATTTGACTATTTAAATTAAATGGGTCAAAAGCAGGTTGCGTTCGTATCGGAAATCTCAACTTTAACCTAACCCATTTAACTAAACGTGTTACTCGTATCGATCCATTTAATTAAACGGGTCGAAATCTCTCAACACTAACCCGCTACGTTCGTGTCCAATTCGTATCATGTTGTCGTGTCGTGTCAGCTTTTGACAACTCTACTTGAGCCTAAATGTTACGCTATACAGATATACTTGCCCAAGCATATTCCCCAACGTCAGTTAGATGAAAAAGTGGAATGAAAATCGACCCTTTTTTTTTTTAACAGGTTCGAAGCCCAAGGTTAATCCTACTTGCACCATGTCGGTCTATAAAAGGGTAAAGTACTCCCACTATATGATTTGTCTATTCATGAATCGGCCCATAAAGGGGTAAAGTGCTCTCAGTAAGTAGTTTCTCCATTCACAAGATTCGAACCATTAGCCTTACTTAAGGAATGAGAGTGCCGAACCACTCACACAAACCACTTATCAGTCGTTCCCCAAACTCATCCTTCCACTAAAAAAAAATTAATAAAAAATTAAAAAAAATTCATCCTCTTACAGTCTTACTTCTACAATTCCACTAAAACACCACCCTCCTTCCAATGAGATAAGGAAAGGGAAACTCTACCAAAAGCCAACTTTTTCAGCAATGTTGAATGAAAATTGTCTGCCACTTATCTACTTTTATTTACCCCTGAAGACTGAATAGTACTATCATTTTCCCTTGAATAAAGCATACTTCCAGTATACCAATAATGGTAAAATTTTCCTATAGTTCTTGAACAATGAGAATATCCTCGATAAATACTGATGGGTACAAATGAGTACAGAAATGTAGAGTTAATTTGGGTCCTCTAAGATGAGGTATGCCCAAAACTGATTACTGCATGATTTTCCTGATCTGTGGTTGCTCCATAATCAATATTTGTGAAAATCAGAACTAATGTAGGTTCATCTAAATCTAATCATTGATAAAATTCAGAAGACCACCACAAATCCACATGACAGATGACACATACCGTGTCCGTGGTGCGTGTCAACTAAAATTTACGACTAGAACTCCAACTAGTCTCTCAAGCCCAAGGGTAGCACAGCATACTGAAGCTGCGCCAGTTCTCCCCCTTATTTGCTGTAGAAAGTTAGAAACAATGTACATTACAAATGTAAACTATAGCGACACATGACAATGTAACTAGCGACAGTTTTCCTGGAGGTAAATAAAGATCTCTGTGTCTATTGAGTCTCAAGCCTTCTTACAAGTTGCAACAAAAAAAAAAGTTGGCATATCAATATCTATCTCCCGAAATAAAGCAGTCATGTGACAATAGTCATCCCCCGGACCATTAATACAGTGCAGGTTGCACCATCTTCATACCCCAAAAATTAGACTTGTACATGGTTCAAGAAATCAGGAGCACCCAATCATACCGTCACATAACCACTCTCATCATGGCTAAGATGCTAACCGTTATGCTTCATCAAGTAATCTCCCTCCTTTAGCTAGCACTTTCCTATTTAGCTTTTTCTGGAAGAATGGAAGCTTAGATAAATGTGGACGGAACCATCAATACAGAGGCATGCCACCACCAGAAAATTCAACATCCTGTGAGTAATAAGATGATATTTATCAGAACTAGGGAACAAAGACATCAGATGTTTATAAGCCCCAATAATCGAATGACAATGCAATATAATGCAGTCATTTGACCAAGCAAGACTTTGAGATCTCAAATAATCAGCATACTTTCCTTCAAACCAAAAACAAGGAGACTAGAGCCATAACCCAATAGAAATGATATATGAAGGTTCATCATCCCGATTTTCCTACTGGAGAAAATTCAGAAATCCCTCCAGTCATTTGCAAGGATATGTATACACATGTACCACAGGGACTAAAAAGAGGAGAAATTGCAAAAATGAGTAATTAGCATAATTATGGAAATGATTTAGAAAGAGTCACTTATCAATTACAACCTGGTCTTAGTTTGGGAGTTCTTTGTTACGCAAAATCAAACTCCCTAAAGGAGAAACCTTTTCCTCACCCCTCTTTACCAACTACCATCCCCGCCTCCTTACCCCTTTTATGGCAACAGAGATCATATGTGTGTACCCACAACTATGGGGTGAGAGAAACATCACAAAATGACAACACCCAATGTGGTTTATTGAGCTGTAATACCCGACTTCGTGAATCCAATGCCATGCCAAGTTGGTAAAGAGCATGAAACTTTTTCGTTTAAGGGGGTTCTCTTACTATAAAGGGACCTTTTATTCAGCTATGATGAAATGTGTGAAAAAAGAATAACAAGAAAACCCTAGTAATAACCGCGAAACTAGACAAGTAGCTGAACCATGTAGCAAGTATAAGTCTTTCTTGATTGTTACTATTTCATTTGCCTCACTGTGCCTCATGACATTAGCAAGAGAATTCTAGGGAGCTCAAGCTGTAACCAGCCGACCTGGACTCCTAAGAGATAAGACTAGTAACGAAGCTGTTTTCGAAAGGCCCGTGAATCACTAAAGAGAGGAGTAAGTAATCAAGAAATCTACTTTAATCATTTGTAACTGAGCTATCTTTTACTCCTAGTGCAATACTTCTAACTTCTCAACACAATGTCCACACTCCACACTAACTATTCCATGTTCCAAATCTTTTTAAGCTCCAGTTTCCATGAATATTATAGGTGCTCTTTAGACAAGCCAAGCACATAAACTTTTTTCCTATACGATACTCTTCAAGCGCTTCAGCTTTATCCCTTTTAGGTGGTTCAGGAGAATTGATAATTTCAAGCTCATGAAGCAACTTGGGGATGAGGTTTGAGTATAGATATGAAGTTGAGGATTGGGCATGGATATTTACGAGAGTGCCATTTGATTTTGGTCCAATTTCTAAGAAGTGTCATATCAGGAAAAGTATCCAAGAGTTGGACACAAATACTTTGGTAGGAATACAGCATCTGAATAATATAGCTTTCAAGGACTAAGTGCCCTATACTCCTACTTTTTACAGTTCCAGCCATTATGTCTCACAATCACAGAAAACTTCTAAGAAGCACGGGCATATAAAAGACATGATTCACAACATAGATATCCTATCGAAACATTGGTGAAAGCTAAGCTAATTTGCAGAATCAATCAACTTTGCACCCGTAAAGTCTAAAATTAGTAGACTGTCATTTAATCTTCAGGGCCACATGCAGTGTTCCTCTCCACATAAAATTAAAACTAGTAAACCTTTCTTTCTCAAATCGAATAACAAAACAGAAGAGAAATTCAAGGTAATGCTTGAACCTGAGCAGGTGATAAGGATGACACCCAATCTGATGCATGTGTTGGGAGAAGACCCAGAGTGTTCAACTGCAATAAGAAAAAAATAACATTTCAAAAACAACACACTAAATACATATGCTTCCTAATATGTCACAGTAGTCAGTAGTCACTGAAATTTACCTTCCAGACACCAAGGCATAGACCACCCAAGTTCAAAGCGATGTACAGCAACTTAGGTGCAAGAAGCTCAACTTTGCTGTCCTTGTAAGGCTCAAAAACTGCAAAAGGGAGCCAATTATTAACATTGTCAAGTTTTAACATTGACATCAACCTCTAAACAGAAGCCATAAACTTAATGCACAGTGAAGCCCACACCAGGTGAAAAATATTTCCCAATCTCCCTTGCAAGTCATTGACATTGTTATGTTGTTACTATTTGGTGGTATAAAAAGGGAAACACTTTAATACTAAGAAGATGAAGTTCATGACTATACCTTTTCCAACCCCTTGAAGAGCACTTATGGGCTGCCAAAGAGCTGAAAATGTGATACCAATGCTGAACAAATGCACTGTGCTCCCAGCCATCCACATCATGAAGCCCATCATCATCAAGTTCTTGAATGGAGCTTGTGCTACTTCCCAGGCTTTCTATTTAACAACCCCGGAATAAACATTAAATAAGATGCAGAGAAAGGTAGCTAAACTTCTGATAGCAAAAAGCCAAACAACCCAATAGCTAGATGTAGTTTATAGATCACTTCCTCCCTTTACACATAACCAAAGACTGTGTTTTGACATACAACTACTACTTCCTATCCTACGAAAATTCCTCTGAATTGGGCGAAAACTCGACAAGTTAGTTTACACTTCAACAAGCTCCAAAACCCAGACTTTTTCCCCTTGATTGAGCAATAAATTTGAAGCTCTATGATTATATCAGTATAAATGTATTGATTCTATCTTGATCGATCCAAGTTATATTAATTCCCAACACTCCCAAATAATTGCTAAAGCACGATTGAAACATTAATCAACTATTTAAACAGTATAGAGCAATAGTACATAAACCCTAAATTGAATTGAAAGGGATGTGATTACTAATTAGTAAAAAGTAGTACCTGAGCTTTCCAATTAGATTCAGCATCCTTCTTTTGACGAGCAACAGTTGAATCATCCTAAATCCAAACAAAACCAAACCAAAATCAAAACCCATTATAGAAAACATTCGCAAATCGAAATCAAAATCAATAAATCATTCAAAAAGGTATCAGAGAGAGAAAAAAACCTGATCTTGAGAAGCGCGAGTGAAACCAGGAGGATCAGGGAAAACACGAGATGAAGGAGCAGTTGAATTGTCAGTAAACTCTACTGCCCACTTTCGACCCATTACCCCTTTACCCTTCTCCATCAAAACAACTCAACTCTCTCTCTCTCTCTCTCTCTCTCTCCTCTCTCTCTCTGAGGTCTGACCTTTTTCTTCGACTGTAACTGGTTGGATTTTGGATATTGGAATCTGATGGGGAGCCGGAATTTCCTTCTCTTCCTTATTTTGAGTCTTTTCCCCGATATTATTCGAAATTGCTTAACGTAAATCTTTAATTACCTAACGCAAATTATTTTGTCACAATACTTTCCATTATACCCTTTTCATTTAAAATGGCATTTCCTTTCTCTTCATCTTTTCCTCTCTAATTATTGTACTCTCTGTCGCTCTTTCATTGAAAATAAAAAATCTAAATTAACTAACCAACTCTCTATGAATGATACGTTTGATGGGGTAACGATTTGACGGCAAATAATGATGATGTACAAGATGTATTAATTAGAGTTTGAATAACCTTAATTCGTTATACATTGATTTGGGTTTATGGGTGGTTGATGCACTTTAGCCGCAGGCGGGTGTAGGCAGGATTCCGTGGCTGGTGGGTTGCGCGTGGGTGTGGGTAGACGGTGCGTCGATGAGGGGATGTGGGTATGGCCTCCATCGCCGAAGATTATCGCCCTCCAGAAAATAAAAGAAAATGAATTCATAATTTGCCAAGGCCCAAGGGTGGAGAAATTTTCAACCCCATATGAGATCTGTAAGAGGGCTTTTAGGGTTAAGATTATGGTAATACTTTCATGTTTAGTTTGGAGTTCTTTTTGTTTAGATTAATGTAAAGTGAATTGAGAAATTAATAAATATTAACTACTGTTACTCTCTCTCTTCTTTGTTTTTGGCAATTGAGGTGTTTGTATAATTAATTTACGGCTGTCCATTGATGTTTGTTGCTGGCCATTGATCATTGATGTCGTGATGCGTCATGCGTGTTTGCAATTAGTATTTTGAATGTAGATTTGGCTTTTTCTTTACCCAAATCATCAATTTAGCAAATTTCAATGGCTGTGTTATAGGGATTAAGGGGTGGATGGAGACCTGGAGAGAGAGAAACGAAGGAGATGAAATTTTATTAGAACTTTATTAGGGGTATTGTGTGGAAAAAAAAATTACGATAAGTGATTTGAGATTTACATTAAGCAATTCCCATATTATTTTGCTTTTTTTAAAAAATTTGTAATAAAGAATATTTATTTTGATACTCTTGTTGGGCTGAATGGTGGATGAAGGATAAGTTGGCCTCCAAAATTGTTGGACCTAAGGGGGTGTAAAAGACATGTTAAACGGGGTTGACTCGGGTTTTTCGAGTCAACTTAAATTTAGGTGATTTATAGAATAAAATTTAATTTATTTTGGAAAAATGAATGAGAATAATTCCACAATTGGGTGGTCGTACAAAAATAATCTCACATATTACTTTAGCTGTGAATAATCTCACATATTAGCGGAGTTTACACGCGTGCACTAAATAGAAATGGAGTTAAACTTCCGTTAACGTACACTGTGACTGTTGAGGGGATTTTAGAGCAAAAAAAAAAAATAAAATTGAGGGAATTTATTCATCAGTTTTGCTTGAACCTCGAACACAAATTGAGGGCTTACCTTCCACATAAAAATGTGAAACTCAATCCTTCAAACGTATCATCAATTTGTAAAACATAATCACCAAACCAGATTTTGGCATCTCAATCGCCAAAATCGAGAAATTCAAAAATCAAATTATGGTGGTGTTCGGGGTAGTGTTGGAGGTCGCCAAAAATCATGGCAACCGTATAAAAGCCGCCCACAAAACAAAGGAGAGAGAAAAGACGAGGTTTTGCTTCAAGTAGTGATAAGGCAATGAAATTAGAAGTGTAGGTTGTCCTTGGACACACTTACAAGTTCATCTTCCGATAAAACAATGAAAAAGTTAACGGAATTCTAACACCGTTTTCATTAAATGCACGCGTGTACACTCCGTTAATATGTGGGATTACTCACAGCTAAAGTAATATGTGGGATTATTCTTGTACGACTGCCTATATGTGAGATTATTCTCATCCATTTTTCCATTTATTTTAGGTTATTATTTTTTTAGTTTTAGTTGGAAAAGTTGTGTTAGAATCTTCAAATTTAGGTATAACTTAGTTGAACTAACTCAAGTTATTCTCGTGTCAATTCTATTCTATTATAGCTAAACTCAACCGACTTGATTTTCACCTCTATTTGATGTGACATTGTAAGAACTTTTTATTTATTAAATCAATTTTGTATTTAGGATGTAACTAAGTTCATAATACTCACATGTACTAATTATTTGCAGATAAATTTTATTTTCATAGTATTTTCTAAATATTTAAGGAGCTTATATTTAAACCAATATGAGTCAACTAAGAGTCTAAACAACGTAAATCACAAAAAAAATCATCGGGCCAAGTTTTAAGTTTCAAGTTTCAAACATTATCCGATTATCTCCAATACGATGTAGGGCTCGTTCTTTTCAACTAGAAACTGGAACTGGTAACTGGGAGAAACTGGACAAAATTGGGCAAAAACTGGTGAAAACTGGAAAGTCTAACTGGTAACTGGTGAAAACTGGAAGAAATTGGGTCAAACTGGTGAAAACTGGGAGAAACTGAAATTTTTTTAATTTTGATTGTTTTCGTAATAGTAATAATAATAATAATAATAATAATAATAATAATAATAATAATAATAATAATAATAATAATAATAATAATAATAGTAATAAAAACATAATAATATTCTTATTATATATTATTAATAGTAATAATAAAAATGACAATAATAATAATTTTATTATTTTTATTTATTTATTTATTATTATTATTATTAACAATAATAATAATAATAGTAATAATAATAATATATTATTATTATTACTATTACTATTAGTACCACTATTTTATGTTTAATAATTTTATGCATGTATTTATTTTATATTTTGATTTAAAATCTTTTATATTTAAGTAATATGTTTAATATGTCAAAAAATCAAAACTGGACTAAATTGGGAGAAACTGGGCAAAACTAGACAAAGCTGGAAAAAACTGGACAAAACTGTATTTTGTAACTGATAACTGGTACAAACTGGGGAAAACTGGACAAAACTGGACAAAACTGAAAACCAGTTGAAAAGAACATGCCCGTACTACGGTACTTGGAATTTAAACCCCAAAATTCCCAAAAATTAAATAAAATTAAAAAGAAAACGCAAAAGTCTTCTCCTTCTCGTTAAAGGAAAGAAAATATTTTTTCTCAAGAAAAGAAAATAAAATGAAAGAAGATCAACATAAAACCCTGGCTGTTTATTTTGTCGGAATATCAAAGATCAAACCATGAAACATACTCTCCCGCTACAATGGAGGTTGAGCACTCATTGTGGTTTGCACCTGATAATCCTCCCATGGCAGTAATGGCTGCTTTGGAGATTGCAGGCATTCCCTTTTCATCTCTGCCATCAGATCATCATGGCTCCTCTCATCCTGTTCTTCAATTTCATAATGGGTAATTTTTTTCAAGAATTTTCTCCTTTAAAGTTTGTTTCTTTAATTTGTTCTTCAACTTTGCTACGGAATTTTACACGATGTGATAGCATAAAATGTCTTCTTTGTGTTGTTAGCTTGTTAATTGTCAAAAAGTTAACTTTTTTAACAAGTCTTTAGATGATTAGTTCATAACTTCACTCTTACAATGTATAATTCTCACACACACAAAACCTTAGTTTCACCCTGTAGTTTTATGTGTATTTTCTGTTCTTGTTTCTTTGTATGTTTGTTTTTTTCGAATTTCAAGGATGTGTGAAATTATTTAGAGAATGATGGGAATTACCTTCCAAAAAGCTTAATTTTTTTCGTGTGCCTAGGCTTTTCCCTTCATCAAATTTGAATTTGGTTGTATTACTCCAGTAAATAGTTTTTCCCTTGGTGGGTTTTTTTCCTGGCCGTATACTCGTATTAGTTAGATAGGTTAAGGAGTAAAGCCTACAATGTATCCTAAGTTAAATGTGAAGATGTTACCAAAAATTTCAGAAGCTCTGATTGTTATGATGACTTATGCCTTTGATTATGCTTCAATTATAAAGTGGTAGTTTCTTGATATATATTGGTGTAGTTAATTTGCAGTAGCTTCCTAAAGTATCACCAACAGTAACTTCTGGTCTCTTTTGCCTGTCACATACACCAGTAATAGTATAGTATGAAAGATATATTGCATAATTAAGTACTGAAAGTTCTTGTGTGTGAATCTTCGTTCATGAACTGGGTTTCTAGATCAAAGTTGCATGGAACAGAGGTTCTTCTACGATATATTGCACGTGCAAGCCATTCAAATCTTTATGGAAAAGATGCTTTTGAGTCTGCCCAGGTACTTTGTTTTTACTTTGAACTGTTTAAAGAATTGTCTGTTTATTCATGATCTTTGTTTGACTTTTTCTTCCATGGTCCTTTATGTGTGTTCAGATTGATGAGTGGTTGGACTATATCACCAAATTTACTCGAGGATCTGAATTTGAAACTGCTTGCAGCGAAGTTGACTGTTATATGTCAACCCGAACCTTTTTGGTTGATCATGATTTGTCAATCGCAGATATAGCTTTATGGTCAGTTCTTGCAGGTAATGATTCTTAGATTAAGCCAAAAAAGAATATAGAAACTGGATTAAGGTATTCTGGTCACTGTCTTGTATGTCATCTTGTTTTGGTGTCTTTGGTTTAATTGTCCAATTTTTCTTGCTTCAGTGCCCTCACCTACATTTCGCTTGGTAGAGTATTTGCGGTTTGCCCATGTTTCATGCTTATGATATTTATCGACTTTATGGGGGGGGGACCATGACTTGTGGAGGGATCCGTTTAACGCTAATTGAGGAGTAACTTGTGGTGCTGTATATTCACTCATGGAGGTTCAGTGATTTCCTGAAAGAGTGTCAAGGAAAGGAAGGTTGCCACTCTACCAGGCAAGGTGAATATTTGTCTGTTTATGAGGTTACTAACCATTATCTTGGGTTAAAGAAATTTCACATTGATCCTTTATCTAAAACAAAAAAGAACTTTCACACTGATCCTTTTATCTTAAAAAAGAAAAGAACTTTCACATTGATCTCTTATAAGTGATCATGTTAGCACACTTTAAGATCTGTTGTGACAAAACAAACACAGTGCACTGCTTATAAACAACCTTTCTACTTACTCTACAGGGTATCAAGAGCTCCAGCATTATTTTGTTCATGATGAAGTTGAGCTAGTAACCATCTGTGTGGAGCGCATTCAGTGCTAGGCTGCTAGCTGACCTATTTACCAAACCTTTACCACCTATAGTTTATAAGAGACATGTTTCATGTAATGAATGTGAAGTTGTTGGACTCACTTGACGAGTTCTTTTGATTATGCATATCTCTGTTATGTCTTGTTTGATGTGTTAATTGATATGATATGATGCCTCAGGGAAGATTAAGTCCTTGGTCAAACACCGCCAAAGGAGTATGTATTCATGACTGTAGTGTGGTGTACATTTAATATGGTTGAAATTAAAATAGTTGCCTTAAGCTTTTATTTTCACTACTAGTGTCATTGTACATTGTGGAAAGCTTGGTTGTGCTTGCATCTTTCCAATTATATATAATTCACTACAATTTGCTATGTTTGATTTTATTCTTATATGTGATTCATCCTGACGTAGGCATGTGTTTTCAACTCTTTCAGTAACTGGTAAGAGGTGGGAAAGCTTGAGACAATCGAAATCCAAGAAATACGTGAATCTTGTTCGTTGGTACAACTCCATACTTTCCGAGTATGGTTCATCTTTAAACAAGGTCTTGGGAATGTGTCTCAGGAAAACGGATTTGGGAAGGCCTATAGCTTGAAATTCAGAGGACCTGGATTTACATATTCAGTCGAGTCTAAAGGGTGACATGTATGAGAGCATAAAAGCACCCAGATGCCCAGAATTTCATCTTCCTGGTGCAGAAGTTGGGAAAGTTTGCCTGTGGTTTGCTCCTGAGCCCAGTGGTTTTCTTCATATAGGGCATGCCAAAGCAGCCACACTAAATAGTTATTTTGCTAGAAAGTATAAAGGTCGATTAATTGTGCGCTTTGATGACACAAATCCAGCTAAAGAAAGCAATGAGTTTGTAGAGAGTCTTCTCAAAGATATTGAGAGCTTGGGCATTGGTTATCATGCTGTTACATTTACATCTGATTACTTTTCCCAGTTGATGGATAAGGCTGGTGAATTAATTCGTCAGGGTAAAGCCTATGTTGATGATACACCAAAAGATCAAGTCTCTTCTGAAAGGGACGAGGGGATAGAATCAAGATGCAGAAATAACAGTGTGGAGAATAACCTCCAGCTGTGGGACGAAATGAAAATGGGATCTGAAACAGGTAAGATGTGTTGCCTTAGGGGCAAGTTGGACTTTCAGAATCCAAACAAGTGCTTAAGGGATCCTGTTTATTACAGATACATTGCATGTCCACACCATCGGGTGAAAACCAAGTATCCCTATAGTATTTATCCAACCTATGACTTTGCTAATCCATTTGTAGACGCTCACGAAAATGTAACATATGCTCTTCGGTCTAATGAACATCGTGATCGTGATGCTCAGTATCACTGGATTCAGGAGGATGTGGGACACAAGAAAGTTGAAATATATGAATTTAGCAGATTGAATATGGTCTATTCTTTCTTGAGCAAGCGTAAGATGGACTGGTTTGTGCGTAATGGAAGGGTTGATGGATGGAATGATCCTTGTTTGCCAACTGTTCAAGGGATGCTTCGTAAAGGTCTAAAGATCGAGGCATTAGTCCAATTCATAATGGAACTGGTAACTGTCTACATCTTCAGTTAAAAATTTACTTTCAAATAAGTTATAACTCTGCCTGGATTCTGAGGTGCTGAGTATCAACATTCCTTTTTTTTAATTGTTTTGGGATCACTTTATTAAACTCAACATTATGCCATGACAATGCTTGTTTTATCCGTACTTCATGCTTGAGGATCTTGGGTTCTTGTTCTGTCTTCGAGCATTTTGATTTGCATTTGAGACCTAATTTCAATTTATACAGTCGATATAAGTATATAGCATATAATCAGGGCCATGGCTCATGACTGCTAAAATGGGTACATACCCTGTTGATATTTTACTTTGATATGTTCTGCTGTCAAATTTTACTATGCCGACTGCTTTATTATTTAGTACTACTATTTTTCTTCTGAGCATGGGTACATACTACATATTCTGTTAATTAGCAAAAGGATGTATAGTGCTCTGTTATTTGTAGGATATATACACACACACATTAGTACAAGTTTAAAGAGGGTGTTTATATGATGCAGGGACCTTCCATAAATCAAAATCTAATGTAGTGGGATAAACTTTGGTCCATCAACAAAAGGATCATTGATCCTGTGTGTCCTAGACACACTGCTGTGGTTGAAAAGCGTGTTAGGGTAACCCTAAGCAATGGGCCTATAAGACCTTTTGTTTCTAGGGTACTTCGGCACAAGAAGTTTGAAGGTGCTGGATATAAGTGCGTGATGTATACCAGAAATATATGGATTGATTATGCTGATGCACTATCCATCTCTTCTGAAGAAGAAGTCACTTTAATGGATTGGCAGAATGCCATCATTAGAGAAATAGAGAGGGATGAAATGGGTAATGTCGTGCAGCTAGTCGGGGTTTTGCATCCAGAAGGATCTGTCAAACACACCAAGCTGAAGCTCACATGGCTCCCTCAGACAGATGAATTAGTCAAGCTTCAACTTGTCGAGTTTGATTATCTTATCACAAAGAAGAAGCTGGTACTTGCTACTTTATTTTCCTTATACTTGCTTGTCTAATTTGATAGGTCAATATCTGTTAAAACCTAAGAGGACATTTATTTACTTAACTAGTTAGTACTGTGTCTCTTTTGTTGTACTAGTCTCAGTCGCAGGAGTAATTGAATTTCTTCTGGTATCTCCTCAAGAGTATAGTCTAAGGTACTAATTTTTCTTATGTGTCACAGGCTAAAAAGAGTAAGGGGCAGAAAGAAACCAAGGAAGAGTTTCAAGACTTTCTGAACCCTGTTACTAAAAAGGAGACGTTGGCGGTTGGGGACTCGAACATGAGAAATCTAAAATGAGGGGAGATTATTCAGTTGGAGAGAAAAGGCTACTTCATATGTGATGTTCCTTTTGTGAGAGCTGCTGATCCAATTGTTCTGTTTGCAATCCCAGATGGGAGGCAGAAGAGTGTTCTGAAAGCGAGCTTTGCTGAAACTTGAAACTGTTCCGTAAACTTTATGTACTGAGATTTGGACGCGTTGTGTAGTTTCAACCTGCTCAAACACCTCAAGTTTTTGCATGACAAATAGCTCATGTACAGAGATGTAGTTGATATATTTTGGTTACACTCTTAACTTCTCATTTGACACATGAGATGACAAATAGAGCCTTCCATGAAGGGAGGATCCATGTACATTTGGCTCAAACTAAATTTCAGATTATTGGCCTTCTTGTAGACAAGAAAGTCATAATATTGAATCCTCAAGCAGTCCTCCCAGGTTACCAAATGGTTTTTGAATCTCCTGTTAACCGAGATAATACAACCATTGCCACGTAAAGGGATCAAATAGGTTCAACAACCTTTACACGGTACCAAGGTCGAGGGTTCGAATCTCGCCTTGGGCATGGAGCAACTTTAAATTCCTTGGCCAGCTGTCCCACCCTTTGAGGTGCCTACAAGCCAGCGCGGGGGATAGTCACTGTGGTCGAAGGTGGATACCCTTGGTCGTGAACCAAAAAAAAAAAAAACAACCTCTACATGTTGGAGACATTTTTGTTTTTCAGTCTAATTTGTTTTTTGTTTAATTAATTGAAGATAAGTTTGATTTAGATATTTCTCTTTCTAGTAATCTACCAGTACATAGTTAACAATCTAACAAAGAAAAGGGGAACAACTGTCAATTGGCTAACACTTTTTTTTCTTCAAGAATAAGGAAGCTAAACCCTGATTACAAAGGAAATGTTCGAAAAGTCTAAATGCCTAACGCATCTTAGAACACTAGTAGTGCAAAGAGAGTTCACCTAGAAAATAAAAAAACAAAACGACATATAATGGCCTATCAACATAGTCATAACCCCTAGATGAAAAGGTGATATGAGGGGTAATCTCCTAGACAAAGAGAGGAACGAGAACCAGATTCGAATAAGTAATCACCAACAACGTCAGGTTGACTAGTGAGTTACTACTTACAAACCAAGGGGTCAGTCTGCATCTTCAAGTCATTGACTTATTCATAGTGCTCTTCCTTCCTTGTACAGAACGCATGATGTCCACAGCCCCACAGGCATCTAGGACGCCCATTGTGGCTTGTTGGCCCCGGTAATGTACCTTGGGTGACATTCCCGGGAACATTCTCCTTGCCTGCCTAAGAAGAAGGCTGTTGCGTCTCTATACTAATGGTTGTCGAGAAAAGCCTTCCATCCTTCACAAAAGCTGGATTACTGATAACCAAATTCTGCGCGGCGTTGTAATGGGAAGGAGCACCATTTCCCTGCTCACTAATAGCACGTTTAGATCTTTTAAATCCTGGAGATGGTCAAGTAGAAGTTCATGATCCATTTCCATTCACAGGGATAGAATCCTCCATGAGAGGCTGCTATTCGATGTCCGTGCCCCCTTCCTCTTGATAAGTAATGCAAATCTCGACTGCAAATTTGTAGGTTTTTACCTTGGGAAGATTCTCTCTCCTGTGGAATTGGTCTCTCTATGCCCTCCGGTTGAGAGTAGAGGCATGTCGGGGCTCACCATCCTGCATAGTCATTTGGCAAGAATTAGAACATGAAAAATCAAAGAAAAACATCAGGGCTACATCTAGAAAGCATATGCCTTTCTCTGACATAAAAACTCCTGGGTGAATCCAAGATTGATTAGGATATATATGATATCCCAATTTGAAGGGGAAAAAAGTGCTACATCAAAAAATATCAATATCTGCCTTTGATCCAAAAAGAGGATATATGGTTTGAAATTCCATTCAGGAGGTCTAGAAGAGGAATTGGTTTCACCAGGTACCCAGGACCAGCCCCACTGGGTAACCGAATTCTGGATCCTGACCTGCCAGGTCTAAACTAGTTCAGGGTCCGGAGCTCGATAGCCAATTCACATGCTCACCGCTATTAATAGAGGGGAAGTAACACACATACAAGCTACACCAACCCACAAGACCACAACACACCACCATGTTTAATGATCACTTTTTCTTTTTATCAAATTCAAAACCTCTCAAACAATAAAGATTCCTTTTCCACCCCAAAATTTCGAAATGTGTGTTGTTTTGTTGTGCACAAAGATCGACACTTGTGAACTACAAACACAAAACAGATATGAAATCATGATGATCATAAGAGCATAAGATAAGTGGGAGACAAATGGCATCCCAAATGCAACCTCATATTTTGTCTTGAAATGTCACTCAAAACTGGTTGTAAATTTGTATCATTCTTGAAAAAAGAAAAGAGGGCTTTAGAAGAACTAAAAACGTATGTCCAGAGAGAGTACCTAACCACTTCAGGAGTTGAATGGTTGTAAGTTATAACCTAATCAAGACACCTGTGATTACAGTCATTACACAAAGTGCCATACTGATATGGATTTTCCAGAATATCAATTGAAGAAAATCTTAGCAATAACAATGGAGCTTCTTGATTAAGACTGAGCTCGATTTATTAATTGCAATTGAGAATCTCAGGAGAGAGAGAGAATTACAAGAAGAGAGAGAAAGTGTTTACGATCATTAAGCTAATTATTACAGGCGTGAACTGGTTGTTATATAGCACAGTAACCAGCTATTGCCAAACAAACTATTGAACAAAATTCTAACAACCTTTGTCCTAACAGACTAGCTTAACAAACTAGCAATACTGAACTTGCGCCTTGCACGTGCTTATCTAATTGTGCTGTAACATTCCATTCCCCTTAAAGAGAACCCTTGTCCCCAGAATTAAGACATGTCAAAGGAAGGAAATCTTGTTGCTAGATCATCATACTGCTCCCATGTAGCATCTTCAAGGCTACCATTCTGCCATTGAACTAGCACATAAACATCTGCATCATTACCCTTTTTGATCATTTTCCTGTTCAGTATCTGTAGTGGTTCTGCAGCAATCAGGCCCTGCTCATTGACTGTAGGTAAAATTCCCTGAATTGGAACATTACCAACATGTTTCTTAAGCTGTGACACATGGAAAACAGGGTGAATTTTTGCATGAACAGGCAATTCCAGTTTATAAGCAACAGGACCAATCTTCTTAATTACTAAGAAAGGTCCATAGAACTTAGCAGATAGCTTATGTTGCCTTTCTCCCCTCAAGGAGACTTGCCTGTGGGGTTGAAGTTTAAGATACACCCAATCACCCAATATGAACTCCCTGTCAGTTCTAGATTTATCTGCTAACTCCTTCATTCTTGATTGTGCTCTAGCCAAATGAAACCTCTGCCTCTCTAGCAGTCAGGGATCTGTCCACAGCATCTACATTGCTCTCTCCTGCCACATAAGGAATGTGCAGTGGTGGTGTCTGACTATATACCACCTCAAAAGGTGTAGTCTGAATAGAAGTGTGGAAGTTAGTGTTATACCAGAATTCAGCCAAGGGAAGCCATATACACCTCAGGTAGCACTCAAGACACCTATTAACTACCTGAGTCTGACTATCAGTTTGAGGATGGTAGGCTGTAGACATGTGCAGCTCCACTTTAAGCAACCCAAAGAGCTCCTTCCAAAAGAGAGAAATGAAGATTTTGTCCCTATCACTGACAATGGTAGTAGGAAGGCCATGGAGTTTGTAGATGTTATCCAGGAAGACCCTTGCAACTGAGGTAGCAGTGTAAGGATGTGCCAAGGCAAGGAAATGGCTATATTTGCTTAACCTATCCACTACCACCAAGATAACAGTCTTGCCCTCTGAGGTGGGAAGAGCTTCTATGAAATCCATGCTGATATCTGTCCAAATCATAGTGGGAATAGGTAGTGGCTGCAACAACCCAGGGTTTGGCACTAAGGTCAGGCTTACACCTCTGACAATTTCTCACAAATTGCTTAACATATTTCCTCAGGCCCTTCCAATAAAAGAGAGAACTAATCCTCTTTGAAGTAGCATGCACCCCTGAATGACCCCCAACAGGATCAGAATGGAAGTAGGTAATGATCTTGGCTCTCAAATTATCATCACCTCCCACCACTAACTTTCCTTTCTTCCTTAGCTCAGAGTTCTGCCAAGTGAACTTGCTGTTCTGGATGGAACCAGAGGTCTTGGAGGCTGTCATCTTGGTTCCAGCTTTGCTGAGTGAGTTGAAATAGATCAGAAGAGACAGCTGAGCTGAGACCAATATAGCTGAGAGCTCGGGACCATTAACCCTTGATAATGCATCAGCAGCAACATTATTACTAGGGGTGAGCATGAGTGGGTACTCGCCTAAAATACCTGGAACTGGTTACTACGGGTCCTGAAATCTGGGAACTGGTACTGGAACTGGTTACCATGGATCCTGAAATCTGGGAACTGGTACTGGAACTGCCGGGTACCGATTCCGGGACCAAGTACCCATTTCCACTTTTTCATAGACTTTTTTGTTCTCTTTTTTCCCCAAAACTTAATATTATTTTATACAACTCTCTTTAATAAACCATATATTACTAAAATTTACCTAATATCATTATATTAGAACCCAAAACGAAAATACAAAAACAATAATTAATAAAACTCAATGCCACATCAAAGTATGAAACTCATAAACTGGATCTTGGAACTGGTCCTGCTAGGTACCTGGTCCCAAAAACCGGTACCCGGAACTAGTACTGGTTCCAACCAGTTTCGAAATTCTGGAACCAGAACTGGTCCCGGTGGGACTGGTTCCAAGTCTGGACCCGCCGGGTCCTGACCAGTTCCAGATCCAGAACCAGGTACTTGGTCCCGTTGCTCACCCCTAATTATTACACCCTTTTTTGTAAGAAATCTCATAGTCAAAGCCAATGAGTTTGGGAAGCCATTTTGTCTGAAAAGGGGTTGTTAACCTCTGATCAAGCAAGTATTTCAGACTGAAATGATCAGTTTTGATCTTAAAATGTCTGTCTAGCAAATAAGCTCTCCATTTCTCCAGAGCAAATATGATGGCTAACAGCTCCTTGTCATATGTTGAGAGAGCTTGTTGTCTTGTAGATAGAGTCTTGCTAAGAAAGGCTATAGGGTGCCCCTTTTGCATGAGCACAGCTCCCAAGCCATACCCTAGCCATACCCTGAAGCATCAGTTTCAACCACAAACTCCTCTCTGAAGTCAGGTAAAGCTAAGACAGGTGCTGTGACCATAGCTGTCTTAAGTTCCTCAAAAGCTTGCTGAGCAGAAGCAAACCACATAAAGGAATTCTTTTTTAACAGTTGTGTCAAGGGTTTGCTGATGGCAGCATAACCCTTTATGAACCTCCTGTAATACCCAGTGAGCCCTAGGAAGCCCCTCAACAATTTAATGTTTGTAGGGATAGGCCACTCTTGCATTGCTGTGATCTTATGTGGATCAGTAGGCCCTACTGCAGAAATCACATGGCCTAGGTACTCTACTTGAGATGTACCAAAAACACACTTACTCATCTTGGCAAACAAAACATGCTTTCTCATAGTTTCTAGGACTAACCTGAGATGCTCAAGGTGAGTTTCCATAGTAGGGCTATACACCAATATATCATCAAAAAAAATAAGGGTGAATTTTCTGAGATAAAGAGCAAAAATGGAGTTCATTAGGCTTTGAAATGTTGAAGGTGCATTTGTTAAACCAAATGGCATGACAAGATATTCATAGTGGCCATGGTGTGTTCTAAAAGCAGTCTTTGGAATGTCATCAGGGTTCATTCTAATCTGGAAATAACCAGTCCTCAAGTCCAGTTTAGAGAAAACTACAGCACCATGCAACTCATCCAAGAGTTCTTCAATCACAGGTATTGGGAACCTGTCTTTAACTGTGTTTTTATTTAATTCCCTGTAATCCACGCACATGCGCCAGGTGCCATCTTTCTTTTTGACCATCACAACAGGTGAGGAATAAGGACTGTTGCTATCCCTTATCACTCTAGAATCTAACAGTTCTTGTACCATCTGTTCAATAGCATCTTTTTGAGTAGGGGGATGCCTATAAGGCCTCAAATTAACATGCGGGGTACCATCAATGAGAGGGATTTTGTGATCATGGGATCTTGTAGGGGGTAAAGCAGTAGGCACAACAAATATATCTTGATATTCAGTCAAGAGAGGTTGAAGAATTGAACCTATCACCTGCTCTTCTCCTTTTGCAGCATGGAGGGTCACTGACTCCCATGGTACTACACATAAATGCATACTGGACAGCTCTGCAGATTGGAGTTTCTTTGCTCATTTTCTTTCCAGAGATCCATTGTAGAGCAGACTGGGTGGATCCTCTGAGGTACACCTTCTTCCCATTGTAGGTATACTCCATAAGCAATTTCTTGAAATCCCAATGGACCAAGCCCAATGTAGATAACCATTGGATCCCAAGAACTATCTCACAACCACCCAGAGGCAAAAGCATGACATATGTTGAATAGGTATCCCCTTGCAATTTCCAGCTAAACCCCTTGCACATAGCTGAACTGGTGATACTATTACCATCAGCCACTGATACTTGCAATGGACAAGTATTACTGATTCTAAAACCCAGTTTGTTTGCAAAATTTATGTCTAAAAAATTATGAGTACTCCCAGAATCAATGAGAATATGAACCAATTGCTTCTTGGCTTGCCCCTTAACCCTCATTGTATGATAGGTATGTGTTCCAGCCAGAGCATTGAGTGAAATTTGTGGCAAAATTTCTTCAGTATTACCACTGTTAGAGTTATCAAATTCAGTGAAGCACCCACCACTACCACTGACATCCTCAGTGTATTCTTACACAACTCTTCTACTTCCACATCACTGACAACTTCTAAGGAGAAGGCTTGACCCTTACATTTATGTCCAGGTACAAATTTCTCATCACAGTAAAAGCAAAGATTCTTTGCTCTCTTCTCCTCAATCTCCTTCTGACTAAGTGTTCTCCTTGGCATGTGGTATGAATTTGAGTTAGGTGGTCTAGGGTATGTATTTGTGTATCTGGGAAAAGCATTTGAGTGTGTCTGGGTTGTTTTTGGTAAGGGAAGTATGGGTTGTGACTTCAGTTTTTTTCTGGTTGCTGTAAGTGTTGCTTCTTGCAACTTAGCAAGGCAATATGCATCAGAAAGGGTCTTGGGTTTAAACATCCTTACTGACATTTGAATATCATCTTCTAACCCCCCAATAAAACAGCTTATTGCATATTCTTCACTCAGATTTACCTTGCTCAAGATCATGTCAAAACTGTCCTGGTATTGTTGTACTAAACCTACTTGACTCAGGTTTTTTAACTCAGACATTGGATCCTCAAAAGTTCCCCCAAATCGCTTCTCAGCTTCAGCAGCATACACATCCCAACCAGGTAACCCTTGTGCACCCCAATTTTTAACAAGGGTTTGGTGCCACAAATAAGCCCTGCCCTTTAAATGAATGGATGTTATTTTCACTTTACTGCTAGCATCAATTCCATCAATTTCAAAGAATTGTTGACATTTATAAATCCACCCCTTAACATCATCACCATTGAATTTAGGAAAATCAATTCGAGATAATCTGCCTAAACCATGAGTTTGTTGAGTGAAGTTACCTGTTCTTCCAGCATTATTGCTATACCTGAGTAGCTAGCTCATTGTGTTGTATGTTGATTCCTCTAACAGAATTTGATAGCTCCAAAATCCGAGGATTATTGGCCAGGGCAGCAGACAATGACGACTGAATCACAGCAGAGATGGTGTCAGTTATGTATTCCTTCAATCCTTCATCAATACCAGAGGATCTAGTTGAAGGCGCCATTGATACACCTTGAAGCTTTAACAATGGCGAAGATTAATAGGATCGACTGATTCTCGAGGGAGCTTGATTGGTTGAGGAATGCAATCCAACCAATCGAAAATTGAACGGAAATTGTGTTTATTAATTCCAATTATGGAATTGTATTGTAAGCTAATCGGTTGATGAATGCAAATCAACCGATTGAGGTATGAATTGAGCAATCAAGAACCTTAATAGGTTTGAGAATCAATCGAATTTTTTTTGGCCCAGATTGGCTTTGATACCAATTGATATGGATTTTCCAGAATATCAATTGAAGAAAATCCTAGCAATAACAATGGAGCTTCTTGATTAAGACTGAGCTCCATTTATTAATTGCAATTGAGAATCTCAAGAGAGAGAGAGAAGTTACAGAGAGAGAATTACAAGAAGAGAGAGAAAGTGTTTATGATCATTAAGCTAATTATTACAGGCCTGAACTGGTTGTTATATAGCACAGTAACCAGCTATTGCCTAACAAACTATTGAACATAATTCTTTTTTTAGATAAGTAAAAATTTTATTAATCAATCAATGAAAGAATACAAAAAGGTGGAGGACAAGGAGTCCTCAAAAAGTAATAAGAAATATCTACAAGTCTCGCCATTGTAACTGGACAAGTGTAAGTGGAACGCCCTTAAAAACCCCAGCTGCCTTGGCCCACAACAATGCCAAATAAACAATGTGATCCCAAATGCAATCAATGGTTGTCCCAGAAGCAGAGAAGATCCTCGCGTTCCGCTCCAACCAAATATACCAAAGAATGGCCATGCATGCACACCTCCACCACAATTTACCTTCCCTCCCCCTCCTACTACCAGAAACTATTGAACAGAATTCTAACAACCTTTGTCCTAACAGACTAGCTTAACAAACTAGTGAACTTGTGCCTTGCACGTGCTTATTTAATTGTGCTGTAACACATATGTATTATTGAAAATACCACATGATCGAAAACCCATAGGCATATTTCAAGTTTTCAACACAGCACCAGTAACATTGATTCGTACTATTTTGATTGGAAAAGCAAGTAAACTAGTTTTTTGCTTTAGGCAATCATCATTACAAATAACGTTCATAATTTTAGACTGGTTTTCACTTCAACCTACTGCATTGATAAATAAATACCATATATCTCCCCCCCCTTATTTTTTTTATTTGGGGGAGGGGAGGAACAGTTGCAGACTAAAGAGATAAGGACTTATAAAGACTTGCATGCCTATTCTAAATTACTTCACAAGTTAACCATTATAGCTCAGCAAACAAGATTATCCACGCACCAAAGCAATGTATGTAAGCGGATACAAAATGGAGCAATAAACTTATTCCACCTCTTTGGAACACTAATGAGCAAAATTCAGAGAACGAAAAAGCTACTGCAACCAATGGATATGATGATAGACCAGACATGCTACATAATCAAGCTAATCACATCTATATGCAGTGTAGAACAAAATCTTCTTCCATAAACATCATGAGCAGCATCATAGTGTGTTCATGAAACTAATGGAATAGACCACCTCAACAGTTAGAGAAATAGCCATTACATGCCAGGAGCAACAAATTAGAAACTCACCTTTTGGACACGGCAAAGCCACCCTTTTAAAATCCTAGGCTAGATTGCTTAGCAACCCTTCCAGAGGTTGATCACGCACAAGGTACTTGGTTTGCTGCTGAATGCTGTAAGTAATCAATGAATATCCGCCCTTTGTAAAACACACAATTTCCTCAATCACAGAAACATGACCAAATGGCCACCTTTCAGATCATCCCTCTGACCCATTCTCAACTAAGACCTGCAAAAGTCACCAGCGAACTCATCACCCACCTAATTAGCATCATAACCATCAGCCCACGACAACAATGGTCATTCTATTTCCAGCCTTTTCCTTCTTCAAAATGCTCCTTCAATCCATCATTCCTGTTCTTCTACACTTCTAGCAACAACCCCAGTGGTCTGCAAGCTAGGCCTAGAGCTTAACCTGAACAATTTCTTCCTTTTCCTCGATTTGTTCATGAGGTAAATGTACCGGTGTCGCATACCCATCAACGGATGCTTTTCTAGCAAAAAATCTTTCCTAAATGCTTCTCTAAGAACCACAGTCTGCGTCCTGATCTTATTGGAAACGTAAAACAACCCCGGATAGTGAGCCAAAGCTTGCTTAAATCTCAACCCAAACCCCAAGTAATCTCCTAGCCTCAACACATTCTTCACCTCCGTCTTCTTCGAAACCAATAGACTCAACAATTCATGGAGCACTGCAACTGTATACTTTTCGGCTTGATCACTTCTAGGCTCCAAATGAAATGCATCCTCATATGGTGAAATGTAAGGCAAGCATTGCCACTCCTCAACCCACTCCACCACCTTCTTCTGCAAATCAAACCCAGGCGCAAACGACATCGGAAACCTAACGACCCTTCCCCTCCTACACCCCAAATCATCCCCAAACTCCTTATTCAAAATCGCGGGCACGGCAAATTCCTTCCTCCATTTAACCAACTCCAACCCAATTCCCCCATTACCCAAATTCATACCATCCCCAACAACCCCATTTGCATCATTATCCAAACTACAAACCCTAAAATACTCAGGAAAATAAGAAACAAGTTCAAGAACATAATTTTCAGGCAAACCCAGATCAAATTTCAAATCATCAATAACACTGATAGGAACCTTACAAGCTTTTGTCAACATTAACAACTTAACTAACCTCTGAGCAGCCAATTTCCTCTCCACCATTGATTCATGAATTTCCTGCTCTTCTCTATGAAGGGTCAGAAAATCAGGGCTTATCTTAACATGGGTAGAACCAGAAATTTGGAAAAGTGATGGATATCTGAGAATGAAGTTGAGAACAGTTACAGTTGTGGGGAGGTTTAAGTGGGGTTTATGGACAGAGGCAATGGAAATGGGGAGAGAGAGAGAAGGAGAAGAAATAAGAAGGTTTTTGAGAGAGAGACAAGGGAAGAGGTTTTTCTCTCTCTCTACAACGTTGTCTAGAAATGGGTCTCGAACCCATTTGATCCTGGCGTTGATGAAGGTGCGTGTGAAGGTGAAGCGGTGAGGGCAGAGGAGAGAGAATGAGAGTGAGAGTTGCCTGGTGGAGTTGAGGGCTGTTAACATTCTGTGACCTGCAACTGGTTTGAGAGACTGAGGACTTGATGAGTAAAACAGCAATTTTTCCACTAATGAATGTTTGTATGTGATTTGTGTCTAATTTTTCCACGGTTAGGTTTTAAGCAAAAAGAAAATTTTAAAAATACTCTATTAGAAAGCTCTCCTTTCAAGAGTCATTCCTACTGTGTCATCATACCAAATAATTTGTGGGTACCTTTTTTTTTTCTAGTTAAAAGAAAGGGTGCAAGTGAATGTCGACCGATTAAAGTTGATGGAGTTGCACCAAAAACAGGTGATGATGGAGTGACCAAAACTAAAATTAGCAATCCAAACCGTGGCTCGATTTTCTTATGTGAATGTGTGATTGATCCGAACTATCGGTAATTGATATTTGAAACCTTTTTAGCTATTAAGGAACGGAGGGAATACTTTTTAGCGAATTATTAATCGAACTCGTCATTATATGCCTCACATCTGCTTTTGTACGTATGAACCTAGATATAAAGCAGTAGTGAGAACTGAAGGCCTTCAACATAATCTGGTCACATCTAATTCCTAGAGCTGGATTTTTATAGAAGCTCTCCATTCCAGCAAAGCTGATGAGTTCATCGCAAAGTAATCTTATTGGAAACAGGCCATTAGAAAGAAAGATAAAGATTAATAACAGAAAGAGCCTGTACGACTTGTAGCATATCATACATATATTATCCATGACAAACATTTCCCGTCTAGGAAGAAAAGTGGTTAGCTCTATTCAGTATCAGTGAAGTTAGGTTTGGTGTTAGTTACTTAGTTTCAACTTTCAAGTATGAGCATTCTCAGTTGGTCTATCTCTTATCTTCTTTCTGCTGCTCTGACAAATGCTAGACTTCGAAATCTATAGGGGAAATTGACTATGGAGTATTTGGCTTAAATACAAACTTGTCTGAAAGGTTTGCGAGCACAAAACCTGCAAGGACCTGGATAATAGATATACTCACCAATTAGCAAAGTTTTCAAGTGTACACCGGCTGATTTACCTAGAGAACGACATTGATCCTGATATAAATATTTACCTTAACACATCCGACAATATAAATCAGAGAGTAGCTCCGCCCATGGATGGCCATGTCAGCCATCATTGCTAGGGGTATCGTCAGTGACATGCCCAGACTTGTAACAAGCGGGGTTGTCCAAACTACTGAAACCGCCCTGTCCAAAAACATCTATCAATCTACAGCTCCAGTGATTGCTTTTGGTGTTCAGTATTAAGTTGAATAACATGATCAAGAATTAACCTATAAGTGCAATCCATGCAACCAGTGATACGAATAAATAAAATACACGGAATATTACATCTAGGCAACAAATTATAGACTTACCAGATATAATCTGAGATAAAACTTCCAACAAACCCATTTAGCAGCACAATCTCCCCTGTGGAAGGACTTGGAAGCTTAAATTCTGGCTCCATGCCCACCACTTTCAGCGGCCACACTGCATTGAAAAAGGAAAGAAGTTTTTTGAGGCCATATAGATGGACAACCTTACAAAAAAGAGGGATAATCTGAGGAAGTGGGAAAGGTAAGAAAAAACTAACATCAATGATTGACCTTTTCCGAAGAATGATATTAGTCATCCTTATTGTGGAAATAGTGGTTTCTCATGACACAGCAGAATAAAGAAAAATGGAGAAGAGAGCAGAAATATGAGTTTTCATAACATGGTTAAACATCTTCATCTAAATCCAGACAAAAACACTACATATACCCTTTGGCAAATGTCCTATGACACATAGAATATACCCAATAAGTTACTGAGTATTTCTGAGACATTTACTGCTCTGATCCAATTTGCCATTTGAACTGCAGCCTTACCTAGCCACCAGAAACCAACAAGAGTAAACAGACCAATGTATCCAAGGAACTTTTGCACATCAACTTTGTCTCCTTCTGATCCAGAGGATTTCTTGAGTAGCACTGCAAACAGCATCATGTATAATCATCGCATCAAATTTATTTAAGTGACTAGTCCACATCTTACTTGCAGATAAATTTCTCTAATACTTTTCAGAACAGTACCTGAAAATAATCCATATAGCACTGCTGAAAGAAGCCCAAACACATCACCAGTGATGGTGTGTTTTCGAGTCCTGATGAATAAGCAGCAATTGATGAAAAAGGTAATGAAACAGGTTCACCGACCTTGCATCAGAGTCGAGCTTCAATTGTAAAAACACTATGCTGAATCACACTAGCATATAGAACTTCATGATTGAAGCTGATGTCTAGTCCACAAGAATGAGCAAACGATAATTTCCCAGTCTTTTAGGAAAGATGATGCCTTTTTAAGAAGATATGGGATGTGATCGAAAAAAGAAGATATGGGTTACAGCTTGAATAAACGGTAATCTTCACCCATACATTCATGCAAGTTCTTGAAGACGAAACAAGGAAATATTAACCAGAGAGGACCTCAGAGCACAGTATAGCAATTTGATCAAGGACAGCTTCGAGTCTGATGTATATCCATATTGCACAAGGACCGTATTCCCGTTTACAGAAGAAAAGGATCAAATTTTTACTAGGACTTAAGTTGGTGACCTTAATAAAAAAATGAATGTATGGAAATAAAGCTGATAATTAAAGAGTTTAAGTTTCAAAACCCCTTCATTAAAATATGCAATATAAATCCATTAATCCAAAGTATAACGAGGAACACAGACACAGATCACCATTATAGATGTACCAGTCAACCATTGAGCAGCTAGATAACTGATGCATGCAGATATAGGAGAGAGCAAACAACAGGGATTCAGACAGGAATTTGATTTACCACGAGGCAGAGTTTGTTACTCACTCAGTAGCACTAAGAATTTCATCTGGTGCCCATGTTTTGCCAAATGTTGTCATACAAACACCTGCCATGCTAATGAAAACGGCAACCAACTTTGTCAGGTTGATTGAGTCATGGCCAAGCAAAGCTCCAAAGAAAAGTGTGAAGAGTCCTGAAGTAGATCCCAAGATTGTGGTACTTGCCACACTTGTGTTCGCTAAAGCAGAGTTTGATAGGTACTGCAAATGACAATGAAAGAATAATCAAAAGGGCATTCCAGAAGAAGAAAGTATAGAGTGGCCATTCAGGACATTTCATGACATATGACCACATGAATGTTGAATTTTCATCATCTGTCACGAACGAGATCTTAGTCTGTCTAATGCTTGGGCATATATCCTAGTTGGACAGTAACATGAGTTAAATTATATCAGGAGATCAGAGACCAAAAGGCAATCTTGAGGCGGAAATGTTGTCCTACTTTTAGCGTTATATGCAAATTGATGAGGTTCTTCTAATTCCTAGTATTTCATTTGCCAGCAAGTGGAAGATGTATTTCTCATTTATCTGATTTTGTTACTGAAGAGAAACTTTCACATGGTGTCATTGACACCAAAATATAAATACCTTTAATTACCTCTGATAAGAACCATATAGGAGTGAGACAGAAACTATACTTGGCAATTTCCCATGTATGAAGTTCAGAACCCTGTCGAAGCATGTGACAATCATCCTCCTGATCCTTGTTTCTTAAAGGCCATCCTTCTTCCCTCTCAATAAGATCTTTATCAGCGAGGAAACTTGTTCGGATATCTGCCTCCATACTTTCACATGTTTCATCAACACTTAAAGGAATGCCTACTCGTCCCAGGAAGCAGACAATGGAGCTCCTACTGTCAAAGCATTTAGCTGAATCGGGACTAAACCGGCTACAGATGAAATCTTTGAGGGCAGCTATAGGCAGGTAAATCACCATAAGTGACACACCAAAATAAGTGATTGCAAACGGTTGTCTATACTCTGAAAATATCCTCTGCAGCCCAAACAACATGAAAATTAGATATAAAAGTCTATCTCAATCCATTTAACAAAAAGTCTATATCAATCAAAAACCACATTTATACATCTCAAAAGAGATAAAGCAAAGCAGAACTTTCACATATGACACGATGACACTCCGGACAGAATGGTAAGACGACAGACCGCCTCATACTAAGACGATCTCTTAGTTACAAACAGCAAAATAAAGATAACCAATATGGAGAAAAAGAGAAAAGAAGGGTTCAGTGCATGGTGATTGGTAAACTTTGCTCCCCTTCCACTAAAAAACCTGATACTACTTATAACTTATGAATGGTCCTCTATTACCATGTATAACATACAGCAAAAATTTTGCAAGTAACAAGAATTGCTAAACCTAGGACTAGCAGAATATATTTACAATAAATTATAAATTATAACAAAATAAAAATAAAAAAACCATCATGAATATGAAAGACATAGCCAAAATATGGAAGAGAAAAAAAAAAATCCTTACCTGAGTGATCTCAGCGGAAGCAACCCATATGAACACCGCTACACCAATCAAGCACAGCCCACCATTGTATCTCCAACCCATCAAAAACAGTCACTTTTTATCAAATTCAAAACCCTTGAAGATTATTGAAGATGTTTAGGAAATGGGTACTCTTTTGTTCATAATAGAAATGTCATTGAAATAAAAACAAGCAACTACTATCTATACGTACTAACAAAAACCCATGAATTGTGAAGAACATACATATGTGCATAACTATGGTGAAAACAAATGTCAATGAAAATGCATGACACTTTTGTTCTCTTGTGAAATGTGATGTCACTTAAGAACTCACAAGCTAGCTATTGCAGATTTGTAAACATTGTAACAAGAGGGTTTTCATTTTCCAGGGGAATTAAAATTTTAACGTACGCCCAAAGTGATTGTTTTTAAAAGATTTGGTTTTTTGTGAGAGTTTCATCAGTTGTGTTCAAAGTAACGGAATCTAGTCGCCTTGTAGTTTGTAAAGTTTCATTTTTATAACATCATCTGGACACCTGGGTTTACACAGAATAGCCATATGTAATGCAAATCAAAACCCACTAACATTAATTTTGTACAAGGGTGGAGTTCGATTTAAGCATATATCGGCCTTCACAAAAACCGTTATAATATGGTCTTTTCGTATTTTTGATAAGACGAGGATCACATTTAAGTGAAATAAGGGTCACAAACTCACACTTCATAAACAGTGAAACCTCTACATTTTTAAATAGTGATCCCACTTTATTGTGAGTTGGCCTCACGCAAGACTTACTCATTGGCCTTTCGTTTGAGGGAATATGTGAAATTTCCAATGGACCTTAGTTTTCATAAAATAAAATAAAAAAATAAAAGTAAAAATAAAAACCTTCAATTTCATAGCACTACAAAGAGCGCCAAGATTTTCATAAACTAGCAATGATATCTCTAGGCTGGTGAGCCAAGAACCTTTATAACCTTACCAGACAAGTTCTCAAAAGATTGCTTTTCTTACACTTTCAATTTATTCTCTCCAACAAAACTGCGCATTTTCATCTCTTACCCTACCCCCCAATTACATAAGCTTCAATAAGAATCGCTCAACTATGTTGAAATGAATGAACACTTATCTACATATGCATGTTTTTCTCAACTACAATCACTGTGCCCAGAAAAATAATCTCCTAAACACCCTAAATAGGTCGGCAGCAAAGTTAATTCTAGTAGCTTGAATTTCTAACTTGCGTTGGCATTTGATTTGAACCTGAGTTCCTTGCAGGTTTAGATGAATCAAGTAGCACAAGCGAATTGAGGAACTAAACTTCTTTGTCTGACCAACTCATGAAGATCGTGAACGATCTTGAACACTGCATCTGGCCTTGCATACTTCAATGCATTTTGTGACATGGTTTGCAGCTCATCTGCTTTTGGACCAAACCATTGAGCTACAGTATTGGCAATTTTCTTTGGCGATTTTAGAAATTTTCCAATACCATTCTCTATAACATAGGGCACATTTCCCGCTTCCTGTCATGAGAGAAGCATATCGAGTAAGGAAGATTGCTAACAGACACAAAGAAATTACATTCAGCTTCTTATTCAAGCTGCAAGCCTAAAAGTACAAACAAGCTCCATATCAAACGCATTGAGCTGGTCAGATGTACTTTCTGTATTTCATCATTAGACCCAGTTGAAGCTATCAGCAAATTGGATACTTCATTATCATATATATTCAAAGCATTTTGCGTTGATGCTATTCATCTGCTTCACTACTCTCACACATGCATGCATATTAGCAGCAGCAGTCAGCATTCCACATACTTACGGACACCATACACCGAAAAAAGAAGGCCATGCTCCAGAAAGTACCAATACCGAGGAAATGCCTGACAACAATAAGGAGAAACAAAGCTTACACAATCCATGATCGGGTTATCCCCCGTCATGTAATTGGCACTTGGAATATTTTTACTATGCTTTTGTATATTTCAGTTCTGTTGTTTCTCAAGAAGCACAGTTTTGCAAGTCACCTACAGCAGTTTCTACAGAATCTCTCAGTTTCTCTATTTTTAAACTAGTAGATTTGAATTGCAAACTGGAAGAATGAACCAAATATTACGCAAAGCAGAGAATAATTTCAGTCCAATTCTGCAGCACCCATTTACAAAGGGTTCAACATACTTTCAGTTACATACAGACATACATGTCATAGAAAACAATTACAATATGGAGTATATTAGCATCAAGATAAGGTGAAATATACCTGCCCAGCTATGTAATCATTTAAAATGATAGGAAGTCCTCGAATCATTGCCTCTGCAATAGTTCCAGGGCCAGCCTGAGAAGAAGTCATATGAGAACATAGACATTTAAAAAGTGCAAACTCTTCCTTATTACCAATAGTTACCTTTGTTATGATACAATCACACGCACCCATGCTCTCTTCCATTTTATTAACAAAGCCCTTGACCTGAAAATTTTATAGCCATCCAAAGAAATATCAAAGAGTGCAGCAATCAGGATAGAGAGGGGCTGAGAGAAGAGGGGTGCCCAATCTTCATAGGTTTGCAAGAAAGAGAGATGCAAGATCCCTCTATTAAGCAAAAGTTAACGAAACTAGCAAAAGCATCACACAAAATGCATACCTGGACAGGAATCTTCCATTCAATTGAACTCAACTTCTTAGCAAGCTTTTTGTTGCGCCCACAAATTACAAGTACTTGACCTATCGGCTCACCAAGGTTTTCATCATATAGGGCTTTCCCCAATGCCCGTGCAGTAGCTTCAATTGGCCCCATGCCTTCCCCTCCTCCCATCAACAAAACAGCAGGAAGCTGTTCATCCATTCCTAGCTCCCTCCGTAAATCAGACTGGCAACAGAAAACAATTAAGCAATTTGTTTCAGTTACACACATGAGAAAACCCCACACCAGAAAAGGACATGCACACACGCACGCCACACACATACAGACATGCATAAAGATGGGAATAAACAAAAAGAAATCAAGGTTGACAGATCCACATCTCAGTGACAGTGTGACACTGCATGTTGCAATAAGCAGAGTCTTGACAGCCAGTATCACAAAATTATTCAGAACTAATGTATAAACTAAACGAACACTATGTTCCTAAGTGACTAACGACATGATCTTAATATAGAAACACGTCAAGCATTGAGATGCGACATTTAACCATATAAAAGGAATTAAGCATAGATCATTCAGAAAACATTGTCGGTAAACCAAAAACATTATTGAAAACATTGGAGTTCATGAATGCCAACAATGATGAAAAGAGTAGACAGACCTTCTGCCGAACAGACCTAACAAAGGTAGGTCGTACAGGAAGCCCATAAACCTTTATTTGAGAAGATTGCAAACCGGCTTTCATTGCTCTTTTAGCCACCTCATTCGATGGGCAGTAGCACCTTGTTACAAGCTTATGAAACCTACAGGACGAAAACACAAGTTAGAAACCAGAACTACACGTTTAACTATAAGATAATATAACTGGTAGTAAGAAGTAGAAAACCGCACAACCTACCAGGTAGGATGGCATGTGCTTAAATCCGTCACTACAGTGGTAAAGACAATTTTCTCAAGAAGCCCCCTTGCCCTCAAGATACGAAGTGGAACATGTTGCATTAACGGATGCACACTTATGATAATATCTGGCTTGTATTTCATCAATCCTTTAGCAACCTCCCTGTTAGTGGTTTTAAATCATTATCAGTGAACAAACTTCAAGATTCAGAACTTTTATCTTAGGCATGCAAAAGCAAAATGGAGGGAAATCAACATGACCACAGGTCCCAGACATCAAGTTCACAACATAACTAAGCTCAAGATCACCAAAAGGTTCTTCACTGGCAATTCCATTATTTGAGCTCAGTTGGTTTACTGGCCACAGATCTCAAGGACGAACTATCTGTAATTTGAGCATATGGCATTGGAGAGACAGATTCTTCACATCATATTATTTATCATTGATAAACAACAGCCACATTCTGTCTCTCAAACTAAGAAGAATATGCACAAGAGACTAAGAGAGATAGACTCACCGAGCGATAAAGGCCGAGGTCGCTGCAAAATTAGATTGATGGATTACACGAGGAGATGTACCATAATACATCATCTTCCAGAGAGGACCATGTTTCACCAAGAAGTTGTAGCTCTTCGGTAATTGGTTAAATGGCCAAGGGGTATGCTCAGACCATAAATCTGTAACGAACACCTGCATTTACCACTGTTTAAAAACGATATGATCAACGAATAAAATACTTAAATCAAAAGTGTGCAAACATCCCTTTTTTCTGCAGGTCAATCAAGCACAACCAAAAACAAAAGATAGAACCCAAACAATTCAGTTTCAACCAGTCAAGCATTAAGAAATGACCAACAAAAACTTACTCCCATATCAACCATACGAGTTGATCAGTTCACTTTCTTGAGCAAGCAAAAAACTGATGGCAATATACCAATCTCAACAAATGACATGACCTAGTCATAAACAACTCTAGCAGGGCGACCAATTGAAAATAAACTAATTAGCAAAATACACAATCAAGCACCATGCTTTTTCTTCCATCATGTAGCCCAAACATTAAAGATACATAAGCAGTAGTAGAGAACTACAAACATATGATAAAATTTTAACTTTTAACATCCTAACTTGCTCCATTTATGTTCAAAATCAACTACAATAACCAAGATAGATTCTTGATGCAGTAACAGAAAGGTTACCTCATATTCATCACCATACTCCTCATTGAAAGCAGCCTTGATAGCTTCAGCAGAAGCCCGGTGTCCGCCACCAGTATCACTCATCAAAATAAGCACTCTTTTGGGGGTCTGAGGCACAACCCCATTAACAGGAACTCCTACATCCTCCAAAACACCACCCCCATTATCACTAACCCCATTAATCTCCCCTGAATTAGTCCCAATAGAAGCAAACCCAATTGGGATTCTGTCACAATGAAGCCTAATAGCCTTATTAAAATCATTGAACAATTGTCTCAAATTTGAACCATACCCTTTACCTAAATTTAAAGAATTAACCATCTTGAACCTGTTCTGATTGCCCAACCCACCAAAATACAAGTAATTGGGTGACAATGAGGATTGCCCATTTGAGCTATGTCTCTGAAAGCTCGAATTTAGAGCAAATTGACCCAATTTAGACACCAAGTCCAAGTTCAGCAAATTGGAGGTTTCTGAAGTGACCGTTGAAGGATGAGCCATTCTGGGTTTTGGGGGGGTTTTGATATGCCTCTACACAAAGGGTTCTCAAGTGTTTACCATTTCTAACAATGGGTTGGATTTAAATACACAAAATAAGGCACTCAAAAGACACACATACCCAGGCAAAAGAAGGAGAAAGGTTGGTTTGGACGGAGAGAACAGCTAATTGGGGTGGGAATGGGAAAGGGCTGGAGAGTGGAGAGAGAGAGAGAGAGAGAGAGAGAGAGAGGGAAAATCTTGGCAGGGATTGGGAACCACAGGAAGAGGATTTTTGATTTTGGCGAGTGAAAATTTGGAGTATCAATTTACCCTTTTTTTTCTTTCTTTTCCGAGTTGTGGGGAAAGAGAGGATTAGGGAAGTGGAAACATGAATTAATTTTCTGCACCAAAAAAAAACATGAATTAATTTTGGTTGGTAGACCTTACATGAAACATGAGTTCATATGGTCTATGGACTACCAACTTACCAAGTACCAACCCAAATTAAGGAGAGTACTTCATCAGAGAATCATCATTTTCCCATATCGAATTGAGACTAATGCTTTGAAGTGGGGAGTTTTAGAATGACTCTTGTGGACTTTTTCACATTTTATTGACCTATGTGTACTATGTAGTATAGATATTAAAATGGTTGTTGATAATAATAAAAATAGGAAGGAAAAAAAAATCCAAAAATCGCATGATACTTAGGAGGAAAATAGAACGGTAACAAGGGTATGGAACGACTACAAAGTTAAATCCACACCTGAATCTGTATCACTACCCATTATAAGTAATACTTTCAAAATCCTAATCCCCACCTACTATTGGCGAGTAACCCTTTTTCAATCATGTTACATAAGGAGAATGCAAAGTGATATCCACGAATCCACCTATATCCCCCCTACTACCATCTTTAATACCTTAACATGTTTTTTTTACAAATTTGATTGATGGACATAAGTATTTTTTTATTTTTTTTGTGTGTGCTAACCTCTAAATAATGTTTCATCCAGGAGTATTATGGGAACCCATAATTTTATACATTCATAAAGACGCAAAATTTGTACCCAAAATTTGTTTTCCAAATAAATTGGAATATTGGATGTTGACGATTATCATGAAGATGTTAGGATTGATCACGTGACTTTTAGGTAATTTGCATGATCATTAGATGTGTACTTATCTTTTGACGCATGGTTGACCATTGTTGCTGACCTGACTTTGCCTAGCTACGTCCATGGTTTCCCTTGTTTATTTCGATCAATGGCATGAAAACAATTTGTGTAGCTTTTGTTGATCGGCTTTTGTCGATTAGTATTACTAATAAATGATTATCCAGCCATTAGTCAATGTTGCTTTTCTTATTCGTGGGGATAAATTGCTCTTTTTTTTCTATCAAAATAAAATAAAATTTGGTCTTTTCACAACAAAGACCCCAATGCAATGCAAAGTCCACGAATGAGCATTAACGGCCGCCCATGTTGTGAATACGCCTCCGGCCTACTTTGTTAAATCACCGTCCACGGAGCGGATCCCTTCTCTATTTACCGTCCAGTCCACTATGAAAAATTGACGGGCCACAGGCTATTGCAAAACTTTTTTCTTTTTCTATTTGATCACAAATTCACAATGCCAACTCGTAGTAATAGTCGGTTTCGGGTCGTGTCATTGTAGGTCGGGTTAATATCAGTGTCGAACCTGTTGAGTAATCCGACATTGATTCGAAAAGTTTAACTCGATATGTCCTGAACTCGATGTAATTCGACTCATTCGATCCGTTTATCAGGTCTAACATTGAGTATCATTGTTTGTGTTTGAGGGTTGCAAATGAGGCAGTGCACTTATGAGTGTCTTGTAAACATACTCGGTCAATAATAAACGAGCCAAACATTAGCATTAAGATAATGCTCGTGTAATAAATGAGCTGAGTACCATTCGTTCTTACTCTTGGTTTTATATTTTGATGAGTCATATAATATTCGAAATGTATGTACTCGCAAGTGATTCATGAATATATTTTACTTTCAAACACGAACCCCAAAATATTAGTCATTGATAAACGAGTCAAGTACGAACAGATATACACATTGATACTCGATTCGGTTCGACTCATTACTGTTTGGGTCAGGACTCATGTATACAAAGTTCCCCCAACGTGGCTAAAAGCCTAAAATGCGTGTTTCAGTTGTTTGTTTGAGAACTTGGAATTTTGTTCACAGGAGTGCAAGTTGCGTACAAGGTTTTGTGCCCCACAAAAAGAGAAGAAGAACAAGTAAGAGCACCAAAAATCAACCCACATTGCAAACAAAGAAACCCTCAAATTGTTCATTTTCCTTGCTATTCTCTCTGATATCCCTGTAAAATTCACTGACCAAAATTCGAAAATCATCAAACATGTCAACCTGTTTATGTTGCAGACCAACAATTTGGGTTGAGCCAATAAAAAAAAGCTCCACCACGAATCATACAAGAAGACCCTCAAACGGTGTCGTATTCATAGATTTTACACCTCGTAGCTTTAATGGGTTTAGAGCTTTCAAGCTTAGAGCTTCAATGGTGGATTCTTCTTCAGATAGCTCTTCCAATTTTGTCAAGCGCATCGAGCAAGCTTGGTCCATCTCTCAGGTAATCTCACTCATTACCGAACTAAATTTATGTAATTTGGAATTTTACATTGCCTTTCATTTTTTTGTGTGCAAAGTTTGTGTCTTTTTGTTCTCAATAATCTTAATTGTAATTGTTGGGGAAATGTTAATTTGGTTGCCCTTTATTTTTAAGGAATAACACATTTTGAAATTCCCTTTTTTTTTTTTTTTTGGCGGGCAGGGAGTTGAACTTGGGATGTCTGGTGTGGGGTAGTGGAGAAAATGAATCAATTTCTGGACCAAGCAATTAGTTACTGCAAAAATGTAGCTAGTTTTGAAAACGAAGTGATTAGATGTCTTTTTAAGCCTACATTTTGAACTTATTTTCTTTCTGTTATTTTTGGTTATGCACTGTTGAGATATGAAGCTTATCTACTGGTATTGAGTGGTTTGTGGTAAGGCGAATCCGATTTGATCTCCAAAAACATCGCGAACAGCGAGATAGCTATGGGCGTGTCATTGCTGTTGCCATGTTGAACTAAGCTTAATTGAACACTTGCAGTGTTGTTAATTTCTGTAAGGGTATGTTTTAGCTAGAACTCAAAATATGGACTTTAGAGCTTTGTGATTAGTAATATAGTATGGTCATGTTTGAATCACTTCTTACTCTTTCAAGGACTGAACAATTGTAGATAGTTCATAGCTGAATGGGGTATCGTTTTTGTGAGCTCTATTGGCTTATTTTGTGCTGCAAAGGAGTATGGTTGTTTTTGGATGTAGAACTTGCGAAATTTTAGTCTTATTTTTTCCCTTTTCTTTGGGTGTTGGGGGCATGGGGCACTAAACAAATAAGGAAGAAAGAGTCAACTTTTGAAAAGAAGTGAATTTTGACACCAATCTCCTTTGTAATTGTGTCAAAGAAAGTCCAAATCGGGGTGGTGGGGGATTCTAATTTCTTGTTGTTTCCTGCGTTACTCTGCATCAAAACGCTCACTTTTACAAAGCAAATCAATCTATATGGGCCTCTTTTTTGTTTCAAGGGCAAAGAGAGGTTGGGGGGAGGCAGTTGGGGTATGATATTTGATGGACTTTGGCTAAGTACTTGTACAAACCATGTTAACATGTTCCGTTGCATATCTAGACTTGGTTATCTATTGGGAAATTATCGTTTTAACCAAAGTTTATGTATAGGAAACTATACAGAAAATCTGATGGCAATGGTACTAATGGGAGCATATGATGTGGAGGGTACACTTGATCCTCTCTCTCTCAAGTCCTACTAGTGTCTGAAGTAGCGCTCTTAAATGAAGCTTGTTCATGACATTGCGCGAATCGCTTTTCCCTGTTTTAGTATTGGGATTGGGTTTGTATATTTATGTCCTGAATGGTTCTTCAGAACTCTGAGTGTTAATACTTTATATGACTTAATTTTAGATGAGGGTACCTTCCATAATATGAGTATGGTTTGGTAACTAAGTCACTGGGAGTTTTATAATTTAGTTTTCTTTTGAGGACTACTGGTCCTCTCAGCTTGTAATTCTTCCCATCTTCAGCTTCTATAAAAACATTCTTTATCTTGAAAAATATATGGTTTGGGTAATTTGTTGTGTTGCGGTTACTCTCAGCATCTCCCTCATCATTTGCTCCATTGTTCTTCTATCCTCCTATATGATATGGTGATGGTAACTGGCTGTGGTGTACTTTAAGCTTCTCCATTATTATTTGCTCCATTGTTTTCTTACATCTTTAACTACATAATGCATGCAGCAACCTACGCCCATTGCTTGCTCTTCTTGCAACTCAAATGGGCACATCGAATGCAAATGGTGTGCTGGTACAGGCTTCTTCATTATTGGTGATAATATGCTTTGTGAGGTTCCATCCAAAAACACTAGCTGTGTTATATGTGGGGGAGAGGTAAGCATATCAAAAATACCCTTGTCTTTTTATTTAGCATGCTCACGAAGTCTTGTTACTGTCAACAATTGCTTAATTCGACGATGTACACTCACTTGTAGCACAATATGAAAAGAATCTTGTTTTTGCCTGGATTCTCTTAGGGATCAATGGGTTGCACGGATTGTCAAGGAACTGGGTTTCGTGCCAAGTGGTTGGGGAAACCGCCAATAGACAAGGAGTAGCTGCTGCTTTCTTGCAGAAAGTTTGTAGTGATTTTCTCATTTTCTGTAAGTAAGAGGATTACATGTTTGTTTTGTTTCTTGTGTTCTTATCCTGATTGAAGGCAGTCTAAGCAACACAACATCATTATTTGACTTATGTTAAATTTGTACAAATAAGTTGTACAGTAAATGAAAATTCAGGCATTACACCACATTTAACTGAAATCTCTCATTGTTTGCATCGTTTAAACTTCATATGAAATTATCCTGTGTTGTTTCTGATTAACTCTCAGTTGTTTTACATTGTTTGGCACATGCCACCAGTTGTGGTGTCTGATCTATTTTTCATTTGCTTTTGAGCATCAGATGGTTCACTGTAAATATTGCAGTGTCATGTCCCTCGCGCTGTCTGCAAGCTAGTGACATTTGTGTTCTATATTTATTTTTTCGATAAGCTTCTTACACCCTATGTTACTCTCATGGATAATACCTCACATCCCAGACATGAAAATGAGATTAAAGTTCGACCAATCAATTATATTCCATATACTTGTTCAATATGAAGAGTAGATATTCAAAAGCATGTTGATTAGATGCTGTAATTCTTGAAGTTGAAAGACATCTTAGGCATGAGATGACTACACTTCAGTATATCTACTCTTCATTTTGAACCACCACATTTGATAGAGCATGTATAAACTGCTGATTCATAGATTTGCCTGATATATCATGTATAACATCGATGTTAAGCACAAAGTACATAAAAGACACCAAAATAAGGACATATGAATTGAAGGACAAATATTTGTAAGAAAACTCGAAGACACGAATCATCGAAAACAAAATAGTAAACGGTGAATTGAATGTCAGCCAATTGTAGGAAGTGAGGTTGCTTCCATGGAACAACTGATGCATAAAACCCGAACAAGGCAGAAGTTTTGTGTGCTGAGCCATGATGTAAATCAATCCCCTTGCGAATGAGACTTAAGGTCTTGGTTGGTAAGTGGCATGACACCAAATGATTGAGAGGGCCATCCTGTAAGATCATATAGAGAATATCTTTGTCATAGGGATGCACACTAGCTAAGTAACAGTTGCAGGTTAGAGAAACTCCATTCGGACGATTAACTACTTTCAAGAAACTGGAAATGCTGGGGTTTCTTGACCCCAGGTTGCTGAATTTGAAATGGTACTTCAGTTCCCAGGTCCCATTAGCATTGTAGTCCTTTAGCTTCCAAATTTTTACCAGTTTGCGTTCGTTGCCTCCATTTTCTATCTGGATGGAGACTACTAGTACACTCCCATTGCTCTCTAAAAGCTTCCCAGCTTTATGAATTAGTACAAGATTCTTAGGTGGTATATAAAGGAAATGACATTGATCTGTGATATCAAGAGGACTATGACTGTTAGTGTTTCCAGCAACCTGCAGCTTAAAAGGATCAAAAGCAATGAAGCGATTGAATGCACCATGCCTCAAGTGCATCATTCCATTACCAACCATGCCCTGTATGTGGAAGATCTGCCCGGTAGAGAACAAATTAAAGCCTCCTGGAGGATATGTTAAGATTAGGTTCGTCCATAGACCTGTACGTGAACAGAACATCTCTTTGAGCATATCATGTAACTTATAACCACATAATAGTATAAATCTTCATATAGTCGTACAATGCAACAACAATATATATAGAAATTAAATTTTAAAAAAAAAAATTGGAAGAATAAATTTGTACGTATCAACATGAAATTTTTGTTGTTCTTGAGCAAGGAAAAAAAGTTTGCAAACTTGTTTAAATCCCGGTATGGTTTTAAACAAGTCTAAGAGTTGGCATGAAAAGTTTGATAATGCACATTCTTCATATGGTTTTACGACCGTTGAAGTAGATAAATGTGTATGTCAAATTTAATGGTGATGGTTATATATTTATCACTCATACTTTATATGTTAATTTGCTCGATCATTTTTGGAACTTTTTTTTGGAAAAATGGTAATTATATATTCCATTAACTCAAGGGACATCGGAAAGATGCCTTCAAAATTACAACCTAGTAGGGGAATAGGGGATATCAGGGAGACATCTCCTAAATACAAAAACTAGTTACAGTGAACAACCAGCTCCCTAAGCATAACCCTTTTTTTTTTTTTGACTGCTAGACTAAGAGTTATCTTGATTCTATATATTTGAAATGAAAGATTGGTTTTGTATGTCAACCATATTTGAACGTATTTACCCTATAAAAAAGACAAAAAGTTATTTATACAGAGATGTATTAGGTCCTGTAGATAGTAATAAAATCTATACAGCTAAGCATCTGCTGAAAATAATTGATGGACAGGTGGTACAATCCTTCGCCAAAATACCCCTCGGGCTGGAATGTCCAGTGAGGCCATGCTGCCACTTCACCATCCATGTCCGTTATTACCTACAACATCAACTAGAGATCTTCAAATCCATATAACTCCCATCTCTCGATGTGCTGTAACCGCCTCCGGTTTGGATTTGGAATACCAAGTCCTTGACAACAATACACTGGAATTGGTTCCTGGTTTAGCTTTGTAACCGCTATCATATTTTCAAGTGTCACCCCATCCATGGGTGGGTTCTCCACCTCCCCATCATCTTGCACGTTTTCAGGTTCGTCATCGTCACCTGCATCGGCCGAAGGACCTTCGTGGTTGTCCAAGGGAACCTGTACATGACTATCTGTAGTTTCCTATTAGATAGATATTATCTTATCTTGTATTATATCCTATCTTTGTATTCTAGCGGAGGTAGGTTACGTTACCGAAAGTTCTGTTACGTTACGTTATAATATGTTACGGCATGTTATGTTACGATTGATTAGGAATACCGTGCCATAACCACCCTTACCACCACCATTTGGAGGTGGGTGGGGTGATTTAAGGAGAGAGAGAAGGGGTTGAGATAAGGACAAGTAAGGAAAGTCAATGTCAAAGTTCATTTGCATTAAAATCCGTGTAAAATCACACTGTGGACGTAAACACGGGACGTAGGGAGTATATGAATGGAACTTTTTTTTGCTCATCATATGAATGAAACTTGAACATGACCATTGGGAACTAAAATGATCCTGTTTTGACAAGCTCATACGGAAGGAGAAACCATCATCTTCTTCATCGATATCATCCAACTGCAAATTGCAGCTCGACATCTTGGTCTTTGACATTGCAGCTCGACATACCACAACATTCCATGGAGCCTAAATCTTTAGAAGTTCTTTACCATCTCGTTTAAGGGGCTACATTCACTGAGGTTACTGTCATTTCTTGGAAAACTATAGTTTTCTTCGCAGTATAATTTTCCAAGGTCTGTCTCAAGCTGGTTGATACTTAAAGGAAACATTGCCCTGTACTCCAGATTCACTCATCAGTTTATAGAAATAACTACAAAGATTTATGCAAAAATAACTAGAAAAAAATATATCTAAAATATTTACAGCAAGCCACATTTTTCCTTTCTGCAGTTCTATTGCTGATCAATATCCAAAAGTGACTAGTTACAAACAGTCAAAACATGGACAATCCCTGTCCATTTCAGACAAGCTGAAAAGACGAGCCTAATCTGAGTCGGAGGATGCATCGTATGGATCCAGTGCCCTCACCATATTGGAGAGTGTCTCTCCCATATCCTCTAATTCCTCCTTTCCAAAACCCCAACTTTGGAGCAATTCTCCACCTAGTGCGCCTCGTTGAAGACCAAATTTCCGAAGGTTTTCCAGCCTCTTCGACAAGAATGGCAAGACAGCACTGCTAGAACGCAGCCTTGCAGCCATTGGGATGGAGTGCACATCAAGAGAACCCTTTGCAATTGAATTTGGCGTGGGAGTATGGAGTAGTTCTCCACGTTGGCCAACAACTTCCGTGAAAATGGAAGGAAACGGTAAGGGTATAGGGAGAGGACAAGTTCCCACTGATAGATGGCAGAATCTAGGCCTCGTCATTGTTGCTCCATATGCAGCAGCAATAGTCTGTTGGACTTCTGAGACTGATGCTCGCTTCCCCTCTATATTGGAAAACAGGCACACATGAGAAAATCAAAGGCAGAATATTTTGAATTTGTGGCATGATATGGTTTATCTGCCTAGGTTAAAACAGAAAACACTATTTATCGGAGTTTGCGAGGCACAAAAAGTATTAACTAATTTACCCCAAGGCCATTTCTTTAACAAGTCAAAAGGAGGCCCACATACAAGGAAGACCCAGAATGCATGAGGTGAACCAGGAAAGCATATTAAAAGCAACATTCTAGAGAAAACAAGATCTCCGCCAGCTAATAATAACAACAACAACAACCCAGTAAATGTCTCGCCGAGGGCGGGGTCTGGAGAGGTCCAGATGTACGCAGCCTTACCCCTAACTAGTAGCCTAGTAGAGAAGCCATTTCCGAAAGACCCACAAAAACAATTTGAATTTTAAAAACAGTAGAAAATAGTCGAAAACAAAATTGGATGTTAAAACAAGTGAATGAAAGGATGCATGAAAAAGCGAAGGAATGAGAATGATATAGACAGATGAATGATATAATTCATCTCGTAGAAGGGAAGAAAAAACCCTCACTTTCTCAGACAAGTAATAAGCATGATAATTTCAACCTCTTCTGGTATCTAAGATCAGTGCTTCGACTTTGTCAAAGATGCATTATGGTTTTGGCAATCACCCTGTTGAAATACTATATCAAACATTGAGTAGCAGAACCAATCATAACCCTTATGCAACATAAACCAGGATCCAAATGCGGAAAATGATCTATCCTGAGTGTGGCTAAGGAAATTTTAAGCAAAAGCTAGAGCAGACTACCACTGTAGTGAAATAATGAGCAAAGAAATTACATTTTCACTACAAACAAATGCAGGGAGTTAATGGTAATGGTACCTGACTCTAGAGCTCCATGTATAACCAACGTTTCCACAGACTGAGGGTCCTCCACATCTTCTGATGTTTCTGGTGTCAATGGCTGCATTTTACTCAATACTGGTTGCTCAGCTGGTTTCCCTGAGTTAACCAGCGAAAATAAGAAAGAAGACGACGATCAAGCATGAGAAGCCATAATCTGCAAGGAATGAGACCATATCAATCAAGAGATTACCGGTCAGAGAAGGTGCTGGCATGGTAGCATCCAGTATGGCCAACATATTTTGTCGATTTTGACCAGCTAGCATTTGTGCAAGACCATTGACATCCAAGGCACCAGAAATAAAATCCGAATTTGCAGTGGGCCCAAGCGAGTCCATCCGGAAAGGCAAACTAACAGAGTGCAATGCAGCAGCATAGACTGCACTGGAGTGGTACATCTTCTCATCATTGACACACAGATACGACGAAGCTTTGCCTGCAAAACAAGCTCCATTAAGGAAAGTTTATCCACATCATTAAAGCATCACAGCTTGTATCCACTGCAAACTATGCTTACTTCCACTAAGAAAAGGCAAACCAACTGGTACTATTAGCTTGCAGAAAGGAGATAGTCTCGCAAAAGAAACTGCATCATTAAGATCCCTGGAGATGTTCCTTTTTCGACTTGTAGAACTCATATAAGAGCCAGGATCACGAACAGTATAAAGCAATACAGGAGTATTTGTGTAATCGTCTGCAATGTTCTGCAAAAAATCTGCTGCCACACTGGAAAACCCCCCCGAATCATCTACTAGAAATTGGATTCCCTGTCAATAACCCGACTAGGTTAATGGGGTAAGCCAGCAAATTTTAGATCAGCTCATTCTAAGAATTCCAGAAGCTTGTTTAGAGTGGGAAAAAAATACAGATCTTACAGAAAGAATTGTTTAAAGAAAACTGGAAATAAGGCACGCACAAGTTCAAAGAGATTAAACAGTAAGTCATGAAACAATGTAGAACAGAGAACTAATCAGTAAATTGGTTGACTTGAAGCCATGCTCATTCTGGATCTACTACTACCTCGTCCATTGAGTATAACAGAGCAAATTATGGAATTCGCTTCCACAGACAGGGAGGTTTCTGTAGTCAAACAACCTTGTCACTTTCGTGTACCTATCGGAAGATCAGCTATAATGCTCTCAAAGGCAGGCGAGATCTGACCATATCAGGAAGCCTTATAGCCTATCTAAGACATCTTTTTTTCCTTTCCAACCTAAGTGAACCAAGGAGTTGAAAGACGTGCCAGCACTAGTAATTGAGTGCCAGCCTGAACTGTGCTGTCAGTATGGTGGGAGCCGGGATCCTTATAGTCCGCTGGGCCAACATCCAGCCGAGACAGGGCAGTCTTTAGAAGCAATCAAAGAAGAGATCATAGAAAAATTGCGAAAGCCAGACAGTAATACACAAGTTATCTTCAATACACTATTAGAAAGCCAGTTCCATAATATCTGATCTACGAAACTCATATACATTCAGGATCAGTTGGGTGTTTAACCAATGAACTGAAAAGGCTTGAAAGAGAAAAAGCATCTCCATTCAGTCACCAGCCAAGTCAAATTGATTAATTGCAATTCGTGCTTAGAGGAGAAAATAACTAGGTACCTAATTCCACACACACCTTGACCAGAAAAAGAGGGGAAACCCAAAATATATCTTGGTAAAAGGTACATAACAGTTAACACCAATTTCTGTTGAGGAACATAACTCTGCCCCTCTCCTCTCCCCCCCCCCCCCCCCAAAAAAAAAAGAAAAAGAACGAACAAGAAGAAGCTGATTAGTTAAATATTTCCTCCCAATTCCCATTATTATAAATTAGCAAGATACCTGAATATGATCACACTCTTCCATGAAAAAACGAACCCTGTCGTTCATCTCCTCTCCCCGTAAACCTTCAGAGAATACATCCTTCCCAGTGCCATAATTGTCAAAATCCTGACCATCCATCCATAACCCACTTACTTCATATAAGCTCTGGGGATGATAATGGACTTTTGAGAAGTCTGTCCAGAATTGGACATCATTTTCCAAACATTCCACAATCTCCTTGTCCTGATTACCATTCTGAGAATCAGCATGTCTGTCGTCCTTACTAGTTGATTGTTTCTGCTCATCCTCGTATAAACTTTTCAAGAATAAGTTCCTTTTCTGAGGCTGAGAATGCTGGGTGGAAAGACTACCTCTCCTGCAAAAATGATCGTACACATTAGCTTATTATGTAATAATAGACAGCCAAGACAAGATCACGTGTTGACGTGGGTTGTAAATACGAAGCAGTTATAGGTCTTGTAGACCGTAATAACATTAAACACTGAGATCACTTCAATTTAAAGTATATACATTGTCAAGATTAGAAACTTTATAGTTGATACTAGAGACACTCTAATCAATTCACAAGCAATAGAAGTGCATGGATCTTCATCTAGCTGGTTTTGACTTATGAATTCCATTTTCTACAGGAAAATAGAAGCTTTCTGAAAATATCTAAAGAAGAATGCTTGCATAGAGGAGTACACAATGAAAGCCTCACCAGGTAGCCACAGGCGATGGTACTGCTGGAGTCTGATTATACAATGTTCCATATGAACTCATTGATCCTAGGGAACCTGCTTAGATCCACAACAGAGAAACATTAGACAATCTCCACAAAGCAAGGGTCTTTAATAGAAATTAAGGTTCAAATAACAGATACACAAGTGTCACCAAATGAAGAGCAGACAATGTCAATGATATCAGCCTTAGTAGTTTAAGCTCATTTCTTGTAGTACAACAACGTCAATTATCCACAACGTCAAATCCCAAAATTGAGGGGCAAAGGTGAACTCAATTGATGTCCACCCACCAGATGATCAAATCTGGCACCCTTGATCAGCCACTTTATAACTAATCAATCATGAACTACAGCCTTAAGCTCGGTCAGTCCCTGATGGGGGGGAGTCAGCAGATTACTCAATCCAAGGCAGACCCTGATTTCTGGTCCATGTTGCTTTGTGTTCAAATTCTTTTCTAGAAAAGTAATTGTATTAGGAAAGAGTCAAAGGATTACAAGGGTGAGAAAAACATGTCCTCAAAAGAACAATTTTCAATTAAGCCCCCCAATCTCTATAAATAGCTGATAGAGATGTCGGGGCAATTTCTGTAAGCAAAAAACCACAGCAATGCATTGTACACTTTTATCCCAACACAAACTTTACAGTAGGTAATTATTCCAAAATATCTGATTATTCCTCTCTTGTCATACACACCAAATCACAGCAACCATTGCAAATCTCCTCAAAATCTTCCTTTGGGCCCAAAAACTTTACAACTAACCTGGAAACAATATCAACAAGCTTGAAGTATAAATAAATCACTCCACAAAGGCCCAAACAACCACATCCATCCATGCGTATGGACTATGGAGACATTGAACAATGCAAAAATAATGGCTCTTTGGTCTTTCCACTCCTAAAATCACATCACAATTCACAAAATCACCCAACGAGACCAATGAATATGGACTTTGTCAGTGATCACTGCCCAAGAGAAAGCACAGACCTTCAAGGTAACCTTCGCACCCCAAATAAAAGAGCTAAGAGGGACTGAAGAAATTATGAGGTCTAGTAGTCAAGTAACGGACGGAAAAAGGATTTCAAAACAAAGGAATCTCTGTGGTTGATAAGGCCCATGTATCTGACTTGACAGTGTATTGAAAGGAATCAAGCAAAAGTAGTAACCCAGACAAGTTTACTTTGAACTCTCTGATCCCATGTCTCGTGAAATGCAATTCCAGGAAATCGACATTCCATCAAAAGATTTAAAGTGAAGTACAGGCATATTGTGAGGTGAAGAGAGGCTATAGAGTTGAGAGCCAGACACAAAAAAAAAAGGAACGTCACTATTCAGGCATCTACCCAGAATCTAATAAATCAAAGAAAATAAACTTCCAAGGACTAGTAAAGGTGATGCCACCCCCTAACATAAGCATCCTGACTATTTTGTTGAAGTTTGTACTTACTCAAAAGACTCATGTGCCAAGGATATCGAATTTCCAAGACCTAAGCGGCTAAGCCCCTCATCTCTAGGTTTGCACACAACTCTTGTAATGTCTCTCCGCTATCACTCTCCATCTCTGTCTCTCCACATGTACCGTGCAAGCCAATATATACAATTCCATACTCTTATCATATTGTATCATGGCAAGTCTACATAAAAGAGTTCCTAGATTCCTAGACCATATCCGTTGTCTCCTATGTTTTAGCCCTAACATGCTCCTTTCTCGGTGCATAGTAATAATTAGCATATAGCTTTAAAGAACTATGAATTGTAGCCAACTTGCCTCAGTTCAACCTATATACTATATGTGATGTGGCTAGGGATGTTCATATTCTGGTTCAAATTAGAAGACCAGACAGAACCAGGCCGGTCCGGTCTTTTAGTTCTCAAAAATGCCACATTTCTAACTCAGTCAAAACAGAAAACTCCTTAGTCAAACTAGAACCCAAGTTTTATGAGAAATTTTCACGTTAATATGAAGGTTTAGGTTACAATCACAATTCACTAGGTTTAACACTCCAGTTACACTCTAGTAACCAACCTGGAAACAACAAGACCACCATCAATAATCAATATAACAAGCAGAAGAATATTAGTAATTGGCCAGCACCTCTATGGTTATGCTTGTATGGTAAAAATGAATGTTATACATAACTACATTTTTCATGACTAACGATTTCCACTTGTGAGCATTCAATGATTCAAAAACAGTTTAGAAGGTACAATGACATCCGCAAAAATCATGCAACAATAGCAAATGTTACATGCAATCGCATCTAATGAACACAAAATAAACCGAATGATCCACTCCGAAGAACAACATAAGCATGTAAATTCAGTACAGACTAAGCAAAGGAATTAACCTTGATAGTTAATGGAAACTAACCGAGGGGTATAAGTAAGAACACCCTACAGAAAAAGAAAACAAATATAAGCAATTTGCTTTAGTCTCCTACTTCATAAATAAACGCCAATTGGTATGTCAATCTGAGATCATAAGCCGGGGTGGTTGGGCAGTGTAATTCCTTGGTTTTCCAAACATGATGAACCAACAAATAGAAAATAAACCTGGATTATCTATGGTCAAAATATTTTAGTTAAAACCACGCTTATTTACCAATTAATTCAAGGAAACTTGATGAAAAATAATCCCACCATTGGTCGACTATGCATTACAATCCCAACTACACTATTTTGGCCCCACACAACTATTCTATTTTCTCTGAGTGAACTGTCGTTCAACTTTGGCGAATATTCTCACGGGAAATGCTATATTTAAACATTACATATTTAAAATGAGGCATGGCAATTAAGCATTTACCGACATCCATTAAAACCTTACCAGTATTTGGTCTTTTTTGTGGATGTCTCCTTGGTTTTAAAAGGATTGAGGCAAGGGTTTTTGCAGCTGAGACACGAGGCGGAGAAGGCACGCGAGGCACACTTTCTAGGAAAAATCTTGATAAAGTATTTTACTTTATATCTTGTTAAAATACTCTTAAATTTTTGCATTATTAAGGAGGGGTAATGTTTGAACAAGTAGTGGCAACTGGCAAGAGGAATAGGAGAAAGAGAGCAGAATCGAACAAAATTACAAAAAAAAGAAGGTGAGACAAGGGTGTGCCTCATGTCCACCTCATGCCCCTCCTGCACCTCATGCACTGTGCCTGGGGTCTGTGAGGCGCTCAAGCTGGCACCAAAACACATGATGTCTCTAAAAAGTTAAGGCCAATTTATATCTTAGATAAAATATAATTATTAAATGATTTTCAATATGCAATGTAATTACCTCAGGTGTCTCTCCAGTACGGTATAGGACATCCATGTTTAAGCCATGATTCTTGAATACAGGGTCACTCTCAGGGTCACCAGCCAAACCGAGCAATTCATCCTTGACAAAAGGAAGGATGTTAATACTGAATCCTCTTTTTCCTTTTCTAAAAGTCTTGGAGCCAGTTTAGGTCAACTATTGTGTGAGATATTGAATCACTAAGAACAATCCATGAAACCGCAACTAATGAAAACCATGATTGGAAATAAAGACATAGGAATATTAAATAGCCTCTAAACGCATAGCACTTAGGACAGAATGACTGGAATACTTGATAGGAAGCATAACAAATGCTAACAAGGTATAAGTCACATTCTATACAATGACTACTTGAGCAATTCTGGCAGCAGTAAACCCAGATATGCCCATGACGAAAAATGTGTAAGCAACTCAAAACTCGACAATCTATTCTCTTCTGACAAAATTTCAAGACCTCTATTTCGACATTTATTGCTTATGCAGATAAAAGAATAGACTTGTTGATGAGCAAAAAAAAAGGTAAAATAATAGACTTGTCAAATTGGTAACAAACACACCAAATTCCTGAGAAAAACATCAATGGATTCAATTTCATCGTTTAAGCATCAGCTGGTTGAACATTAAAACCTACTAAAGCAACTACGAATACATTAGTTCTTGCTTCCTATCAAACCGAACAAACATATAAGAAATACTGAAGGGTATAAGTTGATGACATGTGAGGTGTACCTGGAAATTCCAAAAGTGAGACCCAATAAAATTGGCAAAACTTCCAACTTGAAGAGTAATAACTTCCTTCATAGTGCCTGATTAAAATGCAATACCCACAAAGCTTTTAATTAGTATGTAAATCCATAATACGTTTAACAACAAATTTGCTCAATGCAATTCACTAATTAGAGAGTATAAAATTACATAACTAGGGAAAGCTTAAAATTCCCTCAAGAACACCAATTTCTCGTTATTATAGAAACAACTCTCTCTTAATCGCTATTATAGCAATTAAGCTTTCATGGGACACTTGGAGAAACTATTGAACTTGTTGCTCAGGAGGTTCATTAAAGTGAGCAGCCATTAAAGTGGTGTGTGAGTTGTACTATGATAGCTATTACATAACTAGGACAATTAAAGAGAGATAGGCGTTGAGAGCTGAGAGGAGAGAGAGAGAGAGAGAGGACTTACCGGTGAGGCAGGAGGCGGCGATTCCGGCGAGGAGAGATGATTGAGTAAGGAGTAAGGACTGAGGAGAGGAAGGTCTGACTGTGAGAGATCGACTGTGAGTTGAGTTTTGAGATTTTTTTTTTTTTTTTTTTTTTTTGATAAGAAGAGTTTTGAGACTTGAGCAGCTCCATTTTGAGATTTTAGAGTTTTTTTTTTTCTTTGAAAATTTTATTGGTGCCCCTCTATTCTTGACTTGTTCAATTGGTGCCCAGAGATTTTTATAAATTCAGTTGGTGCCCGTCTCCTTTTTATCTCGTCCTAACCGTTTCCCACATTTGCATCCAAGTTAACTCGTCTGTTAACTGTACTCTTGTTGTTTGCCAGTCACTAGTTTCATGTCCATGAACTCTTAAACTTTCTCTCTCCTTCCTCTACAACCCACATCGTGAGCATCCCCTCCTTCTCTTCTTCTTATCTGTCTCCTCTATTTTGCACCCCCAACCCTTTGTTCCAAAGGACGCAATCTCTTTTATATATATTGTGATCTCACTGTACATATGATGTCTCCTTGTAAATTGTTATCTGGGTTGCTTTTCTTTTTCATCTTCCTCTTTTTAGTAAGGTATGATTATGGGTTTGGTGGAGGAGAAGAAAGATGAGAAGCTTAATCATTTGTGTTATATCACTTTGAATTTCATATGGGTATTGAGGGCTTTGATGTGGGTAATCGTCCTCCTTTTTAGATGGGCAAATTTCTCTTCTATTGATCTGTTAGTTAGATGTGACATTCTAAGTTCATGTCATTATTTTGCTCAATAGGGCTTTATCACAAGTTTATGTCATTATTTTGCTCAATAGTGAAATTTCTTTGTCAGTTTTGCTTCTGGGGGTTTCATATGGGTTGGGGTGCAAAATAAAGGAGAGAGAAAAGATGAAGCTAGTGAGGGAGTACTTAACAAAAGAGTTAACTAAGGATGCAAAGTGGGAAATGACAAGGAAGAAATAAAAAGCACAGGGGCACCAACTGAATTTAGAAAAATCATTGGGCATCAATTGGACAAGTTAAGAGTATAGGGGCACCAATAGGATTTTTTCTTTTTTTTATTTATCAAAGAGGGCTTTATATTAAATTACGTAAGAATCTTTCTGGGATTTGAAATTTCCAGAGAGACATTTGTAACAAAGTTAATACATGCCGTAGGTAGGGGTGAGCATGTTGATCCTAATCCGGCGATCCGAACCGGATCCGGTCCGTTTTTTATCTGGAAAAGCGGATATTCGCTCCTTATAAAGCGGAGCGGATACCCGCTCCGCTTTTTTGGGACTCAAATAGGAGCGGATACGGATCGACCTTTTAAGAAATGCGGATATCCATATCCACTCCGCTTTTTAAAAAAATAAAAAAAATTCAGTTTTACAACCGTATAATCAATTATGCGTGTGTAGACCAGAAGTCTAAAACCTTAAAAAATTAATAAATTCCTGTTTTACATCTAGATTTTTTTTGTTATGTTGTTGTAGTTAACAAGAAAAACGTAAACTTTAATAGTACATTTGGATGGTCGGTCATAATTGTATTAAACTATGTCATATTGTTAACTTTGTATTAGGTTTATTAAATTTGAAGATTTGAAATTGATACTTTTGTAATTTTTGAGGCTATTTCGGCCCGATTCGATACAATTTAGTAGTTTACTAGGTATTCAATTCAAAATGTAAATGAAAACGGTAGAAAAGACAAAAAATTCAAAACGGATACGGATATCCGCAAATCCGCTCCATTTATACCGGATATCCAGAAAAGCGGGTATCCGCTTTAAAGCGGAGCGGATACGGATCGACATTTTGCTGATCCGGAAAAGCAGATATCCACTCCGTTTTTCAAAACCGAAGCGGATAATCCGCTTATGCTCACCCCTAGTCGTAGGGGCCAAATTAAAAAGGAGAGTATCATCAAGACAAGTGAGGGACTCCATTGCTAGATGAGCAATCGAATCCGCCACCATGTTGCTCTCCCTCAAACAATGCGAGAGTTTAACTTCTACAAAGTTTCCCATTAAAGTTTTACATTCTATTTTTTATTTTTTTTTTAATTGGCAAGGAAGTTGGGCTCTTTGGCCCATTACATCATTTGGGAAGGGGGAAGGCCTAAGGCCCATACCACAAATACCACCCTCAACTCTAAAGTTGAGGGGGGTGAGACTCGAACCTCTAACCTTTAGATTAGACGTGTGAGAGCTCAACCAAGTGAGTTCCCCACTTTTGCTCAAAGTTTTACATTCCATAATGATATGTCGGAGATGATCTTAGCTTGTACGTCTTCTTTCTGCATAAGTACTTCCACAACTTTCTTTGAATCTGACTCCACAATCACTTTGCTCAAATTGTTGTAAAGTGTTTGTTGGAGGCCTTCCTAGATGGCTAGAAGTTCCGCCAACACCACATCGTGTGCCCTCACTTTCTTTGCAAACCCGGAGACCCACTTGCCTTCATGATCCCTACACGCCTCCGCAATACCAGCTTCAAGATTGACACTATTAAAAGTAGCGTCGCAATTTAACTTAACCCAGTCCATTGAAGGTGGATCCCAAGACACCATGATTGTGGTTCTCTTTCTTTTCGGTCTATGGGGTTTCTCAAGTAAAGCAAAAAATTCCCAGCACTTAGTCACAACATTTTTCAACCAAATCGTAGTGGTGGGGATTGAATTGCCGAAAAGCACATCATTCCTCGTTTTCAAAAAATGTCAGATCACAAAGGAGAAGAAAGTAGAACAAGGGAGATTTTGGTAGGTTTTTTTTTGAGTGAAAGTTATTGAAAAGCCAATCATGAAGATTTTCAGTGAAAAAGTTTCGAGGGATACCAAGATTAGACCACATGTGAGCAGTAGCATGACAATCACGCAAAACATGTAAAATGTTCTCCTCACTAGAATGACAGATAGTGCAAATGAAACTAGCAAGTATACCTCTCTTAGCCAACGTTGCATTATGAGCATTTTTATCTAACCACGAAAGCCATATGAAAAGACTAATCTTAGGTAAAGTTTCAATTTTCCAAATCCATTCCAAATTCACATCATCAAAATTGTCCATAACAAGCAAATCATACGCTCTATTACCATTAAACTTATTATCATCAACCAACAAACACGTAGGAAAGTCCTTACAGTCCATGGTGGGGAGATGAACAGAAGCAATAGCAGTCAGAACCACATCAGGTAACACAACAGACAACAGATCAAAATTCCATTGACAGTCAACAATAAAATCACTCACCGTAGCAGACATATCATCCAGGAAGAGGGGGGCATGTATAACTCCTCGTAGGGGACCCAAGAGGTCCAATTGTCATTCCAAAAGGAGATGTCTTTACCATTACCCATCACCCATAACACATTTTGATGAAAGTGATCCCAACCCTCTTCTAAATTTTGCCAAATATGAGAGCCACTACTGTAAGCGATAGGTTTAGCCCTGTTATCAATGTATTTACTTCTCATAATTTGTTGGGCCAAGTTCTCTCCACTTTTCATCAATTTTCAATTCCGTTTAGCCATCATAACTTCATTCATAACCCGATTGCCTTTAATCCCAAGACCACCTCTATGTTTAGGTTTGAAAACAGCATGCTTATTAATCAAGCAGAGCTTTTTTGCGGGTCTTTCGGAAACAGTCTCTCTACTAGACGACTAGTTAGGGGTAAGGCTGCGTACATGTGTACCTCCCCATACCCCATCCTAGGCGGGATTCATACTAGGTCGTTGTTGTTGTGTTGTTGTTGTTAAGCTTTTTATGGTCTTTTTCATCCCCCCACAAGAAACTAACCACAGTCTTATCCAAATCATCCACTAAAGCAGCTGGTAAAACCAAACTCTACATGTAATAACTAGGTATTGAATTGAGAGTTGCATTAATCAAATACACCCTACCCGCCCTAGTTAGACACTTAGTTTTCACAAAGAAAGCTTGCTCTTGACTTTTATAAGGATGAAATCTACTTTCTTTATGATAGGCCTACGAGGGGATAAAGGAAATCCCAAATATAAGCCTAAGTTTGTACTCCGTTTCACTTCAACCCTGTCTTCTGCATACTCAATGAAGTCATAATTTGTATTGGGAGAGAAATACAACTTGCTTTTCTCATAATTAATTTTTTGCCTCACATAAAATAACTAGAGTATCAATAACACTGTCAAGGGTCTCAATATTGGCCTCACCAAAAACAATTAGGTCGTTCGCAAACAATAAGTGTGAGATGGAGATTTTTTCTTCTTTCCCACAACCATAGGAGACCACTGGGTCCTAGAACATGCATCATGAATGAGGCGAGACAACATTTCCATACATAAAATGAAAATGTACGGAGAGAGAGGGTCTCCTTGTCTAATTCCTCTAGAAGGTTTAAACCACTCAGTCATGTTACCATTCACAAGAATAGAGGCAATAAAAGTTGTCACAAAGTGCATAATAAGATCAATGGAAGGGTTATCAAACTTGAAAAACTGAAGGCAATGCCTAATGAAACTCCATTCAATTCAGTCATAAGCCTCCTCTCGAAGTCCACTTTCAAAACAAAAAATCATTTTTTTTCTTTCTTATTTTTCATGGAATGCAGAATCTCATTAGCCACAATCACATTCACATCAGACCCTCTGGGGATTTTAGAGTTAGTTCACTGTTTTATATATTTATATTTTTTTCCTTCTTTTTATTAATAGGTGATGGATGAGTTTAGCAAATTGGGTTTGCGGGTGGAAAATGGTCACCTGAGTCCTTTCCGATCCATCATCCGCTCTATTCATGAACCATTTCCACAAATACGAAAATTTGTTTAGGCCTATAATATGGTGTCATTTCTCTAAATATTTCCACTACTGTTATTAGTTTACGGTGAACTAAGCCCACAAAACATGATATTCCGAAGTTGCTGAACATATAACAACAATATAACTACATTAACTATTCACCAAAAAAGAGAAAAAACATAACCATAAATGTTGGTCCTCATTCCTAAACATGATAACTCAGTTATCGACTCTCTTGAGAATCCTTCTGGCAGTTTCACCAACTTCTACCTCATTTTGAATATTTCAAAGTCTGTCAAATCCCCCAGCATGTCAAACTATTACCACGAATGGATTCACCCCCTCCACCTCATGAGCAAAACCCTTACTTAACACATTCCGTAATCCTTGAACAACATAATACTTAATCCTACCATTGCACAGTAGAGATAACGACACAGTGGTTCAATACAACCTTGCTCTACCAAGTTGTTGCACATTCATCATGTATAATAGCAAGTTGTTAGTGGTTGTATATACATGTCTAGTTTTTGTGTTGAACAAAGAACAATTGGAAAATTTAACCTACACAATCTGTTCAAGAGATCCTCTTATGGCAACAGTAGATAGAACATGTACAGCCTCCCATTTGACTTCTCTAGAATCAGCATCAATGTTTCATTCCTTCCCTAATTGTACTATTACCAGGAGAGGTGGAATGAAATTTGCATTCAGAACCATCTTGTTCCCAAATAGTAAAAAAAATTAGTTAGTGAATGAAACTTTGTTGTTTTTATATTACATGGTCAAAGTGGTGCGATTTACAATTGACAACTATTAGTGAATGAAACATGTGACTATATATATATAGCTAATATCATGGCTTGCTACACAAGAGAGACTTGTAACTATGAAGTTGATTGTTTGTCCTACAGTCAAATTTGTACATCATCATTGGTAGATTTTTGGTGGAACAAATAATTTCCTGTTTTCGCCAATGTATTTATGTGCTATGATAGTTGGTAATAGTCTCTCTTCTGCCTTATAGAAATTCAAGAATTTCAAAGTCATTCTATTATATGTATGGTGAACAGTTATTAGATAGCTTGAGGGATGGAAAAGTGACTAATATACTTGTATTATATTTGGTCCATAGCCAAATATCAAATCTGAAAGTAGACAACATGTTTTCTTCAAAAGTACTCTATTTTCCAACTGATGATCCATGAGATATTGGTGAAGATAGGAAAAACGCCATTGTCAATCAATACCTAAACAATTGCAAATAGTTGTTGTCATCAAAACAAGAGATATACAAAATCATCATCAAATGGATTATAATTAATAAGTAACTCTTGTTGGACATATAATAGTTCACTAGTTCAACATTGGGAGTTGCACTTTTAAAAATGTTCCCTGTGATTGCCAAAACAGCGTCTCGAAGTGTTGTGTTTTGGAACCTGGAAGAGGGAAAGACAGTGTCTCAACATGGGTGCTTTGCCAAAACATTGAAGTTTCACTTTTAAAAATGTTCCCTATGGTGGAGGGGGGTGGATGGGGCCGACACGGGGGTGGTTGAGTTGTTGGTCTCCAACCCCGTAGTGGTACCGAGAGGAGGGAAGCCGGAGGAGTGGCGAGTGTAAGGAAGGAAGGAGTACGTTAGGTTGGGTTGGGTTGAGTTGAGTTGAGTTGGGGCCGATTGGTCGTCGAGAAGGAGGTGAGAGAGAGGGGAGTCATTGTCGTCATCGAGGAAGTCATAGTAGGCGGGGGACGGTGTAGAAACACTAGAAAAAGGGAATGATGTCTTATCGAAGACAATGTGACGAGAAATGATAATTTTGTGTGAGGTCTCATCGAGCAATGAGTCAACAAACATTCACACGAAGATAGTGAAGAGCAAATCCGTACCGAACTTGTTCATGGTTGATTAAATTCGAAAGACTTGGCAGTGCTGATTCAAACTACATGCAATTAAGTAACTCATTATCATGATTACTATTTAATAAGCAATTGCAAGTTTTGTAAAAATTAAACTTTATACAGACTGGTTAAGCATATGATCCGATATGCTTAGTTCTGACCTGGTTAAGTGTTGGTAGAGGATCTCTATCACTTAATAGGTCAGTCAAAGATGAGTAAATATTTGGAATAGAATCGTCAGTACTTCTCTAACACTTGTACTAGTTGAGCTAGAGCTCCATGCTCAATAAGAATTCTCCTGGATTGTACGGAGATTCTAGCAGCACGTCCAACCCATTTGATAGCCTACAAACTAATACACAAAGGAATGAACATGAAAATCCATCTTTAGTGTCAAGTTTCAACCTTATCTCTGACGTCCTGGATATTATAACTGGGTAACTGGGCAACTACTGTGGCAATTGGAGCAACAACCCCATAATCCAAGGCAACTTGGGCTTGCTCGGAAGATCTCTCTAGAATAATCTTACATAGACTTTTAGCCGCATAAAGCTAAACCAAAAGCATAGACCATTTTATATTAGTCAGGGGCTCAAAAATAATACTCATTCTACGTTTCATTAGTGAATGAATGGTAGTTAATTAGAATTAGAAGTTGGAATTAATTACCTGTACGAAATCGACGATTCAGCCCAACAAAGTCCACGAGAAAGGGCACAAAACCATTTTCAACAACCTTAGCTATTGGACGGTAACCACGACGTGACAGGATGAAACTAATTTCTGCTAGTACTAGCAATGGATGGTGGCCTTTGCCGGCAGATATATCTCTTGCCATTTCAGGTAGAAGGCGAGTCTGCCATTTAATGAAATATTACTTTACTAAGATGAATGTTAATGAGTCCTATAATGTACAAGCATATGTAGCTTTTTCTGAAAAATGCATGTGAAAACACGTATTCAAATTATGGAAAGCCAAAAAAATGATTCCCAAATCATCAGGGAAAATGTATACGTAGCATAACGATATGAAATATTTTACCACAAAAAAATGCAAACTTTCCTACTAAATAGAGCTAAAATGCAAACATTTTAGAAAAGTAAGTCATACTTGCTCTTCTTTGTACATATAATCCCCGTAAGCACATTCCCTAATACCATAAACTTTATCTATGAATGTCGAGCTTTCCCTCCTTTTATCCAAGCTTCCAACTTGGGAGACAATATTCTACAAATTAAATAAGCAAAGAAGGTTTAAAATAAAATAAAAAAGAACCAAACTTTAAGGCAACAATTAGCAGATCGATAGAATTAAAAAAGCAAACTTTTTTCAGTAGCAGTCTAGCAGATGGCTAGGGAGAAATATAAACTATATACGTAAAAAGATATTTTATACAATCTGTTTTGGAGCTTGAGGATGATCTTCGTTAGATTTGGTCTCTGTTTCAGTCTTAGTAGTTTTCTGCACATCATCATCAAAGCTGGGATCTTTCATTTCGCTCTCGGTAGTTTTCTGCACATCACCACCAAAGTTGAGATCTTTCTTTTCACTGTCAATAGTGTTCTACACATTATCAGAGTTGGGATCTTTAAGGAAACAATTAACATATAGAATTTAAAAAAAAATGCAAACTTTTTTACATTAACAGATAGCTAGGGAAAAATATAAACTATAGTATATGTATGTAAACATATTCATACAATCTGTTTTGGAGCTTGAGGATGATCTTCGTTAGCTTTGTTCTCTGTTTCACTCTTAGTAGTCTTCTGCATCACATCATCAAAGTTGGGATCTTTGGTTTCACTCTCACTAATCTTCTGCACATCATCACCAAAGTTGGGATCTTTCATTTCACTCTCACTATTTTTCACATTATCAAAGTCGGGATCTTTGCTTGGAACGTCACTCATTGTGGGCTTAATTAGTACTATTGTGAGCTTCAATTTTGCAAAGCCAAGTATGAGACATTTGTTGCTGGTAATAAGGAGAAAAATCTAGGGCTAGCTCAATATATACTACGGAGTATAATAACATGGGATTGATATTGGGACGTAGGTTGAAACACGGGATGTGATGTGAGATTGGGGACGAGGCGGTTATATGGATGACCATTGGGGATAAAATGTCCAAACAAACCATCAGAGATAAGGGGTGGATGAACTTCATTCATTCATGGGGGTCTAACTCCAAATCCTTGGCAACAACGGTAGGTAAAGCACATATTTTGCAGGCTGCTCCAGCTGACGTGGGATGGGGAAATCAAAACACCGAGAGCGTCGGGGCCGAGGATCCTCCAGAACTCCCTGCCCTACCCGCTGAATTAACAGCAGGTGCAAAAAGAGTGAAAGCTCAGGAGCTACGATCCCAACTGTCTTTGCTGTGTGGATCAGATGTTGATAAAGCTGATCAGTATGCATTTCTTACCCCCCATTCTGGAGCTTGAGGATCTTCGTTAGTTTTGGCCTCTGTTTCACTCTTAATAGTCTTCTGCATCACAACATCATCAAAGTTGGGATCTTCTGTTTCATGACTCTCAGTAGAGCTGTCAATGTTTGACACAACACGATAACACGACACGAACACGACCCAAAATTTGTGAGATAAACATGAACACGACACGAACACGAATTAACCGAATTTGACACAATTACACAAATTTGTCTCAAAATTAAATTGTCATTAATTTCAAATTAAATTTGTGTATTTTGAGATGTACATGAAACCAAACGCAACTCGTCCCAACACGACCTATTTGACAGCTCTAACTCTCAGTATTCTTCTGCACATCATCACCAAAGTTGGGATATTTCATTTCACTCTCACTATTCTTCTTCACATTATCAAAGTTGGGATCTTTGCTTGGAACGTCACTCATTATTGTGTGCTTACTATTGTGAGCTTCAATTTTGCAAGGCCAAGATATCAGACAATTATTGTTGGTAATAAGGAGAAGAATCTAGGGCTAGCTCAATATATACTACGTAGTATAATAACATGGGCTTGATATTGGGACGTAGGTTGAAACACGGGCTGTGATGTGTTGATCGAAATGTGTTCATAATTTCATTCATTCTTCAAGTTCATTTTTTTAGTCTTTGTTACTTATTTTCGTTTTTACTTTATTTTCATTATTGTTTTTTTTCAAGAAAAACATACTCCGTATAATCCTAAGTTTTGAGTGTCTGAATAAAAATGTCGATAAATTTATGTCAATAATACTAAGTTTGAATTGAGTTGTGTCCCGAATTTTTCAATAATATATATCAGGTGCTTTCTCTTACCCCGTTGAGGTGGGAGTTTCTTTGGAGGCACTGGAGTAATGTTGATGCTTTCATAGCTAACTCGTTGCTTAAAAGTTTACGCTAATAGGTTGGTATCAAATGAATGTCCCTTCCCCTCTCAAAAGTCAAAAGATTACCCATCGTTAGACTTATCAATCGGGTCGAGCGGATCAGAATCATGTTAGGATTATTTTAGGCAATGGTATGCAATGTAGAGCCACTAGAGGGATCTTTTTGTAGTTAGACCTTTATCATTTCAATGAAAGGACCACCGCTTTCTAAATTGTTCTGTTAGCAGATAGAAATAATATTATACTATATACCCCAAAGAGCCCTTCTTATGCACTTTAGGGTCGGGGTTGAGGGGAGTATACCTACAATTGAGACAAAGTGGTTTATGTTGAATCTCAAAATAAAGCATTCTTTTCATTTGGCCGTTCCAAGTCCATCATCATTTCGTGTTCACTTCAAGCTTTGGCAACTACTGTAAGAGGTGTGATGTACATGCACTCATTTTAAGGGCGTGCAACACTTCTCGGTTTGGGCCTTGTTTTGTGTGGACTTAGTCCACCGTGGACCAAGTAATTTCGAGGGGTGGCTCCAGGTGAAGTAAAGGGGTGGTTCCAGGTGAAGTAGGGGGTGGATACATGTGAAGTAAGTGGTGGCTCCAGTTAAAGTAAAAGTGGTGCCAAGTATAAATTTGAGGGGTGGTTCTAGGTGAAGTAGGGGTGACTCCACTTTTAGAGGGGGTGGCTCCAAGTGAAGTAGAAGATGACTCCAAGTATTGGTCGTCCACCATGAACTAAGTCCACACAAGTTTTTGTATTTATCCTATATACCATGTTTGACTTGATTTTCTACGCATGCAAATTTAGTTACTATGTATCTTTTTTGTTCTAATTTTTATACTCAAAAATTGGTGCAATTTTTTTATATATAGAGTACTACTTTTAATAAGGTGGTGAATTGACGATAAATATTGAGTTCGGATTCTGAATTTTAAAATTGGATTCAAATTATAGCAAGTCTTGTGTGAAATCAATGCACAGAAAAATGGGGTCACTATTTAGAGATGTAGGAGTCACTGAACGATTTTCACAAAAAAGCCTATTTTAGAAAGTACTACCCAAATTACGCTGGGTTAGAAAGTATTTCCCATGAGAGTGTCCACGTAGGTTTGGCAACTCATGAGCGGCGATTTTTCTTTTCCGGTCGAAAAGTAAAGTCGCTATCAACATCAGCAACTTTCGTCAGCAATAGTCGCTAACCCCAATAGCGACTTTGGTTGAACAAAGTCGCCATCGCTGTTGGTGACTTTTGCCTGCACAATAAAACTCCACGGAAATTGAAGATGGCTGAACAAAGAAACTCGCTAACGCGGGTAGCGTGTTTTTTCGAGCGACTTTGTTTAAGCAAACACGCCTTCTGCAACGGCGAGTTATGTTTGCGGGCGGAAAAAAAAAGCAAGGCTTGTAAATTCTGAGCCTACGTGGATACTCTCATGGGAAATACTTTCTAAGCCAGCCTAATCTGAGAAATACTTTCTAAAATAGCCTCTTTTGAGGAAATCGTTCGGAGTAACTTATGGTGAGCACTTAGCACTAATTCTTATTACATTAAAAAATGAACCCGTTTCACAAAAAGTTACGAAAAGATGGTTTTATAAAAGTTTTTTTTTTCAATCTAAACTTTCATTACTTTTTCCTATGTGATTTTGGCGCGAAAGGGAATCGGATTCTGATCGATTTTGAATCACATTGCCAAATTGCCAACCATAGCCCATAGGTGAAGCGAATACGGGTAAATTCTTAAAATCTCTCTCCCTTTCCTTTTCCACCTACACTACAGTACTAGACCTTCAGGCGGTTCCTTCTATATCCTTTCTCTCTCTAGATACTTTAAATTTTCCTCTGTTTTAGGGCAAATCAATAGCATCATCTTCTTTTTTTACTTGAATGTTGTACAAGCTAAAGTTCCAATTTTTGTAATTTCCCTAATTCAATTGGGTTTTCAATAATGAACGCTAATGATGATGATGATGAAAGAATTTTCGAATATAATCAAGGGAGGGCTGAGGGAGGAGAACGAAAAGGTGGAAACAACAATGGTTGCCAGAAATCGAAGAAACAGAAAATTCCCTCCGAGAACAAACACAATAAGAGTTCCAGTACCTTTGTTCAGGTTTGCTCCTTTAGTCAATCAATCAATGTTCTGTTTTTGTTGATTTTGTTTTTCTTGTTAGAAAAATACTACTGTAAAGCCAAAATTAAACAAAGAAAACAAGAATGAATGTGGGCCGAATGATTTACTGTAAAATAAAATTGTTGTGTCGTGGTACGAAGGCCACTGCCTTAGAAGCGATTTCGCCCGGACTAGTGCAGTCAGAACAAGGCATCGCCCCCCAAGGTTAGCACAACGCTCCTCTATTCCGTGCACTTGGAATGGAAGAGATGGAACTCTAGAAAACAATACTGCTCAGTTGGTTTAGGTGGAAGAAAATCGGTTTTTTTTTTTTTTTGGTATCTAGAACTGATACAACATTCAGCAAATAAATAACCAAAGAAGAGCATTCTGTAACGGGTGTAATCAAGCCAGTCATTAAACCATGGAGGAAATCAAGGGATGCCATTAAAACGAAATCGTAACGTTTTGTTTTGAACAACTGAAGAGTTGGATTCGTAACTGACGAATCTCATAAACATGGATTCTCAGTTACGACCCGGCCCAAAAAGAAGGCCCCACCACACGTGTCACGTGTCACGAACCCGAACCGAACCGAACCGAACGGATGGACGGCGGCGGCGGTGCGCGCGTGGGAGAGTCTCCTTTCCAACTCAACTAAACCATACTAAAACATTGGAGTATATAAACCAATGAACCTTTTGTAAAACTACCAATGTGGGACAAAACCTTTTACTCACAAAGAGAAACCCACTTGCAAATATCTTGAAGCTTGGCATTCTTTCCAACATTCCCCCACAAATGCAAAGGTTTTAAGAAAACAAATTTTAAACAACTGAGCAGTAAAAGGTTTGACACTTAAGTGCTAGTACTTATGAAGTTTGAACTAACACATAGTGAATGGAGGCTAGTCTCTAATCTAGTGGAGTGAATTACTCTTGAACTCCCTAGATCAAAGAAATACCTGCAAACACATATCTTACCTTAGATTTATTTCGAGTTGAATTGAATTGGGTTGAACTGAATGGAAGTGAACTCAACTCAACTAGTCCAATTGAATTGTGATAAGTTGCGGAATTGATTGAAGTCTACTGGAACTGGATATATACTAGAATCTTCTTAACCAGGGCATCATGTAATACTTTACTAAAGTGAAAGAGGAGGGACTCCACCTTGATGTGTATACATATGTATTTGGGGCATTGCTCAAGGCATGTTGCAAGGCCGGGAGGATGCAAAGTGCTTTAACTGTCACGAGGGAGATGAGTATGCAGAAAATCCCAAGGAATACATTTGAGTAGTTTCTATAACAACAAGCTCATTTAATATCTATGTATAAATATTACATTTGAATGTTGTTAGTGCATTAGTGTGGAGTGACATTAATTTGGTTTCTCTCATGTTGACAGATTTTAGGAACTGGAATGGATACTCATGATACACTACCTTCAGTTTACCTCTGCTTCGACAATCTAAAGATCATTTTTAATGCTGGCGAGGTAAAATTTCATGGGTGCATAATATAGTTGTCTAAATCCTTTTATAGCAATAGTTTGTTCTTAATACTGTGACCCTTTTTGTTCTCTATATCAAGGCCATTTCTTAAAATGAGCTAGAGAAGTAAGCGGATGAAAAGAATAGTATCTTCAAGACAACCCAAACTGGAAACTCGGAAAATTCCAAACTTACACTGTAAAAAACTTGGCCCCCTCCTTGTTTCCAGCAACCATGGTTTTCATGTATACGAGGGAAGGTGCTAAAGAAGCCTACCTACTCTAACCTATTCTTGTATTGTTTTATTGTTGCTTGAATTTTAATTGTTAGGAGGCATATGAACACCTATTTGTACTATACTTGCAGGGATTACAAAGATTCTGCGCAGAGCATGGGATTAGGCTATCAAAGGTATTGTCCCATGTGTGTTGGAATCTTTGGATGCACTTTCTCTTATTGATGCTGTTTACATTCTTTTCAGATAGATTATATATTCCTTTCTCGTGTCTGCTCAGAGACAGCTGGTGGGCTTCCAGGTTTGGTCTTTACTCATCAAAGATATGTTGTTGTGTGCTTCTAGTTCTCGTTTTCTAGCTAATTAGCATGACTGCATGAGCATTCTGGTTTAGATTGTCTTGAAGATCGAAGTCACTTTTTCTCGACTGTTTATCTCATGACGCTTATGATGATTCTTCTTAAAGAGTAAGCGTATCCTTCTTGTGCAGGGTTACTCCTAACTTTGGACGAAATGAAGAAAGAACCTCCTGTAAGTTATGGCTATACTCAATATTGCCTGCCTTTCTTGTAAATCTCAAGGTATATGGTTATCTATCCCGTCAAATTTGTTTATATTGTACCTTATTCTTGTAGATCGAAATAAGGGGTCCCTCGAATCTCAGCTTATTGATTCGTGCGATGAGGTCCTTCGTCCCACGTTCTGTCATTCATGCAAAGATCATTGGATCAGCTTCTTCTAATGCTGAATCTCCTGTAGCTCAAAGCCTGTCTGAAGACCCAGTCCCTGTTTGTGACCATAATGTTGGGGAAAACACACAAATACACAAGCGGAAGCAACAAAGTCTTTTTCCCCAGTTGTGATGCAAAGATGAGCAATAACCAATTCAAGCAACCAAACAATATTGAACCAAAATGACAGCAGCAAATGGAACTATAAATCAGCCCAAAAAACAGTAAATAAACAAGGAGACGCAAGGATTTACGTGGAAACCCCGATGTGGGGAAAAAACCACGGGACCGTTAACAAACGGTACCAAAACCTCCACTAATCAACAAATTAACAAGTGGGTACAACAATAGTTCTTCCCTAGATCAACTAGAGGTATTCACAATCATCAAGGATCAACCTTGGCACAACAAGTCTCCCAAATCATCACCCAAAAGAGTGGAAATACAATTTCGTATAAAATAAGAGATGAATTTTGAAAACTGACTTAGAGAGCTCCAAATGAAATTCTGACCGTTGGATTTGAAGAGGGGGATGTCAGGAACAACGTGCTAAAATCTCGCGACGATCGGAGTTCGTTTGGTCGTCGATCGGGGCGGATTTCTGGGCTGCCAGCACCAAAATTCGTGGGTGGCTCCTCTTCTCTCTCTCCTCTTCACTTCTAGACTTTTCTCCTGATTTTGTGAGTGTCTAGGCTTTCTCTCTCTTACCCTCAGCCCTTCTAACCTTTTGGCTTATAAGGGAAGCCACTTGGGAGTGAATATACGAAATTGCCCTTCACTTAAACATCATATGGATAACCCATATGGTAAGCAAATATAACCCAAATTAATTGGGCTCTTCCTCCATGTAGGAGGGATACTCCAACACATAATGCTGTCACCATTTCAGCCATTGTCTTAGAACCAAGTTCTGGAGAAGATTTCACTTCAAAGCCTAGTGATAAATCTGTTATATACTGTTGGGGAAAACTACGGTATTTACCCACAATCAGAATAACAGATAATCGGAAAAATAAAGTGCAAGAACCCAAAAACAACACAAACTATTTTACGTGGAAAACCCCTCTCAATTAGGGGAAAAACCACGGTGCGGATCTCCACGCACTAAAATATAATCCACTATGATAATCAAGAGTACAAAGGCAACAATCACAAGATCAAACAACAAGTAGACTATCTATCTTTGGTACTAGTACAAATTGACAAACCCTAGTTCAATTTGGTACTCCCACAAACCCAAAGATACACCCATAAATACCTGTCGATAACCGATCCGAATACTCTGATTATCTTCACCCGAACAAACCGAATCAACCGTGAACTGGAACAAACCTCTTTGGAGAAATACTCAATTTCTCTCACTCTTTGTTTGTCTCTCACTCACTGGCTCTCCCTTTTTCTTTTGTTTCCGGCTGTGCTCTCTGTCACACGGCTTATCTCAGCCAACAAAAGGCTTGTGAGCCTTTTATTTCTATCATCACTTATCTTGCGTAAGAAGCCACACATCACCCATTAAATGACATATGGGCCTAACAAACAAAATAGCAAGTGTAGCCCATAAATGGGCTAGCACACCCACGACCAAACCGAATGCAATTCGGTTGGTTTCACTTCTTTCCTTTTTTTTTTTTTTTTTTTTGTTTTCTTTTTCTTTTTTGTTCTATTTTATTTTCTTTACAAAACTAAAATAAAATAAAACACAACTAAATATTATTTGGTATTTGGGGCGTTACCTCAACAAATCCTCCCTCGACCCAAATCACCAAATACTTCCACCTTGTCCGAGAAACGGACCTTCTTCTTGGCCTTGCTCCTCCCTACGCAATGACCCTCAACATAGCACAAGTTGTTCTCCGCCTTCTTTCCTTGCACAATCAAAGTAGCACCACGATACACTTTGCACCACCTTCCCGTACCAATGTATCTACACCCTTGCGATGTCAACTCACCCAACGAAATCACGTTAACACGAGCATCGGGTACATACCTCACATTGTGGAAGGTTCTAGTCACACCACCATGAAGCTCAATGCGGATGCTTCCCATCCCTTTGGCCTTCAACTTACCACTCCCCATGTTGATGTCACCATACTCTCCATCTTGGCACAAAGTATCAAACATAGCATGGTCTCTACAAATGTGAACCGAAGCGGCGGAGTCCAACACCCAACTCTCTTGGCTTTCCTTCCCCTCATTGTTACTAGCCAAGAACAACTCCTTATTACCATCACAAGACATAATTACATTAGAGGAACCGCTATCATCATCAATTTTGGTCTTGCCCATCTTCTCTTGCAACTGCTTGAAACTCTTCAAATCATCTCTCATCTTTGGGCAACGACTCTGAATATGACCCTTCTCACCACAATAGTAACACTCTATGTTACTAAAGTCTCTCGCGCGCGACTTCGACCTACTTCTCGGGCCACCTCCTCTTCTCTCATGATTCCTCCCTCTTTCGGACACCTCCGCAGCTAGTACTCTATCTCCTCCATCACTTGAAGAGATACCATCAACCTGCAACATCATCCGATCATTTTCTCTCAGCACTGTCATAGCTTCATCTAGTGTAATCTCTGTCCTCCCTACAAGTAATGTCTGCACAATTGGCCTGTAGGACTTTGGTAGTGAAGCCAACAATAACAATGCCTCCTCTTGATCGGAGATCTTCTCATCTGCATTTCTTAACTGACATACTAGCTGGTTAAAACTGTTAATGTGGTCCTGCAACGCTGTACCTTGCTCCATCTTTAGCTGGTACAACTCATATCTCAAACAAAGCTTGTTAGTCAGTGACTTTGATGCATATACACTCTGGAGCTTATCCAACAACTTCTTTGGATCTGTCTCAGTCAAGTAATTATACTTGATCTCCGGAGCCATAGCTAATCTAATAGTACTGACAACTTTCTTCTTCTTCGATGTCCATTGGGCATCGGTCACCCCACTAGGCTTTGTCTCATCTAAAGCCTCATCTAAATTTTGTTGAACCAACAAATCCTCAACCGTACTCTTGCACACAGTAAAATTAATTTTACCATCAAACAAAGGGATTTCAAATTTGGGCACACTACCAGACATGTTACTTGCACAAAATAATTCCTCCTTCAACAAATACAGTAATTTTTCCACCACACAGATCCTACAACCAAAAGCTCTGATACCACTGTTGGGGAAAACTACGGTATTTACCCACAATCAGAATAACAGATAATCGGAAAAATAAATTGCAAGAACCCAAAAACAACACAAACTATTTTACGTGGAAAACCCCTCTCAATTAGGGGAAAAACCACGGTGCGGATCTCCACGCACTAAAATATAATCCACTATGATAATCAAGAGTACAAAGGCAACAATCACAAGATCAAACAACAAGTAGACTATCTATCTTTGGTACTAGTACAAATTGACAAACCCTAGTTCAATTTGGTACTCCCACAAACCCAAAGATACACCCATAAATACCTGTCGATAACCGATCCGAATACTCTGATTATCTTCACCCGAACAAACCGAATCAACCGTGAACTGGAACAAACCTCTTTGGAGAAATACTCAATTTCTCTCACTCTTTGTTTGTCTCTCACTCACTGGCTCTCCCTTTTTCTTTTGTTTCCGGCTGTGCTCTCTGTCACACGGCTTATCTCAGCCAACAAAAAGCTTGTGAGCCTTTTATTTCTATCATCACTTATCTTGCGTAAGAAGCCACACATCACCCATTAAATGACATATGGGCCTAACAAACAAAATAGCAAGTGTAGCCCATAAATGGGCTAGCACACCCACGACCAAACCGAATGCAATTCGGTTGGTTTCACTTCTTTCCTTTTTTTTTTTTTGTTTTTGTTTTTCTTTTCTTTTTCTTTTTTGTTCTATTTTATTTTTTTTACAAAACTAAAATAAAATAAAACACAACTAAATATTATTTGGTATTTGGGGCGTTACCTCAACATATACATTTGTGAGTTATCTAAAATTAATGGGAAGTTCGACCCAGAAAAGGCTGCAGCTCTTGGTCTAAGTGTTAAAAAGAAATTTGGACAACTGCAAAGGGGGGAATCTGTGAAGTCAGATCACCTTGATATTATGGCGAGTTTCAATATACTCCTGTAATAGCTTTGATTTCTATCAAGGTTTTTATATTTCAGAGACGTTTAACATGTAAATTTGTTGCCTTGCCATTTAGGTTCATCCAAGTGATGTGATGGGCCCTCCTATGCCTGGACCTATTGTATTCATAGTTGACTGCCCAACAGAACGCCATGCCGAAAAGCTATTTATTAGTCAATCTCTTAGTTGTTATTATTCAGATATTCCAGGAAACAAAACAGTGAATTGTATAATACATATAACTCCTGCTTCTGTTGCAAATATTCCTATTTACCAAACATGGATGAAGAAGTTTTGTTCAGCCCAACATATTATGGCTGGGCGCTCAATGTAAGTTACTCTATTTTACACATATTTGAAGGGCTTTGTATGCACTTCTCACTGATGATTGATGTGATCTGCAGGAAGAATATGCAAACACCTATTCTGGAATCTAGTGCAAGAATCACACACCGTCTCAATTACCTGTGTCCTCAGTTTTTCCCGGCTCCATTTTCATGGTCTGTTCAGCACAATAATGATGCTGAATTCGACTTCAGTACTTCTAGTGAGGTATGCTTTATGCTTCTATCTATCTTTGAGTGCCGAAAAGTTTGCATTGAGAAAGAACATCGTTTAAACTTTAAACCAATTGAAAGGTTCTGTGATATCTACTGATTTTCTTTGTTTTTCTTTTCCTTTTTTTTTCTTTTCCCCCAGATAAGAAGCATATCCGCAGAAAATCTTCTAAAGGTATCCAATTCAACCCTTATGTTCTTATTGTTGTCTCTGAGTGGTATTTAATAGAATGTATTTTCGCAACATATTTCCTTGCCTTGTCCTTTTTGAATTTTCTCATTCCAATAACACTCTTTCTTGCATATTAACCAGTTTACTCTACACCCTCATGCTCGTTTTGGATTAGACAAATTAGAAGGTCCAAGGCAGCTAGCTGCTTCTCAAGTCATTGATGAATTGCTGTCAGAGAATCCAGATGTCATAGAAGCTGCCTAGCACATTGGCCAGTTGTGGTGCAAGCCTGAGGAAAGGGAACTGGATATGATAGGCATCCAAGATAGCAAAGGCATGATTGGAGGCTCATCATTTGATTGTGATCCTCTTCCAGGTTGTCTGGAATGTATAGGCAGAGAAGATGCAGAAATTGTACTGCTAGGGACGGGTTCAAAGGAGCCTTCCAAATATCGTAATGTTAGTTCCATCTATATTAATCTTTTCTCCAAAGGTGGCTTGCTCCTAGATTGTGGGGAGGGAACACTAGCACAGCTGATAAGAAGGTAATGTCATGCATTCTTTGAACTTAAAGTTATACTCCGTATGTCATTAGATTGTCTTCATCATATTTATGAGGCTGCTGGTGTATTTTATGAACAGATACGGCATGGATGCTGCTGCTAGTGCTGTGAGAAATCTAAAATGCATTTGGATTTCGCATATCCACGCTGATCATCATGCTGGTTTAACAAGAATACTTGTTCTACGACGTGATCTGTTGATGGGAATGCCTCATAAACCATTACTCGTTATAGGTCCTAAGCAACTGGCAAGATTTCTTGATGAATATGATAAGCTTGAAGATCTAAATATGGAGTTCCTTGACTGTAAAAGCACTACTTCAGCTTCATGGGATGCTTTTGATTGTAATACTTTGTTGACAAAGTGCCAACGTTCTGACCATCATATGAATCATGACGACAGAGAGGATACTGACTCAACCTCGTCTGTCCGAGTAAGCTCTTTGCACAGCTGTTCAAAGAGACAGAAATTGAGTGTTCTAACTACTGACGGTGTGGATTCTTCGTTACTAAAGAGCTTGAAAGAAGTTCTTAAAGATGCAGGACTGGAAAGATTAACCAGTTTTCCTGTTGTACACTGTCCAGAAGCATTTGGTGTGATTCTGAAAGCCAGGGAGCGGATAAACAATGATGGAACTCTAATACCAGGGTGGAAAGTCGTCTACTCTGGTGATACTAGACCTTGCATGGAAGTGATAAAAGCCTCTCGTGAAGCAACTCTTCTTATACATGAGGTATGTCCACTAGATTTGAACAAAGGCATTCCTATTGTAGTATGATCAGGTAGTCTGTTATAGATAGTCACACTGTTATGTGTTATACATACATGGAACCAGTTTACGGCCAACTCTTAATCATCTAAGTGACCAAGTCTGTTACCTTGGTCTTCTGACAGGTATTAGTGGATAACAAAATCGCAACATAAGAAAATTCTTGGTTAGCGTTTGAAAGTGAATAAATTAACAAAATGAATAGATACATCATACATGTATAGTTGAGTTAAAATGGAAGTGGCAAAGATTCTTGTGCAGAAGTATGTTTTGGTGTTGATTATTGGAAGTTAATTTCCTTATATGCTCTTTTTTGCTAGTCAATTTCTATAGGCGTGTCTTGAAGTTATGCATTAAGAATAATTTTAAGTCTTTTTTTTAACGTTAAGCTCTTCATTTTCCAGGCAACTTTTGAGCATGATCGTCTCAAGGATGCTATAAAGAAAAACCACAGCACCATTAAGGAAGCAATAGAAGTAGGAGATGCAGCTGGTGCATATCGCATCATCCTTACTCACTTCAGCCAACGATATCCTAAAAACCTTTCATTGGACGATGCTAACTCGCAGAAAACCTGCATTGCTTTTGATCTGATGAGTATAAACATGGCGGATTTGCCTGTACTTCCGCGTGTTCTTCCATATTTTCAACTTCTTTTCCAAAAGGATCTACCTGAAGACTGAAGTATTGCCACAGACAGAAGAATAGAAGATAATATTGTCTATCATTTTCCTACAATATGAAAATTTGTTTATTCATTTGTTTATATACCAAGTACTAACTGTTGATGCGAGGTGTTACACATTCAACTGATTTAACTATTTATTTTTGGATATTTAGTGGTTACCACTCTGATGACCTCTTTGTTTAACTCTTTCACGGCAATCAGATATAAATAATCAAAAGAAATAGAGGCACTCATGTTGAATCTCCATACCAACTGTAAAAAATAAAATAAAAAATATTATATCCACAAATATCTTATTAAACTCATTTTTTTTAATAGAAGAAGATGCACTAAGAACAATAGTACAACGCAATTACATCCAAAACACCTACGGGATCTCCATCAACCCATACTCTAGTCGAGAACGAAGAAGGAGACAAGTGCGCCATCTCATGTGCCGCCTAGGGCGTTCATCCTTCTGCATATTAAACTCAATTTTCAACCATATAAGAGTAAGATAATTCTACGTCATGCATTTCCACATTCATTTCACATCCAAAATATACTCACTTTAGAAGATTTTGTAAAAAACATTTCACAGGAGAAAGTCAAAAATAATACTTTTTTTATTCAGTATGTAACATTATTTTGTGACAAACAAGAAACTTCTAATTTGAGGTGAGAATTTTTCTTTCGAAAGAGAAAATGAGTATTACTATTCTTTAATGTAAAATAAAAAATGTTGTATAAAATAAGAAAAATACTCTAGATCATAAAAATAATACTCCATATACTCACAAGTCACATGCCATTGGATGCCACATATCGGAATGGCACATCCCGTAGAAGATAGAGAACATACTCATCGACACTAAGAAGGATCTCCATTACTTCGAAAAAGTGGAGGTCTTACATTGTTTCCGCGAGCGAAACATGGTGGCGGATTACATCGCGCACTACAGGCACTCCTGTGATATATTACAGTTTTGGTCATCCCCATTTGACCAGTCCCTTACCAATCTACTGGTAAAGGACGCCTTAGGTTGACCTGTGGGTTACATGGCTGTATTGCCTTTTCAAAAAAAATAAAAAAATGGATGCCACACATATGATTTGACGGCAAAACTGGAAGCTTAAGCCAGATATTTTTAACCAACAAGGGTGATGGTCTATTGGTTCCAAGCTTACTTTCAAGTTATTTGGTAAGACAAGGTCATGGGCTCGAACCCCCATTCCCCCATGTCTTGTGTCTGCCGGCTTATAGGAACTATACTAACCCTTTGTTGGTGCTACATTGACGGAGTCAGTGCTTACGCTGATTGTTCAATTAGTCTAATATATTCGTTGTTGAAAACACAAGAGTTCGAATACATAGCGGAAGTACCTCGATGACCATTCACTTGCAGTGTCCTTTCGATTATAAAAAAAAAAAAGCGATATATTTTTATTAGTTTTAAATTAAATTACTTCTAATGCCCTCAATCCTGGAACATCGGGATTGTAAATTGTAGTCGACACTCAGAAACCAAACCGTCAAGTCAACTTGAACTTGAAACAAAATGGAGTCATCTCCTATCAATCATCATCATCGCTATTATCGTTTCGTTTGAAGAAGGAAAACCAAGAAATAATGGAGGTAGAGGTACGAGTTATGGCGGGAGTAGAGAACTGTTATGTCTCACTCCCACTCTCTCTCCTCCAAACCCTAGAATCCACTCACCCTGGTCACCGCCTTCCTCACCTTATCCCTCTTCAACTTCACTCTCTCTCCTCTCCTGATCATCTCTGGCATGTCGCTTGGTCTGGCTCAGCTTCATCTTCTTCCTCTATCGAGGTTAGTTTTTTTTTTCCTTTCTATCTCTTCGAAATCTCGATTAATTTTTGTGTGATTGTGCTGTGATATCACTTCGATTTTGAAATGAACGGGTTTTGATGAAATTGAGTTGTTTGAAGGAGAGTTTCGATAATGAAGTTATTGAATTATATATACGAATTTGGTTCTCGCTTTAGGTAATTAGTGTTTGCTGCTGCAATTTAGTGTATCTTGTTGATTGTGCTATCACTTCGATTGATGAAATTGAGCTGTTTGAAAGAGAGTTTCGATTAGGAATTTATCCATATATATACGAATTTGGTGGTTGCTTTAGGTATTTAGTGTTTCTTGCTGCCAATTCAGTGTGTCTCGTTGCTTTGTGCTATAACTTTTCAATGTTGAAATGGATTTGAGCTGTTTGAAAATTTGATTTTTTTTCTTCTTATTAATACAAGGAAATTTTGATCCAAAAGTATGGATGTTTATTGATATTGATTGATGATGATTTGTAATTTGGTGCTCTCTTAAGGTAATTAGTGTTTCTCTGATTGTAAATTGGTTGATGTGATCACTTCATTTTTGAAGTCAAAAGTAGTGACCTTTGATTCGAGTAGAGAAGCATACAGCCTTACATTGAATTTGAGTTGTTTGAATTGAGTTTGAGTATGCATTTACATCCTCTTTTTTTTTTTTTTTTTTTTTTTGCTTAGTTGTTATGGAAATTGGTCAAATTATGTTGATTTTTTTCAAATCGTCCAAAGGTAATGTGTTATTGCTATTTTTCTGTTTTGTACAGAAATATAACATTAAGGTAGGTAACTAATAGCCAAGAATCAACAATACAAGTTCATAGAGCCCTTAAAACCAATATAACAATCAAAGCAACTAAAAACGAAACCTGACTAGAACCAAGCATAAAGATTGCCCCCTTCTTTGCTAATACAATGGCTTTGTAGTTTTAGCCCTAATGACATCAGTTGCATAAAGTTAAAGAAGAAACAATACAGTCAATGTCGTTGAATACTTTCCACGGTTCTGCCACTGCCAAGGCCTTTTGGTCTTGCTGCTCTCCCTGCCGTAACATTAAGTGAGTCATAATTGAGCTGAGTTTCTATTTGTGACCAGCTCTCAAGTTGCTTCTTCATAACCAGGCCATGTACAACACCCTTTAGTTATGCATGGGTTCGAGAATTCTGATAACTCCTCTACATCCTGCAGCCCTGGCTTAGCGAGAGCATAATCATCTATTTTGATTACAATCTAATAAGAGGGTGATTTCCATGCCTGGTTACTTCCATCGACTTAGCATGGCCTGTTTTTAGAGTTTGTGAGGTAAGAACTGAGAGGTTAATGCAGCCACTGATGCAGACCACAATCATCAATGGGACTAGAAGTTAGTAGAACTTCTGATCCACTACCAGACCTCAGCTCGACAAGGTCAAAAGTCTTTTCACTGGATATAATAATTCAATGAAAGCACTAAAAGTTACCATATGTATCTATTGTACTATTTTCTGCAATTTAAATTTCTCTTAAATTTATGTCTTTTGAGCAAATCTTGTGTGAGACCAACTCATAGTTATATGAAGTTACTATTTATAAATGTAGGGTTCACTTATATGAATCATTACCCCCGTTTCACTGAAAAATGACCATTTTCTCATCAAAAATTAAGAAAGGACCGTCTTATACAAGTTTATGTCTTTTCTAAATGGAAGATTTATTATTGCAGATTGCTCAAGAGTTTGCTGCATGTATTGGCCTACCAGATCGTACAATTGTTCGAGTGCGAGCTCTGCCTAATGTGCCGAAGGCTACCCTCGTCACAATTGAACCCCTTACCGAAGATGATTGGGAAGTTCTAGAGCTCAATGCTGAGGTTGCGGAGGCAGCTATCTTGAATCAGGTTTTCTGTCCCTTTTTGTTACAACTTCCAACAAATTTGTTAGATTGCACTGTTTTGGGGATGGGTTTTATGGAATTTGTAGTGAAATGTTGTTTGTTTGCTTATGTATAGTGTATGGAGTCCCAAAGGTATATGTTACATGAGTACCACTGTCTCTGAGGATGGAGAACTCTCTGCAGTCTGGGGAAGGTGGTAGGGGAAGGAGATAGTGGCCTAATTAACTATAAATAAAAATTTGTTCCATCAGTTATATAGCTAATAAAACAAAATGAAGCTTTGGTTGCACTATTGCCCAAACTGTATATATTGGTTGCACTATTGCCCAAACTGTATATATAACATTTTATCAATATCATACCAATCCTTGGTTGCACCATTGGAAAACGAATTGTAGCATTTATCATGAATTTATCACACTTCTGATAAATGCTAGGTTCAAATGTTTTTATACTGTATTTCAGATTATTCTCGTTTATGTTTTTATAATGTTTTTACACCTGGCCTGTGTTTATCAACTATTTGGGCTAATGAAAATTTCTCGGCTGTTCAGAAATCACACAATGGCTGCAGATAATGATGATTTTATTTACATGTGTACTCCTCTCAGTGACTTGCTTAAATCAGTATGTACCTGTATAACTAAACATGCTTACATGCATGGTTATATGTTGCTTCACACTATCATCTGAAATGTTTCACTGTGATCCCTTGCGGTTAAGCAAGCACTTCTACATCTCATTGAATAGAAGTCTTTTTCTTGTGACAACAGGTTCGTGTTGTCAATGGAAAGATGAGATTCCCTTTGTGGTTGCATGGCCACAGAATTATTGCCTTTACTGTCGTCTCAGTGGTGCCCAGCAAAACAGTAGGTATGTGATGACGATTACCTTTGAGCAAAGTTCTCTAAAATATTGCAAGTCATGTTACATATATGGTTCCGCATGGGCTGTTAGCATTTAGTAGAGATTGTGATTGGCAACATCTATGTGCATGTCTGCATTCTATATAAACTCTCACCTCTCTCTTGCTGGTTTGGATCTGAGAAAAGGGTGATCTGACATCTGAGTGTTTTTCATTATCTGTCTTACATCTGAGACTGCATACTTAGATGATCTATTATCTAAGTGCTCAAAATTCTTGCAGTGCAACTTGTTACTGGGACAAAAGTGGCTGTTGCACCAAAGAGGCGTAAGATATCTGGTGATCGGTGCAAAGACTATAATTTGGAACCTTCCTCTGGAGTTCATTCTTCGAAAAAGGCTCTATTGCGTCTTCAAGACCCAAAGAAGGGGTTGATTCAGGAAAGCCATCTAAGAGATGGTGATGTGGGCATTGAGCTCACATCTGCTGTCTTGATTCACCCGGATACAGCTAGAAATTTTTTGTTTGAATCGCTTCAAGTAGTTGTAGTAGTGCCTAGATTGCCTACAAAGACGAAAGTGAATTCCGGAAGCAATAAGCTGAGAAAAGATCCCAGTTCTTCCGCAAAGGAGCTTAATGGAAAATTATTGGCTGATGAGAAGGATTCTCAATATGCAGTAGTTCGTCTCTTGTTTTTAGAGTCAGTTGCTAAAGGACATCTGATGCTTTGTCAATCACTGTGCAACTATTTGAGAGTAAGCGTTCACTCATGTATGTTACTCCTCTGATATTGAATAAAGTCTCCTATGTGCATTGATTATTTTTCCATTACCTTAAGCAATTAAGTTTAGTGAATATCTATACGATCAAATGCTTCCCTTCTAACTGTTTTGTCAAGGCTATAATAATGGAAATTCAGAGAAGCAGTAGTATTTGGGGACTCCTGCAGGAAAAAAGTCTTAAGTTTAGCCTTATTCAAAGGCTTCTGTGGAGTCATCTCTTTTCTTTGATTTTCCGTTTATGCAATCCTAGTCACTGATGTTATCTAGGTATATCTTAAATGTATATTTGCGATTTGCCTTCTGATCCTTGAGCATTGGATTGTTGGGATTGGTTGTCAGGGGATTAGTAAGGTGTTTGAACTAGTATGTCCTGCTTCTGGCACTTTGTATATTGTCCAGTTATGTGTCGACTAGATACTCTTGCAAAATTCATGTTACATGATTCTACAATATAGCAAAGTTAGGCATATACTGAATGATTTTCTTTCTGTTCTTGATCATCTTCAGAACTGACATTCACCTATAATTCTCGTTGGTATAATTGTCACTATAGGCATTCAGTTGCTCTTAACATCAGTCAAATTCATAAATTAATTTGAATTTTGGAAATTGACTGGGTATCATTCTTTCTTGGGACTTGAGCACAACTGCTGTTTGCTGGGAAGCAAATTTTCCATCTGGTTAATCCAGTTTGTATGCATTGTATTTGTTAGATCGGGAAACAAAAAGATGTTGGTTTTAAAATGGGGCTCACTTTTCTTGCAGGGCTTTATGTGCAAAGTTATGTTGATGATCTGAAGAAAGATGTTCCATCATTTTCACTTTCTCCATGCCATTTTATTACATTCAATAACACCGAGGATATACGAGACAATGCCACAGACGTGTTCGATGACAGTTTTGGTTTGGATTCACTTCCTAAGTTAGCTAATGGTATTGGTGCACCAGATTTGTCATCCCAAGAGGAGCTTGTCTCTGCCCTGTACGATGACACTCTAGCCAAGGACGCTAGTAGTCCTTCCAATAGTAAGGAGAAAATAAACAGTCTCCTTTATGCATGGCTTATGGCTCAGTTCCGTGCTATTACCTCAGTAACTGGTACGAAAGCTACTTCTTTGGTCATGGGTCCTACGACTTTCCTCCACTTTAAATTGATGGTCAGCAATAGGTCTAGCAGAAAAGGGAAGCCATCAAGACCCGATAAAGTAGAAGAGGGAAGAGTGACAGTGGAATCAATAGATGAGATCATATACGTGTTAAAAGCTCCTGATGAATCTTTGCCGGGTCAGAAGTATTGTGCTTATGAGCTCAGAGTTGGAGGAGATGAGATAACCAGTGTCCATGATTGTCTGAAGTTATTCCCTGAAAATCTGAGTCTGGGAAATTTAATTACTTACAACAATGGCAAAGAGCATGTGTTCAACCAATATTCTGCTCCAACCTTTTCTTCTTTGAGTTGGATGGGTACTGCTGTTTCTGATGTCATTAACAGTAGGTACTTCTTTATCTTGTGCATGTTTATGTGTATTGTTGTATACATACTCAGGACTTGGGAACTTCATTTTAAGAGCTCTTTCCAATGACATGTATATGAGGTTATGAAAACTCCTTGTGCCCATGATGTCAAATCATCTGAGTGTTCGCTTAATTTCAGTAGTTGTAGTGGGATTTATTTATCTATTTATTTTTGTGCTGTTGGCGACTTGAAGTTCGTGCTCTCTTCCATCTTTTTCCCCTTAGTTTCTGGACTTTGTTATGAGTTTTTTTTATCCTTTGTTAACTGTATCTTATATTCTCTTATTCATGAGAATCATTGAATTCTCATGGTATAAACAGTGAGCACCATGAGATACATGTGCTTGCTTTTGTATCATACGAGTTGAGTTGGTCTTAAACAATGCTAACAGATCCTTGAATATTTTGTCTTTCCAGGGCTGACATTACTGCTGTCTCCTGCCTGTGGATCATGGTTTAGTAATCTCAACCTTCCATTGCCTGGTCATGTTCTTATATATGGGCCTCCGGTAAGTTTGTTTCTTCAACTTCTAACCGCCTTGTACCTCTTGAAGGCAAATATTTCCAGCATCTGTATTGTATCACTAGTTGCATAGCCCACTTGCTCAAAGTATGCACAAATATCCAAAGTACACCAATCCTCACTCCCACAGTCACACATGGATGTAAGCTATCATATCACAGTCTTTTTCTTATAGGTTAACTACGTGTTTGTTCATTATGTTCACTATTAGTATTCTGGAGGATATATCTTATTTCCTTCTAGTTAATAGAAGCTTTATCTTTCATCTAGAGCCTTTGTTACATGGACTCGGTTGGCAGTGTCCAACGTGATAGGTGTTCAAGTGTCGGACTCGGCAATATTTAGAAAAGTTAGAATGTTTGCTGTACTTTGTTGGATCTGGTTGGAGAGGAATGTGCTGGTTTTTTTTCTGGCATCTCGATGTCAGTGGACATGTTGCGGGATAAAGTGACATATTTAGCTTCTTTTTGGGCTAAGGCTGGTGTGTTTAGGAGTTATTCTATCACACAGATCCAGCAGCACGGGGCTAATATGTGATTAGATTTTTCATGGAGGACTTCTTGTCCTCGTAGGCTGTAATTATCAGTTTTTATTAATAAATACTTTTTTTTCTTATCTAAAAAACAAAAATCTAACAAAAAAGTATGTTGCAGATCTCATATGTTCAGAACCGCTCCCTCCTTCTGTTGTTGCAACAAATGTTGTGTTATTAGATTCTTTAGCACAGAGTATTGTGAGAGTGAAAAAGAAAAGGACTAGTCCTCTTGAATGTCATTGCAGAGAGATTTAGATCACATGCATATATATATCGGTTTCGTGCACTGATCTAAGAGAATAGAACAACAGAACTGTTGCACGACATGCTCAGATACAGTTGTTTGACAGTCAACTCTTACAGATTTATTGGTTTCTTATAGTAGAGAGTGCAGTATTCTTTATAAGCTGTCAGTTTGGTGTGAGACTTAGCGACTCTTGCTTGATTGAGCTTGTTATTTAATTATCAGGGTTCTGGAAAAACTTTATTAGCTTCAGCTGCGGCGAAGTCCCTTGAGGGTAATGGAGACATCTTAGTCCACACGTATGCACAACTGAATCCTCTTTTCACCTTCAATAGTAACAATTATGATTTAATTTTAGCTAGGGCGGACATTTTTGTAATTTAACGTTCAGCCTTTTTCATTGCACAACATTATATAGTTATCATACCGAGACTATGATATTTTAGCTAGTATCACAATCAAATTGATGGATGTACATTTTTCAGTGTGTTTGTACCTTGCTCTGCGGTGGCAGTGGAAAAGGTCTCGTCTGTCCGCCAATTGCTCTGTGACTATGTATCAGAGGCCTTGGATAATGCGCCATCTCTCGTGATACTTGATGATCTTGATAGCCTGATTATTTCCTCTGCTGATTCAGAAGGATCTCAAATGTCTGCCTCCATGGTTGCACTTATGGAATTTATCACTGGGGTCATGGATGAATATGGGGTAACAGATTCTACTGATTGTGCACCTTTCATGTATATTATTTCCTCCGTTTCATGAAAATGTTTACATTTGTTTTTTCGCGGTCTCCAATGCACTACTTTGACCGTACATAATTGTAATTACATGCATATATAAATTATAAAATTATAAGTTTTTAAAAGTATTCTTTAAAATGAATCTAACAATAGCATTTTTACATTATAAGTCTTTGTATTTTTTCACCAATTCATGGTCAAAGTTTGTAAACTTTGACCTTGAAAAATGAAGTGTAAACATCTTGGTGAAACGGAGGGAGTATTAATTTTTTAGAATGCATATCATTAATATACTAAATGCATTATAATTTTACTGGAACATGTGAATGCTTGTGATTTAAGTCATAGCAAATTCTAGAATCGTGAGCTGCTCCTTAAGAAAATAATTTGTTTTTACATTTGTGTACACCCATAATGACCTACTCAATTGAAAAGCCTTTTTTCGTAAACTACTTATATGTAAAAAGTTTATTGTGGCATAAGGTACTTGTGTACTACCACATGGAAGACAGTGCAACACATTAAAGGGAACTTATGTTCTTATTGATAATAACAAGAGTCACAGGCATTTGCACACTCTTATAAATAGTTATTTTTAGACACTTCCCCGGTTCCCCCCTTTCCAAAGTTGTCTGTGGTGATCTTGCTGATGAGGAATATAACTTCTGTTTGTGCATACTTCTTTTCTTTTCCTTTGTTTTTCTTCAAACAGGAGAAGAGAAATACATTTTGTGGCCTTGGTCCAATAGCATTTGTTGCTTGTGTTCGTGCTCTTGATAGCATACCTCAGTCATTGAGGGCCTCAGGTGATTTTAATTGATCATTTAAAAATAAAATAGTGGAGCTGTCAGAATTCATTGTTATCATCTTTTTGTCTTTTTTGTTATAACCTGACTCATGCATGTCAATTTTGGTCATATTCAGGGAGGTTCGACTTCCACATACAACTTCCAGCTCCATCTACCTCAGAACGTTTAGCTATCTTGAGCCACGAAATTCATAAACGTTCCTTACAATGTTCAAACGATATCTTGATGGATGTAGCTTCTAAGTGTGATGGATATGATGCATATGATCTGGTAAAACACTATATTAAGATGGACCTTCTTAGTTATATGGCATCATGAACTGCTTGACTTTGTGCTTATTGAACTTGTTCCAGTGAATAATTGGTTGTATTGTTTGTCTATTCTTTTTCTTCCATATTTGGACATGATTCTGATGAAACATGTTGAAAGTCGTGTAAGGTACTTCAAAAGAAAAGTAAACTAAATAGATCATTATTATCTATAAAATAGAAATTAACTCCTCACTTTTGGGTGCATTGTCAGTGAAGAAAATTGTTGTTGGCTGATGTCAAACAACCTTAGTGACAGCAAATATTAAGAAGTGGGTAAGATTTCTGAGATCTCCTTATCGAAAAAAGGACCTATGAGATCTATTCTAGAGGTCCCAAGTTCGAGCCCCCTCAGGGCCGTTGGAGGTTTTCATTGCCGTTAACTTTAAGGCCCATGGGATTATTCGGGCAAAGCCCTATACCCATGTTATCTAAAGAAAAGCTAGCACTGACCTTTGAAGCTCATAAGCTTGGTTTGACTTTGAAATTTACAACTTCAAGTAGGAGATGCTGCTACACACATACATGTAAACCGTATTTTCGTTTGTCAAATTCAATCTCACATATTTGCTTCGAATCAGTATCTTATTTCATTGTTCATCTTTGCTTTAGGATAAGCTTTCAATGTTTGATACAAAGAAAATGATTATAACTTTCAAAGAAAATGATTATAACATCTTCTCTAGAGGTTCCCTACCACCGGAGGCACTTTGGGATGGAGTGACTTATTTAGCTTTTATGTGGGGTAAGGCGGGAGGGGCTTTTAGTCGTTACTCAATTACTGAGCTTTAGAGAAATTGGCATAATTTGTTGTAATTTCATGAGGACAACTTGTCCTCTGTTGCTGTTTTCACAGCTTTATTAATACAAATTTTCTTTTATGAAAAAAAAATGATTATAACATCTTTCACCTTCTGCCCAAAGAGAAGGAATAAGAGGAAAAAGGGAAGTGGCTTCATTTACTCAGTAATTTTCCTTACCAACATCAGATTGGCTGCCATTTTGTCAATTCCTATGCTATTATCATTGGGTGCCACAGTTTCATGTTGTTCTTGACCAAATAATAAAGTTTATTTATGACAGGCAATATTAGTTGATAGGAGTGTTCATGCCGCCATTAGCCGTTTTTTACCTTCATGTGAGGCTGTTGAAGGGGGAAAGCCTAGCTTAATTGCAGATGACTTCACGCAAGCTAGGCATGAATTCCTTCCAGTTTCCATGCGTGACATATCTAAATCTGCATCCGAAGGTGGCCGTGTTGGTTGGGAAGATGTCGGTGGTCTACTTGATGTTCGAAATGCTATTAAAGAGGTAGATTTTTCATTCTGGATCTCAAACTTTCTGTTGAGTGAGATATTGTGGACCTTATGTGGATGCTGGGGTTGTCTCAATATTCTGATTTTTATCCATCCTCCCCTACAGATGACCTGTAGCTTGTAGGAGCATATGATATCTGACTATAAGAGAACAAATGAACAATAACTATGCTTGACGGTGAAAAGTTGCAAAGGCCTTTGACCTAAATGTCAACCTTTCTTTCATGTTTGAGGAAATGTTAATGTTAAAGTTTAGTGTATTTTACTAAGGCAGCCTCAACCTCTTATCTTCCAAAAAACAAATAATCAAAAGAAAAACAAAGGAACCCTCAGCCTTGACCTTATACTTTGGGGAAGCTTTGACGCTCAGCATATTTTGAGAAAGGTGCACTTCATAAATTGAAAGGAATAGACGTACTTGTCCCCCATTAACTGTACAGGTCCAAGTAAGTCCTTTTAGTATAAATGTATAGAAAACGCTGCCCCTTTAAACTGTGCTAGGAAAGGCACTTCTTATCCCTCACATGTACATGGTGGTTGTGGGGAAGAATGTGTTTATTCTTTGGGTTGTTTTATATTTCTCACTTTGTTTATGGGAGTATTTCATCATTTCAAATAAAACAACGGTACAACCCAATATATCCCGTCGAGGGCGAGGTCTGGGGAGGCCTTACCCCTAACTAGTCACCTAGTAGAGAGGCTGTTTCCGATAGACCCGCTATTTTTATTTTTATTTTTGAAAACATTTAAATACATTTAAAGTAGTATGAAAGAAGATTGAGTGCAATATGAGTGATGGATGGATGGATGGATGGATGACCAAACACATGAGAGTTCATATGCGTATATGCGAACACATAAAAGAGTTGGGAAAACAAAATATGAATACATATACATATTAAAGTGCACAGCCCAAGGTAAATGTAATTATAAACCTAGATGAAATAGTACAATGCACATACAGACGAGAAGATAAAAAAACAAACAGTCAAGTAGTTGTCGACTTGCAGCTCATGCCTCATATGATAAGTACCTCTATAAATTCTGTCATCATCAAGGCTCTACAAATCATAAAGTCAACGTTGAGAATATGCCCATGAATCTACACAAACCCTCAGTGTTCCTCAGTGAAAATTTCCTTCCTTTGAACTACAGTCCAATTTTATATAAGCATCACTGAGAACACAAATGAAACACCTAAAAGATGACCATACCACATAGGTTTAACATCGTGAAATGAATGTTCGAGTCGGGGATGTCTAACAGGAGATTCTTTTTGAAATGCCCAGGGCTGCTGTTGGGGGGAAGGATTCAGTACTAAAGAGAATTGATGACAGCAATGTAGAACTTCTTGAATCTTTCTGAAAATATATTGGTGGAAGTATTGTGGAAAGATTTTCAGCGCAGGTCCTTTTAAGCCATTAATTTCAGCCTTTCAGAGTTTCAGGCGATTAGCTAATTGCCAGTGATTTTTCCAGGGATAATTATAAAAAGGAAAACTAATATTTTCTAGGATCATTGATCATGATTATATCTGGAACACGGCAACAGCTTGAGTTTATGCTGTTTTCCGACCAGCAATATGCATCTTCACCTTATAATTTTGCAACTATAAGTCTCTGCCATCCATGATATAACGACCAGTAATAGCTCTATCTTTCTCCTGTCATAGTACTTGGATCTAACTGCCTTTTTTCTTTCCCCTTCCTCTCGTGTGTTGACAGATGATTGAACTACCTTCAAAGTTTCCAAATATATTTGCAAAATCTCCTTTAAGGCTGAGATCAAATGTTCTGTTATACGGTCCTCCTGGCTGCGGAAAGACTCATATTGTTGGGGCTGTAGCAGCGGCTTCTTCGCTTAGATTTATATCTATAAAGGGTCCTGAGCTGCTGAATAAATACATTGGTGCATCTGAACAAGCTGTAAGGATGAAATGTTATTTTACTCACACAGTGGATTTCTGGTTTTGCAAATTTTGATTAATTAAGTGCAGAGCCACATGCCCAATACAATTCTGTCATTACTCTCATGAAATTTGATTAAACTGCTGCTTTGTTTCTTTCTAATAGTTAACTTTGTGATAGTACTATTTGATGGTACACTGCTAGCCGCAATACCATTGGGTTAATCTACTTTGGTCGATGGATAGGTTCTTAACTATTTCAGAACCATATGTTGGCTTATGGTATGACATTTCGGATAGCTTTGCAAAGGTTAAAAATGTAGGTAGATGATAGGTAGAAGTGTAAAGGATTCAAAAATTCTACTACACATGGCATAGAATAGTCCATAAATTTCAGTTATTTTTTTACTAATGTAAAGATTGTTGCAAATATTGCTGGGAGACCTTTATGAGGGTTGTTGTTGTCTGATAGAGCAGCATTAACTGATTGTTGAGGTGTGTTTGACATGGGAAGAGTTATATACAGGTTATGTTAATCAAAGTTGAGTCACTCAGTCCGACACTCCGACTTTTGATTGGCTTATTTTTGTACTACACTGAATGTTTTGTCGCGGTTATGCAAAGTACAGAAGTTGATTGGACAAACCTGAGTTTGCTCTCCTGCTCATAAATTCTGATTTTCCAAGTTTGGGTGGATGAAAGGAATACTGGTGTAGCAGTAGGTGTACAGTTGATGACATATGCGGCTCAAAGTTTACACAACTTTACCAACCTTTCACCTGTTTATTTGCTGGGAGATTTCTATTGGAGATGATGGTTCACCTAGTTGGTATCAGTAAATAGTACAATCTCTGTTGTGTTTCATTTCAGGTTCGAGATGTATTCTCTAAAGCAGCAGCTGCTGCTCCATGTCTGCTTTTCTTTGATGAATTCGACTCCATTGCCCCTAAAAGAGGACATGACAACACTGGAGTTACTGATCGTGTCGTTAATCAGGTTCATTTGTCACTGTCAGGAATCTTTCTGCTTTATTATTGCTAAGAAAACATCATACCCGCAATTTCATTTCTTACATCAATGGTCTTCTTTCTTTAATGTATTGCAGTTCCTGACTGAGTTAGATGGTGTGGAAGTATTGGCTGGTGTATTTGTTTTTGCGGCAACAAGGTTGATACTACTCCTGATATTTACCTCAGTTCTCCTCTTTGCTCTTCGTCTGTAAATACCTTTTTAGGAGATATGTATGCAAGTGCCTATAATTACATGCCATAATAAGCCACACCATAAATTATAACATTTCAATAACCCAGTGCCTCTCATACGGCTGTACTGGGGTACACTAGGGGTGGTCAGATGTTGCAACTTTACACCTACAATAATAGCAATACAGAGGGACTGTTTCCATCATTCTTGATTGGAATTACATCGACACGTGTGATAAATTCCACAATACCTTCATTCTTTTTTAATTAATGGTCTATTGCCTATTTGCCTGAGTATTTTGTACTTGTCAATTTTGACAGCATCGTCTGGTAACCAAGTATTCACTCTATTTCAATGTTTTGTGAATTGCTGTGTCTGATGGCAGACAGTAGGAGGGAATATTAAATTGTGCAAGTAACAAGTACATGTTGGGGTGGGTTTTTTGATTTTAAATTTTTATTTTTTTTTGGGGGGGGAGGAGGGGGAGGTGCGCTTGGTAAGGAGTCATCTGTGAAGCTGGATGGCACTTTCTAGCCTTCTTTTCATAGTTTCTTGTCTTCCAGAGCCATGCCTTTTGCATCTAAATAGGTGCACATGACTTGCTTTATACCATTTTCAATGTCCTTGGAACTTGTGAACGGAGGTAATGGTGCACATGACATATCTTTCACATTGGTGGCAACTGATTGTCTAATGCTGTCACTGATGCACTCAAAACACGCCAACAACCTACTGCACTTTTTTTTTGTCTGCAACTCTTGTGATACTATAACTTCGAAATACCTTTTCTGCAGCGATTTGCTTGAATTACTGTCGATTCACCGATTCATGTATACTTTTTTTGGCAATTCATGCCCTTATTCATGTGTATTATAGAATTTGCGAAGGAGCAGATGTTAGGAGTTTATTTCGGGCGTTCTTATCATCAGTTTCTTTTTTGTAGCATCCAACAGTATTTTTCCAAGCGTCATAGGTTGTGAAAGTGTATACTCTGTAAATGTCATCCACTTCTTTATTAGTTTTTAGACGAGGCAATGTTATATTTTATTTGGAGTTGTCATCTTTTGAATGTAGATAAATGGTCCTTCAACCTTCCATGATCTACTTTTCTATTCATTGCTTTGTCTGGGCAACTTAGTTTGATGCTTATGTTTTCTTTATGTCAAGCAGTAGACCTGATTTACTTGATGCTGCTTTGTTACGACCTGGTCGATTGGATCGCCTGCTGTTCTGCAATTTTCCTGGTTTGCATGATAGGCTGGATATTCTGAAAGTTCTTTCTAGGAAGGTAATATAAAAGCTCAGGTTTGAAGTCAATTAAATAATTCTTTCATGATTTGTTCTCAATGATATAAGGAAGTACAAAGCCGGTGCCTGGTACTGCTGTGTGCTGTCTAGTGTCTAGCATGCCATGTTTTTCCTTTTTTTTTTTGTCATTTATTGAATTCTGTTGGTGCACATAGTCATGGACTTATCGTTACTCCTGTTACTGCTACTCACATTGATGCAAGAGACAGTATCAGTAAACACTTGTGCCTGTAGATATGTAATTTACCATCCTCTTTCATTTGAAGGGGCTTAGTTGCTTTATCCCTCACTTCAAAATATTACTCCATATCAGAAAGTCAACATCTAACGGCTAAATCCTTTTTTCACCCAGTTACCAATGGCAGATAATGTAGATCTGGACGCTATAGCATATATTACCGACGGATTTAGTGGTGCAGATCTTCAAGCTCTCCTTTCAGACGCACAACTAGCTGCGGTTCAGGAGCTTCTTGATGCTGGATATGATGGAAAGTCAGGAACATCGCCTATAATTACAGATGATCTGTTGAAATCTGTTGCTTCCAAGGCCAAACCATCAGTTTCTGAATCAGAGAAGCAGAGGCTTTATGCCATTTATAGCCAATTCTTGGACTCAAAAAGATCTGTTGCGGCACAGGTTTGTCTTTGAATTACCTACTGTTTTTTCCCACATACATGGGAATTTCGTTTGGTTTCAGCTGCGGATTTGGCACTGAGCAGAATGCGGGTAGTGCTTCAGAAAACCTCTACATCTGAATATTGCCAAATCTGAGGTTCCATGAACCACATTCCATGCAAGCTTTTAGCTCAGTGGTTGGGTAAAAGCTTTACTTCCCAGGCGCATGTCTCGGGTTCAACAGGTGACATGCCTGCCATTTCATAAAAAGGCAGGGGAAGTGGGGCTGCTCCATTGCATTTAGTAGCCCCCAAGTGTTAAGGAGTGGGGGTGGGGCTTGGTGTTCGTGGCCTAGATCCGGCCAGTCTGGCTGATAGGGTCCGAACTAGTCGAGACACCCTTACCAATATCAAGTCTTGCTGTGGCTCTTGCACTGCTTGAAGCAGACATCAGCTTTTGCTGTGGGCACTAGTTTCTGTGATTTATATATGTATTGAATTTTGGTTAAGGCGATAATCTGACTAACAAATTGGCTGCAGTCAAGGGATGTGAAAGGCAAGAGAGCAACATTAGCATGAAGAGATAAAGCTACTGTTGTCCGGTCCAGCAAAGCCATTGGAGCAAGTGTTGGCGTGGCAGTTGCTAACATCCTCCTTCACAAATTCTTCCCAAATTTTTCCCAAATTTTTCCTGCTGTCATTAGCTCTGATATATTTCATGTATATGGAATGGAATATTTTCAAACAAAAAAGGAAATTGAATGGTGTAGCTTCCAAAGTCATACCAGTAATAATAGTATAGACTATACTATAGTGGGTCTATATTACATGGCACAAGCCACAAGCCACAAGCCACAAAGCTTAGGTGCGCGGTTATAATAGAATTCTAGATGTGTTATTCTTTGTAGCACAATCAGGAGCGGAGTTTCTATGTAGGAGTACTATTTTGGTACTTTCCTGTATGCTTTTTGCTGAATACTAAATTTCCATTTATAATTTTGGTACTGTTCTTTCTGAATAGGTCTATAAGAAATGACTCGTGAGTGACTGATCTTATGGTAATGTGTAGTTTTACAGTTTCACATCTCTCAAAATAATCGCTTATGGTTTTGTTTGGAAAGAAGCATAAAAGAAGAGGTATTAAGAAAAGAGATAAAATATAAGTGGATGCAAAGAAAAGGAATCTAGAGATTATGAGAAAACGTAATATATTGATACACTAAAAACTTATCATAGAGTTCGAACTTTGAATAGATCATGGACACTACGTTCTAACTGTTCTTAACCCCTATAAAATGATACGTATGTATACTAGTTATTTGAGAACCTGCTACCCTAAATAAAAACTTGAGCCCTGAAAACGATTGAAGCCTTGGAAGATGGCATCTGCTCCTCCATGGCCGTCGACAAAAGTGAATGCTGCCACTCCTGCTTTCTGGACTACCTTGAAAGAATGGCACTCTTCTTTGCTGCGCCCTTTCGTAGTCTCTTTCCCCGAAACGAGAACATGTCATGGCCACGGATTTGTATTCAAGCGTCATCGTCCTACATCTGTTCGGCTGGGACGATCAATGAATTCAGCATTGGCTTCAGCAGCAGCAGCATTTTATTATACTAATGCACAAGTTATAAGAGAAGAAGATGAGCGTGATAATGATGTACTGAGCCGCTTAAGCTTGTCCCCTCTCTCGCACTCGCTCCCTAACCCATGGCACTACGTAGTCATGGGAGCTCTTATAACAAGGATCCTCATGAAGCTGCAGCTGCAGGCTAAGGTGGCTGAAGATCTGCAGGATCGCAACCTACTGAACCTGCTGCCTAACGACGTGGCATTGATGTTATTAAGCAAAATGGACCCCTGTAACACTACGCCACTGCAATGCAGCCTCACCGAGGTGGTTTTGTTCCCTGCTGGCGAAATTCCTTTCCACCCCTTCGCCCTCCTCGGTCATCCTCCCTGCCAGTGCCAGGGACACATGTCGGTGGCAATACCGTGTTGTTATGAGGTTTATTTACAACACTGCTGTGATGCTATCCGTGAGAACGCCACGGGAGGTTCCACTCCTCAGCAATTTGTTCCGCAATTTGGCTCTTAACCTCGCTGATCTTGCCTTGCGTGTTTGTACAAGCCACAAACTTGCCATCTGCCCATATTCTCTAAACAAGGTTCCCTGACTGGTTCGCAATGAAGGCAGAGCTACTGGCAGTCTGGCACCCCTTGAATCATCATCTCTTGAATGAGTTGTTCTTGTACTGGACGATTCTAGCCGAGCCACAACGATCTAGGTCCTCTTTAATTCAGCAATGAGCATCTTCGGAATCAGGAGGCGGAATTCCGTAAGTGTCAGCATCTACAACTTTAATCCTCTGTATGCCAAAGTGGATGACCTACAGATCCCAGAACTTCAGGAAGTTCATAAGGAAATAGGAGTACTAATATATTTTCCGTTTTAGAATAATGTGTTTGAGATTATATTTACCTAGAATTTAGCAGATCCCTCAGCCTTAGCATCAAGAATCCTGTTCAGAAAATATGGGATAAGGCTGGGAGATTGATTATATATACGTGCTACAGCAGATGCGAAAAAGGTAAACCAGCTTCTTAGTCTTTGCCAAAGCATGTGAATTGGACACAAAACTGTTGCAGATACTCTTACTACCCTTAGCCAATCTAGAACTGCAATGAGGTAAGGCTTTTCTTGCTTCTTGGACAGATATTTCCCCTACATAAAAAGATCACATTATGCAGAGCAACACGAGGATGCTAGGAACTATCTCCGCGTTAAAGTGTAAAATCATCAAAACAGAAACCAATGTATCGATCGAAGATATGAGTACAAAATGTATGATTCCCTTAAAATGTATTTCTGTTCCTAAAATGTCCATAAATGTCTTTCTTTTATCCCAATGTTAAAATGTTAGGTCAATGGACGATTAAAGAAAAATGACAGAGTTCCCTGGTTAAAAATGGAAGTAGATGAATGAGTACTCAGGCCTCATAACTTCTCTTGAGCTCCATATATGTTTTTGGACGGCACTGCAGGCTAGATTTATTGCAGAAACAAGCATCGACGAAGAGAACAATGTAGTAGTATAGTAGCACTTACCAATACTAATTGAGACCGATATACTTTTATGATTATATGCTTACAAGACATCTAACCTGCAGTGTAGAGCATTTCATATCAATGAAACAGAAATCAGATAATCAGGTAGGTTGATATTTCCTCAGATCTTTCGGTCGTCTGAAGCAGAAGAATTATAAGAACACACAGGCAGACAGCAATAGGCAGGAAATGAACTTATTAAGGTGTAGTATTTCGCAGTTGTGTACACCTGCTCTACCCCATACATGAAGTACTCACATGCGCGTTTACAAAAATTGATCCTCAGGTTTAACATGTACAATGTCCCTTAAAACTTTTAATCTACAAACAAGAAAGGAAAATGAGAAGTATTAAGAAACTATGACTGTGATAAGCCCAAACTGACAGAAGAACAAGAACACATTGCATAGTTCTTTATCACATAAAAAAGATGTTCCTGGAAAAAGAAAAGTGAAGAGTATTGCTTAATGTCCACATATATCTAATACAAATATTTGTAAACTAACAGTTCTTATTCTACATCATACAGCATACCATAATCACAGGGAAGTCTTACATATTTCTCACAGGATTATGGTATGTCATGACCGTTTCCTTTGGCGTTACCAACAGTGTAAGCAAAAACAAAACAACAGCAAATATTGTTCTACCCTGCATATCCAACTATCCAAGACATATCTTGTTCCCATTAAACTTACTCCACTGCCTCGCAGCTGATAAAGTTTAAATGCCATGTAGAGGATACATAGCTATATATTTCACAAATGAATGGGTTACAATCAATCATGGTAAATTTGAGTAAACACAAAGTATTGTTGAACTATAAACATGAATATCTAGCAGGAGGATGAGAACTGTTGAAAAACTACCACAACCTCTGAATTCTACATTAACATTACATTAACATTACCCCAGTGCCTCTAAAGAGGCTCCCGCCTAGGCAGGGTAGGGGGGGTCGGTTGTACGCAGCCTTACCCCTGTGAGAACACAGAGAGGCTGTTTCCGTTGACCCGAGATCCGAAGTGCGACGACCATCGACAACTTCACAATAAATAAGAAGTGCTGACAGTTTTTTGAGCCATTTTACTTTAGTCCATTATATTCCGAAGCCAAAAGGTAGTGAAGCTTTTGGCTCCACTAGAAAGGGTGGACACACCACAACTTCTGAATTCTGATAGCTATAATTTGATTGATGGTTTGTCAAATTACTAAAAACACTAATCAAAGCTATTGCTGCATAGGGCTAGACTTCTACCCCTTTTTCAAGAAAATATCGGCAAATTAAACATTGATAAAAACAAAAATCCAGAATATGATTTATGATAATCCAACTGTTTCATAGTTTGAGCAAATATCGTGTGAGACTATTTCACAACAAAATGGAATCGTCATAAAGAAATGTGTGAAACGCTTATTATGAGCCGTGATCATTAGTTGACAAAAAAGTGACCCTCGTCTCATTAAAAATTATCAGAAGACCGTTTTAACAGTTTTTGTGTATATTCGAATGGTAATTTAGCCAGTTTTTGCTAGAGTTGAGATGATCTTTATATTAATCCTAGTGTCATTAATTACCTCAAATGGCTTACATTATGAAATAGAGTTAGATTATCTCAAACTTTTATTTTTTATTTTGTAATGATTTGTTATCTAAGTTTTTTCAAAAAACTACTAAGCTAGAAAAGAGGTTTCAGAAAAAATAAATACTATACGAGGAAAAGAAATGGCAAATTGAGGGTGATTTGGGGTTTGGGCGGGCAAATTATTTTGGCCTCTCTGATAAACTCATAATTTGAGTTTCAAATTCTCTCATCGTCTTCTCAATTCTAGGGCTTTTTCAGATAGAGAGATTAAAGAGGAGAGAGAAAATGGGGCAACAGTATCAGCACCATCCAGCAGTAGATGGTTTACTGAGCCTCTTCATCAAAGCTCACCATGACCTCTCTCTCGTTCACCTCAAGCTCGACAAAGAATTCAACCATATTTATCCCGATAATGTATAAGCTTTTCATTATTCTTTCAATTCAATCAAAATTGCCTCTTTCTAATTCAATTGATTTCCCTTAATTCCCAACTCAATTGTTTCAATTGGGTTTTGCAAAGTTGATTTTTTTTTTCTTATGGGTATCTAACCTCATACATTATTAATCTAATTAGCTTTATATAATGGGCAGGCAAATCCCATGAAGCTGGTGGCTCGGATAAAGAAAATTCAGGATGAGCTCTCTTCTCTCAAAGATCAGTGTCGTGAGCTTCTTACTGCTAAGCAGGTAAAACCCTAATTTCCAGATATACCTGATTGTTATGCACTTTGCTTGTAGTTATGTGATTTCATGATGTTCCTAATCAAACATTTATCAGCCTAAGCTTATTCCTTTGTGGGGGTTTTAATTTTAGGTATTATATACAGTATCATTTTTCCAGAAGAAATTTGTCATTCAATTTGTTAGCAGCCTGTCTGTTGGAGTGACTATAGATCTTACCAAAAATCTGATTTTTTCGGGAGTAATGAGGGTGCTAGGGAAGTGGAATTCACAGTCAAGGATCATTGGCGGTTTTGACAAATCATGAAAAGCCATCATTTTGGGATGTTTTGAGATATATGAGATGTTGGAATGTTGCAATATTTTTTTGTGGTTGAATACTGATGTATCTTGGAGATGTAAGGTTGACATATGATTGGTGAAAATTGAATTGTGAACCTTACAGGGGAATAACTATGTATGCCATTTAAATGTTCTGCCTTTTTAGAGTTAAAAGCTAGCATGTTATATATTATACCACTAATCAAGGCAGATATTTCTTGAATGCATTAAAAATGAGGAGAGATGAAGTTCAAGTGAGCTTAGAGTATCAAACAGTTTACCAAGGCATTTCTTCTGATGATGATCCATTGGACTAATTACTTGGCATGAGTAACTTGTGTTTTGTTTAGTTGTTTGAAACTCTGAGTCTGTGATGTCACCTCCAGAAATGAAATCTACAACTTACATGACCATGACTCGGTTACTTTGGTACAGTCAGGAGGTAATTGTTTACTTTGCCTTTTTAACTTCAGGACTTGATTGATAAAGCAAGTTCTATATTGGTTGGAAATCGAAGCATGCTGCAGCGTATGCAAGCGACTGTTGGTGTTCCGGTGACTAGTGATTCTGAAGATGCTGCCTATTCCTGCTTTAATCAGGTCCTATTGTTTCCCATAATCCCATCCTACCTTGTGGGTGTAGATTTGTTAGAATAGCTGATCACTTCCTATTCCAGCTTTACACAGGTCGTATTTTCTATCCTATCCGGTGGGTGTAGATTTGATAAAATAGCCGAGCCCTTCTGCAATATACTTCACATATTCAACAATCAGAAAACCAGTACTAATTTGTCCACTTTCAGCAATTCAGCTTGTCATTAATTTGTACTCTTGAAATGAAGCATTATGACCTGAGTAGTAATTACTAATACTAGAGATCAGAAATGATCAGTGATATGGATTGTGTATGATTTTACTTTAAAGGTTGTCTCTTTTCCAAATGGTGCTTCGAGTTTTCGCACCATTTGCCAGCAAGCAACCAAGATCAATTTAGTGCACATCTGGCAAGGCTTTGATAGTTACTGCTAGTGACGAGCATCCACTTGGCAGTGTCTTCACTGCTTGGGCCTTGCTACATTTTCTCTGTCTTGATATTCTATTGTGCTTTTCTTGTGTGTATTGTTCTGTACAATAGCCTAATGATCTGTGTTGTAATCTTCTTGATTAACTTAAAGCAGATTATCGAGGAGTGGACAGCTCATGTTAGATTGAGAACAGGTATTGACACTTGAGTCTTGACATGTCTAATACTCTGATTTCTGTTTCTTTTTCGTTCACTGAGAGTCTGAGAGGCATTTTTCCTTGCATGAATGGGTTTGGAATTCTTCATATTAGTCCTCAAAGGACGTGAAGAATGTCCAGTTGGGGAAAACACATTATTTTTTTCTTATTCTTTTATGCTGTGCACAAGAGTCTCTGCTAGTCTTCGCTAGTGACCCCACCTGAGGTGGGTCTTACACTAGGCATTGTTGCTGTTGTTAATTGTGCAGAAGTGTGTTGCATATTCCTAATTGATTTATCTGCTCATACTCGCATCTGTTTATGAAACACCGCTTTTCAATTCAGAAGTTACTGCTAATTTCCATTTCCCTTCAAAAAATATTGTGAAGCAATTGTAAGTATTGGAATGAAATGTTGTGTTAAAAATGCAGGTGACGAGGAGGATGACAATGCAACAGCGGATATTAACAAGTTGATGTTTGCATCAATCGTTCGAAGTACTTGATTTGATTGTCCTTGCTGCTGATTATTCGCTTAAATCAACATTCTCCGCTGCGTTGGTGGCGGTGGTTGGGCAAAAGAATGTACAGCTTAGAGAAAGAAGTTTGTTTCATGTTGGAGGGATCTCATGGAGCCATTTCCACGTTATGTGATTGACTGATTGTCGTGCTATACATTAAGAGTGATGTATTAACTTGACTATTGTGGGTGATTTAAGGCTCCAAGAAAAGAAAAAGTGGTTTTGAGTTTTTTTTGTTTACACTTGCAGGCTGCTTGGATTAGTAACATGTTGAGCATGCCCCTTATTTTCCAATATCCTAAGTCCTAAGCACAGCATTGACTTTGAAACAAACGAAACATTATTGTAACCATGTTTTTTGTTTAAATTCCATCTTAATTTCTCGCGATTTTAACAATACTGAACATTCTAGATCCATGATAACTGTTTCTCCATATTCTTGCAACCACTTGAGATGAGTCTATTAGATGTCCATAAGGGTTGAAAATGGAAGGGTCTCCCTTTAGGTCTAAGTATCGGCTCTATATTGAGACATAGTGGGATATGATCTGAGCAAGTGAATTGTATTCGTACTTGATAAACTTGACTATTGAGCTTTTTAAGCTCCTTGAAACTAAAATGCAAAGGTAGAATCACACTCATAAGAAGGTCCCGATAATACAACTCCTAATGCTTAAGGATAATTAACAACATCCAATATTTCAATCAATTACTTTAATTTGATCAGCGTGTAACTCCAAATTTGACATTCTTTCAGAGTAGTACTATACTGTTAACTGAGAGGCATACTATATCAAAAAACAATTGCTACTACGACACATTCTAAGAGACCATCTATTTCCTTCCAAACTAAAATGCAAAATTGATAATAATAATAATAATAATAATAATAATAATAATAATAATAATAATAATAATAATAATAATAATAATAATAATAATAATAGCGGTGATTATTTGCGGGCTCGGACTGGACTCAAATTGGGTTTTTGATGAAAAAATATCCAATGAACCTAAAATTTGTTGTCATTGTTTGCACATCAGGGATCAATATTGTTGCTATGACTCGCCCTATTTACGGGTCAGGCTTGCCCTTGGGCTAACAACGAGATTTAAAAAAAATTAATTTCCAACTAAATTTCAAGAATTTTTCTTTGTTTGCAATAAGTAATATTACTATGAATATGCAACCTAATTGCAAAATCATGACTATGAGGTATTTTAAATTAATTTCGGTTCCGATTTCGATTCTGGTTCCTACTATTCACCGATTCCGGTTTCTAAAAGTTGTGAATTTGAATTGGTTAGTATCGGTTTTCGTTTTTTGGAATTAGAATTGAAATTTGTTATAACCGGTTTCTGTTTTTCGGAATTGGAATTGGTTATCGATTCCAGTTCCAGTACTGGGTACCCGGATTTTTTCTCACCCCTACTTAGTGGTATTACCTCATTGTAGCTCCCATTTGTAAACCTTATTAAGGGTCACATCCATTCCTTGAATTAGAGACTCTCTTTCCCATTTTGAGAGGGGTACAAACTCATAAAGTCTTTGTCTTGTTAGGGAAGGGTGATGTGTTTCACCTACGAGTTGTATATGAAAGAGTTCATATAGGTTTGCGTTCCTAGGTATTCTTCTAACCCGTCTTAGTTTATAATTAATCGACCCTCCAATGTCTACATAAAACTGAACGCTCTCTTGATTGATTTTGTACTTGAAAAAAGAAAGGAGATATTAGAGTAGGATACAAACCACAAAAAGTGATGCAAAACCTATCACTTCCCATCTCTTTACCTCACAACCATTTAGTCCAAAGAAGGTCGTGAAAGAGATGGAAGCAAGGGAAGTGAACACAGAAATGTTCGATTTGGCTTGTTAAATTAATTGGATACAGAAACCCCAACAAACAAAAAGGAAGTTACATGTTGTGGTAAAGTGGTTATATGCTTTAAAAGCATTTGGAATAATGCCTAATAAAATAGACAATACAAAACACACAGTTGAAAGGGGTTAATGGTTTTGTGACAAAGTCACTGTCTAAGAGAGTTGTACTATGCTTAATAAGAAAGTAGTGAAGTGTTGTTAAAATGGCTGCACCGATCCCCAAAGCGGAAATGAGAATTAGAAATTTAGGTTTATCATACTTAATTTCAATAACAGCTTTTTTGTGAAGAATACACATTTGAAGTGACTTAGAAGGTTGGCTAAGATAAAAGGTGGAAACGAAGAAAAGAGTCACAGCAAGAGATATGAAAAATGTACCAACGTACAAGAATGCAAGCCTAACGTGTAAACTAGTCATTTTAAGGATCATTCATTTTCTACCCAATAAACATCCTTAATTCAAACCCATAAGTTATCTTTGTTTTTTGTTCTTCATAAAAAGACTAAACACAACACAATAATCTGTTTTTAAATACAAATGATCACTTTGAATCAAATAGTTCCCTTGCCAAGTAACCTGGAAAAACATAACCCCACATGCATTAATTCGCAAATTAAATAAACAAAACTTATTATTGAACAATTGTAAAATAATTTAATGGTTATTTCATCATCATAGCTCTCATCTGTAAATGTTATTACGGGTCACATCCATCCCATGGAATATCATTACTATGATCACCGCAAAATTATAGTTAAATTAAATAATAACCTAACATAACACAATATAACCCAATAATAAGCAAATTGTTTTAATTACACACCATATTTATAGTATGACTCTGTCATTCGACAAAAGTTTACATTTATGTACATTGGTAAATCATTGGTTGCAATAATAATAATAATAATAATAATAATAATAATAATAATAATAATAATAATAATAATAATAATAATAATAATAATAATAATAATAATAATAATAATAATAATAATAATAATAGATCCAATTTGATCAAATTCCTTACAAAACACAAGTTCTCAATTATTCATCTTCTACCCAATAAACCTCCTTAATTCTAACTCAATAAGTGATATTTTGTTTTTTGTTCTTCATAAAAGGACTAAACACAACACAATAAAATGCATTTAAAGACAAAGGATCACTTTAAATCAAATAGTTCCATTACCAAGCAATCTGCAAAAACATAACACCACATGCATTAATTCAAAAGTAATGGCAACTTAAATAAACAAAACTTATTATTGAACAATTGTAAAATAATTTAATGGTTATTTACTTATTGTAACTTCCATTTGCAAATGTTTTTACGGGTCACATCCATTCCTCGAGTTACGGAATCTCTTTCCCATTTTGACAAGGGTACAAACTCATACAATCTTTTTCTTATTTGGTAAGGATAATGTGTTTCACCTACGGGTTTTACATGAAAAAACTCATATGGGTTTGTGTCTCTAGTTATTATCTAACCCGTCTTAGTTTATAATCATCTGAGCATTGAATTTTCTCTTGGTTAATTTTGTAGTTGACTAGGGAAAGCATATTAGAGTACAGCACAAACGACAAAAAACCATCCAAGAGCTATCACTTCCTTCCTCCCTGTTCACCTCACATCCAATTAGTTCAATTAGTCCAACCCTGTATCTCATTACTATGATCATCGCAAAATTACAGTTAAATTAAATAATAACCTAACCTAACACGATATAACCCAATAATAAGCAAATTGTTTTAATTAAACACCATATTTATAGTATGACTATGTTATTCGACAAAGGTTTGCATTTATGTACATTGGTAAATCAGTTCTTGCAATAATAATAATAATAATAATAATAATAATAATAATAATAATAATAATAATAATAATGGTGCAATTTGATCATTCATTTTATTTATTTACTCGTTAATTTTCGAATTGGAAGCCCAATAATTTACCTCCTATTTAGAATGGTGCAAAAGCAATAAATATGATTCCGCTAGTCAACTAAAGGAGAAGTTATAAAACACAACTTCTCAATCATTCATCTTCTACAAAATAAACAAAAAAGAGATTGATACAAAAAGAAGAATCATTCATCATTCTCTCTCTTCCCCTTCCCTTTCTCTCACTCCTCCCTTCACCCTTACCCACAATCACACTCTCTCCTCCCCTACCCCTTGTCGACGCCGCCTCACTGTCACCACCATCACCCAACCACCACCTCACAGGCCACCGTCGTGGTTAACGCTGGCCGGAGACCATGACGGTGGCCCCTACCAGCACAGCTTACCCCTCCCCCTCTCTCTCCCCCCCTCGCCCCCAAACCCTTGTTTTCTCTCTCCTCACCGCCCCACCATCCCACCGCCCTGGCCACGGCTGAGATCGACTCCGGCCATCGACCTCAGCCATGGCAACCCCGTAATCACCACATCCTCTTCCCTCCCTCGGAAATTTATTCGAAAACCCAAAAAAAAAATCGAAAACCCCCAATAAAATCGAAAACTCATGAAACGAATACGCTAGGTCAAATTGAGGCTGGGTGAAAGCTAGAATGACATGATTCGTCCTGAAATCTATGGGTAAATTGCAAAAAAAAAAAAAAAAAAAAAAAAATGGTGGCTCGTGAAACACACGTGCCTTCCCGAGATTAGGATGCCTCCTAATCTCGAGATCATATAATTTGCGCCCACTTACTCACTGGGTGGATAAAATATTTTCCAAACATTAATTCAAACTCAATAAATGATCTTTATTCTTCGTAAAACACAACATAATAATCTGCGTTTTGATTTGAAAACTTGAAAACAAATGATCACTTTGCATGAAATAGTTTCATAGCCAACCTGCAAAAACATAACATTGCATGCATTAATTCAAAAGTAATGGCAAATTAAATAAGCAAAACTTATTATTGAACAATTATAAAATATTTAATGGTTACCTCATCATCCTAACTCATTCATCAAGCGGCTCCCATTCGTATATCTCATTATAAGCCAAAACCATAATTCGAGTTATGAAATCTCTTTCCTATTTTAATAAGGGTACAAGCTCATCTTTTTTTTTTTGTTTTGTCATTTGGGGTTTAGATGAAAAGGCTCATATTTGTTTGTGTCTCTTGTTCTTTTTGTAACCTGTTTTAGTTTACAATCGTCTAACACTTCAATACCTACATAAATTTGAACAATTTTATGTTTAAAGTTGTAGTAGATTATGGAAGACAAAAAGAGATGCCAGAACTATTACTTCCCCTCTCTTTACCTCACACCCAATTAGATCAAATAATGTCGTAAAAGAAATTGATTCAAGAGTAGTGAACAAAGAAATATCTGATTTGGAAAAATCGATTGGATTCAGAAACTCCAACATATGAAAAAGACGGTAGATGTTGTAGTAAATTGACTACAAGCATTTGGGATAATGTCTAACATAACCGAAAATACAAAACACTGGTGAAAGAAATAGGGTTAAAGACTTTGTGACAAAATAACTCTCTAAGATCATTGTATGGTGTCTAATAAGAAAATAGTGGACTACTAACAAGTTGCATCAATCAACAAAGTGAAAAGGAAAACATAAAACTCAGGAGTGTCAAACTTAACGTCAATAACAATTTATTTTTTTTGTGATAAATACAAATGCGAAATGACTTAAAAGGTTAGCTCAATTATATGGCGCAAACGAAGCAAAGGATCGCGACAATCGTTATGAGAAATGTCGAGTAAATTTAATCTATTATCTTGATCTATATAATCGAATAATTCAAATCCCAATATTATTTCCCTTAACACATGATTGTTAAGAGATTTGTGAAAACAATTTGACCAAATCGACAAATAAAGACAAAGATATCCAAAATTGACCATAAAATAAACTAACACTGTTGTTTTAATGGAAATAATGGAGCACTCCAACCATGTACCTCATTACTATGACCACCGCAAAATTACAGTTAAATTAAACGCAAAAACTTGTTTGCGGCGGCCGCCCGGTGACGTCATCATTTTATTTATTTTTTTCACTTTTCTTGTTGCTCGTTGTAAATGGCATCTCAAATTGCATATCCGTTTCTTTTTCTCTCTCTGCGAATCCATGACAACTGTGTGGTCTCGATCTCGACGGATACCTTGCTTTCTCTCTCCTCCAAAATCAATGGCGTGATTTCGATCTAGATTATCGCGTTCTTTCTCTCTCCTCTGAAATCCATGGTCTGGTCTCAATCTATGCGAATATACTATGTTTTGAGAGTGTTTTGACGGATTTGGTGGCTAAGAAAGGTGACTGTGGATAAATCAAAGAAAATGGAGATGGAGATGGTGAGGGAGAAATGGTGGACTGTAAAGAAAATGATTGTGAGTGACAAATGCAGGCAAGCAGGGAAAAATTGGTTACAATAGGTGACTGTTTAATTATTCTGTATTTTCGTCGTTTGAGTTTTTGATTGTCTAATTGTTGTGATTTTTTGGTCTTTCTTTGGATGGATTTGCTCCATTGATGGAGGATTTTGTTCAGATTGATATTTTTTTGCCTAATGGCGATAATGATGATGATTTATGTCGTTGTTGTTGTTTCTCTGCGAGAGGGGTTTACGAGAGTAAAAATCGTAGTATCAGTTTTGGACTCCTACGCATTAGTTTTTGTATCCTAAGTATTACTTTTTTAATATTATGTATCAACTAGTTTTATATTCGTGCTTTGCACGGACTCGTAAATGTCTCTCGGAAATGTAGATAATTTTTTAGGTGATACCTCATGTCTGTTGTATTCCGCACAACTAATTTTATATTTGACTATTTTTATATAAAATGCCCTTCTAAATTGATCTACATCTAAAATAAAATGAATGTAAAAAATGATTAATTTATGAACATAATTTGAGGATACTTCAAACTTCACAAAAGAATAAGAAAATATAATTTAATGAAGTAAGATTTTTATATTTTAGAGTTACGTAACTTAATATATTTTATTTTGTAGTTTGAAATAATAAGCAAACTAATCATATAATCAAATCGAGTGATATTGATCATTTAGCACTTGGATCATGATTTGTTAAGATATGTGACAAAGTTGCAATGTGACGTCAACATGTCATCTTTACACGATCACTCCCTTGTATGTGGCGTTTACATGTTATCATTGCATGGTAAGGACCCAACTTGTAAAGGTCACATATATCTCCGTTGAAAGAACTAAAATTATTTTATTTTTTAATATAAAAATATGCTAATAAATATGTAATAAAGTTAACTAATTTTGAGGCATTAAGGGGAAACACTTGGATGATGAGTTGTTAGGCTATGTGGCAAGCTTTGATATATGGCAACTTCGGTGTCACTGTCACACGATTTTGGGCCTCTATGTGGCGTCTTGCATGTCGCGCACACAAGAAAAGAAAAAGAGAAACATTTTTACTAATATATTTAATAAGGACATTAAAATTTTATGCTTTGAAATTATAAATATTATTTGTGAAATACATTTAATTTTATGTTAACAAAAATTTTATGCATAGGATGCATGCTAATTCTTAAAAATAATAGTATAATTTCATAATTTACTTCTAAATATCTAGTTGATCTACATCTAAAATAGAATGTATGTAAAAATTGATTGATTTATGAACATAATTTGAGCCTATTTTAAAAGTTCCAAAGAAAAAAAATAAAGATTAATTATTCTCTCTCTAGTTAAAAATCACTCTCTTATTGTAATTGGATTTTTGGTAATTGAATAAAATCAATTAGTGGTGAGCAAAAAACTTCCACCTTCTAAAGTTATAATCAACAATTTGATCCTAAATATTTATTTCTTAAATGTGTTAGGTAGTTCAACGTTCGTAAATTTCAACATAATAACTTATAATAAGGAGTGTTACTTGAATCTTACTTTTCGTTTGCGTGACATTTGTATTACATAAGTATGTCTAAAGTGCTATATTAAAGTCTTAATTAATTTGCTAATAAAGCATTGGAGTAGATGATGAGTTGAAGTTCATGTTTCATCCCCCACACGAAATGTCCGTCCATATGACATCTGTATATGAAAAATGACTCCATTTTTCTTATAAATATAAAATATTTATTAACAAATTCAAAATGTTTAGAATATATGTTTTTATTAACAAATTCAAAATGTTTAGAATATATGTTTTCATTACTAATATTCAAGTGTGATTTACAACTAATATAATATAAATATGGATATCGTAAGTGTCTTATCCAATTAATTTATACCAAACATTTTCAAAATCAATCCAATCAACTATGATTTATTATTTTTAGATTTATGTAACTTAAGATATGTTTTTTTATAATTTGAAATGATATGCACATAAATCAAATAATTAAATTCGAGTAATAATGAATTCTGACACTTGAATTGATCCGTTAAGTTATGTGGCCAAGTTGTGCACATATGACATCTATGTGTCATCTTCACACGAACATTTCCTCTTATGTAGCATCCTACATGTCATTACCGCATGGAAATGACCAACTTTTATAGGACATATATATCTCATTTTGAAGGTTTTTTCAAATCCAATCCATTGAAGTAATATTTATAATTTTTCGACTTATGATGAGGCATTCATGAGTGACACTTGGATGAAGAGTTCTTAGGTTATGTGGCAAGCTTTGCTTACATGACGCTTAGGTGTCATCGTCACACGAATTTACACCTTCTATGTGGTGTCCTATGTATCATGCCCACACGAATTGGACTCACTTTTATACGTATACCAGTGTGACACCTATGTGTTATCTTCACACGAACATATCCCTCTCATGTGGCGTCCCACCTGTCATCCTCACACGAAAAGAACCCAACTTTATAGGACATAGTATATATGTATCTCATTTTGAAGTATTTTCTGAACTTGTTCCAATGGAGTAAGAATTATAATTTTTAAATTTGCATAAAAAAAGTTATTTTATTTTATAATGTGCATAATATATATTATTAATAATTATATTATGTTGTATTTATGATCACGCATTAATGATTGACCCACTTGGATGGGTGGCTGCATACGTGTCATCACCACAAGAATCTGGGCACTGCGTGGCATCCCACGTGTCGCCCTCTCATGAATATAGGCGCTTGCATGGCATCCCAAACATAATTTTAGCTTATATCAAAATTCTAAAAAGAAAAAAGGAGATAAAGATTAAGAAACGTCTTTCTTCGAGTATACTAAGACCTTATTCTCTCAATTTATTTTTAGTTCAATTTAGTTTAATCTAATTCAGATTAGTTAAGTAGATCATGTAGGAACGTACCACTTAAATAAATTTCATTTATGTTATAAAAGATTGAAGGTCAAGTTAAATACATATGACATAAAATAGTTAAGGTATTGTAAGCTCGAGGTGTCATTTATTGTTATTTAACCAAGTTGTACACATGTAGCATCTACATGCAATCTTCACACGAACATTTCCTCTTATGTGTCATCCTACATGTCATCACCGCCTGGAAATAACCCAACTTTTATAAGACATATATCTCATTTTGAAGCTTTTTTTTCAAATCCAATCGATTGAAGCAAGATTTATAATTTTTTGACTTATGTAACTAAAGTTTATTTATTTATTTTGTAATATAGAAAAATGCTAATAAATATGTAATAAAGCCAACTAATGATAAGACATTAATGAGTGGCACTTGGATGGTGAATTGTTAGGCTATGTGGCAAGCTTTGCTTATGGGGCGCTTAGGGGTCATCATCACTCGAATTTACACCACCTACGTTGCATCCTACGTGTCGTGCCCACACAAATTGGACTCACTTGAGTTGTTAGGCTATGTGGCAAGCTTTGTTTACATGACGCTTAGGTTCCATCGTCACAGGAATTTACACCTCCTATGTAGTGTCCTATGTATCATGCCCACACGAATTGGACTCACTTTTATACGTATGTGGCACCTATGTGTTATCTTCACACGGACATATCCCTCTCATGTGGCGTCCCACCTGTCATCCTCACACGAAAAGAACTCAACTTTATAGGACATAGTAAATATGTATCTCATTTTGAAGTATTTTCCGAACCTGTTCCAATGGAGTAAGAATTATAATTTTTAAATTTGCATAACAAAAGTTATTTTATTTTATAATTTGAATAATATTATAATAATTATATTATGTTGTATTTATGATCACGCATTAATGATTGACCCACTTGGATGGGTGGCTTAGGTGGCGGCATACGTGTCATCACCACACGAATTTGGGCGCTGCGTGTCATCCCACGTGTCGCCCTCACATGAATATAGGCGCTTGCGTGGCATCCCACGTGGCGTGGCCACACGAAATGAACTCACTTTTATAACGGACTCGTGAATAATTTCAATGAGATTAACCAAATTATTGTTGATATTTTATATTAGATTATACTTAATATATTACTAAATGTATATATTCGCATTATATTTAGATATCTCATATTCATATTTTTACTAAAAATGATTATGGTAATAAATTCGAAGATCAATCATCTTTATTCTAATATTACTTTTTTTATTAGTGTTTTGTATGCCTTTAACTTTAAAAATAAATCTAATATAAATACTTACTCTAAAATAAAAATAACAAATATTTCACCTAGTATTATCAATATTATAATAATTCACTTAAAGGGTGTACATATATAAATATAAATCTGTTCGATGTTATAGATGTGAACAATCGTCATGTAGAATATAAGAGTTATGATTTTTAGAGTTGCCCAAAAAAAAAATTTGTAATTTCAAAAAATAATACGTTAGAAATCATCATAAGTGTGATATTTCGTTATTGTAACTCATGTAATTAATGAGGATGCATTATTGGATGAGACATGCATGATTTTTTTAGTTGACAATCATACTTGTCAACTCCACATGAATATGAGTCGCTTAGTTGGTGTCCTATATGTCCTTCACACACAAAAAGGATCGAACTTTAATTGTGTAGGTCAAATATAAGACATATATATATATCTCATTTTGAAATACTTGTTAATTCTTCTAATCCAATTATGTAAGAATTACAAATTTTTAAATTGAGTGACAAAGTTATTTCAGATTATAATTTAAATGATAACTAATAAATTTATTATGTGATATTAATTAAGTCAATAAATGATGATGCATTAATGCGTGTGCCACTTGGATGACTTGCTTGCGTGTCAGTTTATATGTCAACCCAACACGAATATGGACCTCCTATGTGGCAGTTTACGTGTCAATCCCACACGATATGGCTCGCAAAGGTGGCGCACCCATGTCGTCACCACACGAATAATGACCCGATTATGTGGCGACATACGTTTGAACTCCACACGAATATGACTTCTTACGTGACGCTTATGACTCTTATTCTAAAATAAAATTAAAAAAATTCACCTAGAGTTATCAATATTATTATAATACACTTAAGGGGTATTTCTATAAATTTATTCATTGTTTTAGATGTGAACCATCGTCATGTAAAATATAAGAGATATAGTTTCTAGGGTTGCGCAACAAAAATTATTTGTAATTTTAAACAATAATACGTAAAAAATCATAAGTGTGATATATATATCATAATTATAACTTAGGTAGTTAATGAGGATGCATTATTTGATGAAACTTGCATGGTTTTGTTAGTCGGCAATCATACGTATCAACTTTACACGAATATGGGTCACTTAGTTGGTGTCCTATGTGTCCTCCCACACAAAAAGGATCGAACTTTAAGTGTGTAGGTCAAATATAAAACAAATGTATCTCATTTTGAAGAACTTTTCAATTCTGGTCAATTATGTAAGAATTTTAATTTTTTAAATTGCGTAAAAAAAGTTTTTTAGATTATAATTTAAACAATACGCTAATAACTATATTATGTGATATTAATTAAGTCAAGTAATGATGATGCATTAATGTGTGTGACACTTGGATGACTTGCTTGCGTGGCGGCTTATGTGTCAACCAAACACGAATATGGCTCTCCTACGTGGCAGTTTACGTGTCAACCCCACACGATGTGACTCGTAAGGGTGGTGTCCCCGTGTCGTCACCATACGAATAATGACCCAGTTATGTGGGTACTTACTTGTTAGCTTCACACGAATGTTTCTTTGTCAATATACCATACGATTATGTTTAAGAATTATTGTCACAAAGTAATCTATACTCGTATAGTCATATTTGATTGGTGTGACATCTTCAATATTGTTACACTGCCCATTTTTATATTTTAGTAAACAAGTACGAGAAAATGAAAAGGAAATGACTTTATTTTGGGTAGAAATTTGCATTTAAGGGTAGTTTGAGGTTTATAAAAGGACAATATAAGGGATAAATTTGAGCATTTATGAGAGGGAATATTATGTCAAAATGGAGGGAAAACATCCTAAGAATATGAAATCAAAAACCAACACTAAAGTATCATTTTAAGGACGATTTACAAAAATGATTACTAAGAATAGTTAGAAAACAAACATATGAGTATCAATATGGTTTGAAAAAAACATTAGCCATCATCTAAGTCATAACTCATAAGCACAAGGGTGTCAATTCCATCCGAATTTGTTCTCTCTGCCTCATTACTGTTGTGTGGATCATATTGTATACCTCTATGCTACCCGCAGTATATTTAGTTGCCACCTGACAATAATAGTTTTCTTGTAGTGTGTCAACATACTCAACACATTGGAAGAAACATACTCTCATTCGGGAAGGCGAGGCGAGGCTAGTCGAAGTTTAGGATTTGTCAGCGCTACATATCACTAGATCATACTATTTTATGTTTTGAGGCATTATCTGAAATTACATCTCGAATCTACCATCCAAAGCCAAAACTTCAAGATAACAAAATGTTTGGCAAGAATTTTTGAAGTGATCTTACTGATAATTTTCATCTAAATCAACTCTTGGATAATGGTAGTTTATCTTTAATTTTGGACATTGAATCTTTTGTTAGCCAAATTGAATTACCCACACGGTGGGTAACCCTAAGAAGATCGAGAGAATTGTAAAAAGAAGATAGAAAGAGTGTTGAATAATAGTGCCACAAGATTAATAAGTATACCTCGCACGTGAAAATTGGCATACGAAAAATTGATGTGTGCATATACCCCCTAAACAACGCCACTTGAATTCTCAATTACTCTTGTGTTCAAAACATTTGATTTAATTGTCCTTATTGCTGATTATTCGTTTAAATTAACATTTTTCATTGTGTTGGTGGTGGGGTGGACGAGCAAATTACTATACAACTTAGAGAAATAAGTTAGTGTCATGTTGTAAAGTTCTCAATGTAGCCAATTCCACATTCTGTGACGGTTGTGCGATACATTAACAATGATAAATTAACTTGACTATTGTGTGTGATTTATGGGCTCCAAGAGAAGAAAAGTGGTTTGAGTTTTTGTTTGAACACTTGCATTTTTAGGTTGCTTGTGCTTCGGTTAGTAAAATGTTGAGTGTACCCCTAATTTTTATTATCCCAAATCCTAACCACAATCGTAACTTTACGTATATGTGTTACTAAAATCGAGCATCAAACTGAGTCCAAATTCACGTCATCTCATTCTTTTATTTTGTTGCTTTGAATTCACAAAATTTAAAATTCGATTAGAACGACATCTAATCCCTTCATTTAGTTTACTTTTGCAATTTTAATTTAATTTGGTTTTATACCTTACTTTATCTTATTTGTTTTGAGGTTTGATTCATTTGAAAAGAACTCGACCTTTATGTCCAATTCTCAATGCTCCATACTTCCACGTAAAAGAAATCCATTGGTGAAATAGAGTGAGACACCATTTGTGTATTACCCAATTTTGTTCCAATCCGTTGGCAATGACAAACTAAGAAGAAGACTATAGGTACAATTGTAGCTTCAATTAATCATCTTTATTTAATGGAAAATTCGATAACTTTTGTCACCAAACTGGACCCGGCACTAACGCCGTCGAACTCCGTCCAACTCCGTCATACTTAAAGCTAATTTAACTATAATCCAAGTTTTTATTTCAATGACATTAACTCTAGCTATTAAAAATAAAAATAAAAAAAAAAAAAATCCTCTCCATTCTATCTCTTCCGACTTCTATCAAACCACCCACCTTCCCCCTTCAACCACCACCACCTAACCTCATTTCTTGTCTCCATTACCGCCACCTCCGCCACCGCCACCACCACCAATTCGTCCCCATCGCCACCATCGCCGAAGGATGAATTGAGGAGGATTGAATTGTTCGTTCCCAGTTCCCAGCCCTCTGGCCTTCAATCGACATCAGAAGAAATCAAATTGGATGCCCTTAAAGCAGCACAACAGAGCCGAAGAATTCAAATCACTTCGCAGTCAAATCTGTGTTTTAGGCTTTTGATTTCCGCTCATTTAAGGTGATGATCGATGAGTCGCGATTACTAGTAATGAGTAGCAGAACATATATGAAGAGTCAGTGACAATGACTAACTATGGTGTAATCAAATTTAAGGTTCTATCATCTTCTAGTAGAGTAGTCTTGAGATTTTAGTGGCATGAATAAATCCATGGATTTACTTGATCTTCATTCCTTGTTGCAGAGCATGTCAAGATTTTGAGTACATTTGACGGTTATTTTTTTTTTTGGGAAAATTTACATTTAACAGATTTCTGTTCCTTTTATTTATAGCTTTTTTCACATTTTCTTGGTGGTTGTGAGAGGGAGAAGGAAAGGGGTAGTCGGAATATGGTGGTGGTGGCGGGCTGGTGGCTGAGCTTGTGATGGTGAGTAGGAGAGAGAGAGGGGATGGTGTGGTCTTTGGTGGTGGTGTACTGGTGGTGGAGGTGGAGGTGGGCAGTGGGCTAAGGGCTGAGATGGTGAGTTCTTGTGACATTGAAATAAAAACTTGGATTATAGAAGTAGTTAAATTAGCGTTAAGTCTGACGGCGTTGGACCCAGTCCACTTTTGCAACAAAAGTTACAACTTGGAATTATTATTATCAAACTTTCATAGAAATATTCGATTTCTTTTGGATAAATTGGGAAATTGAGATTCCCTTTGATAATGTTTCTTTTCCCCCTTGTAATCAACAACAGGCACCAACTTTTTCTGCTAAAACCTCAAAATCCAGTGAAGCAACAAACCGGGCATAAGCTGTTGAAGATTTATAGTTTTTTTTGCTTTCTGGGTTCCGAAACTATACAAAAATGGCGGCTCTTCAAGCTATCTGCTACAAGCGAGGTTCACTTCAGCTACTTGATCAGGTCTCTCTCTCTCTTTTTTTTTTTTTTTTTTTGTGTGTGTGTGTGTGTAAAAAATCAAGTTGGGTTCTTTTTTTAATAAAAGATGCTAAACTAGTCTTAATCTGTTGTTGATGTTGGGCAGAGGAAGCTTCCGTTGGAGACTGTCTACTTGGACATTCAAAATGCTTCTGATGGATGGTATATATATCTATAAGAGTTCCTCATTTTCTTTTTTGATGCCCCTAAGTTATGTTGGTCGTTGGATACTATTTCCATGATTAGCTACTTAGCTTTTGATTTTGTCAGTTATGCTGGGAAAACTCAGAAATTGTCGAGCGAAGGATATCATTTAGTTTTAAGCTTGGTTATTTTGTGTAGTCAATTTACTTATATGAGATTGTACATGATGAGGGAGAATTCGGCTAATGGTTATATGTGATCTGTGAAATTTGGTTAGGGGTAATTCAGCTTCATTTGAATCATTTTTCTGTATATAAAAGGGTTTGCAGTTGCCAGTTGTACTTTAGACCATTGCAAGTTTAAGGGTAAAATGCAACTTTGCAATAAGAAGACTAAGGTTTTGTTGGGTGTACTATCCTATATATCAGACATTCTGACCCACTACCCGCTAAGAGAGAGCTGTGACCTGTGAGAGACACTAGTAATGTGGTATGGTGTAGTTGTAGTAACAATATAGTATGTGACTTCAACAATCAAATTACCAGACCTATCTTTAAATTCTACCTACTTAGGCACAAGCCATGAGTGTTTCTCCAAACATATACATGGTGTTAACTTCACCCTGGAACTAATGTTAGAGGTTATATTGACTCGTTTGACGCATGGAGCTCTTTAATTGCTGTAAAGTGTATACACAATGGCAAGTTTTTGACATCATATTACTTGGAGGTTTGTTACATTGTACTGCTAGGGTCATCATTAGCTAGCTAGGTGTTAGAGTACTAAATTTGGAAGTAACTATTTTGTGAGCTCAGTCATCTTGTGCTGTAAGGCCTATAACACTAAGAGCTTTGGAACAGCATTCTACTTTAGGAGTATTCAGAGCAAGAACTGTCTTTGGTGGCTGGTACCCTAGAACCGAAGACTAGAGACAATAAAAACTGTTTGGCATAGATTTGATTTCATGGCTATCTAGTTCCTTGTATTTGGAAGTCTTTGAATAGTTTGATCTTATCACCATATAGAGTTCTACTTTGTTATGATTTCTTCCAATGTTGTGGAGGGTGCTGCGCTCTCCGTGCTTCAGGGACATGTAATTTTTTTCTGCTTAGGAAGGAGTGACTGAAGGACGGTCTTTTGCAACTTTTCAATAAAATGAAATCCTAAAATGGATTGACTAGTTTGATCTCTCATATCAGACGGAAGACGCGGATTGCTAATTGTTTTTGCGTCTTCCCTATATGAATAGAGCCTGCTCTGCTCCTGAAATCCAATATATGACATAAGCACCTAACTAAGCCAGTATGGCGCCCCTGTTATGTTAGCGTCTCTAATCTTATCTATTGGTTGGAGCATGTAATTCAGGGAGCGCTTAAAATGTAGTTAAACAGATTAAATGGGGTAAGACGCAATTGTCGGGGTGAACTAGCGAAAAAACCCCTCTGAATTGGCCTTGAAGAAAGGAACCTGTTGAAAATAGTTGCCTACTTTACTCCAGTGCCTCCAAAGACGCTCCCCCCCATCAGGTGGGGTTGAAATAATTGCCTATTTAAACAATCTATTTCCTTGCTTCAGGACTGCAATAAAGGAAATGGTTGTTCGTGGAGCACCTGCAATTGCTATTGCGGCTGCACTCTCTTTGGCAGTAGAAGCATTTAACTTGGAGACATTCCATGGGACCCCTGATGATGCAGCTTCTTTTCTAGGACAGAAATTGGAATATCTGGTCACTAGGTATCTTACAGTGCCATCAACTTGAAGTTGCTCTTGGGTAGAAGCTTTGGTTTTTAACCAACATCTAATCTCATTGATTACGTTTGCCCAATGGTTGTTGAATATTGCATACATTGTATGTGTGTACAGCCGTCCGACTGCTGTCAACCTCTCAGATGCTGTTACAAAACTTAAACAGATTATATCAAAAGCTGCTTCCACCTCTGCAGAAGCAAAGGATGTATTCCAGGTATGGGGAAAATTGGTCCTTATTCTTTCTTACTCGTCTTCATCGGAATTGACTTGCTCTGACAGTTGATTCACTGTATTCTCCAGACTGTTTTTTTCATCTTGACTATACAGCAATTTCCTTTACCTTAAAAAGAATCTTAACTATAATTACTAATTAGGCTTGACCATTAAAATTTGTCGCATAGGCTTATATTGAAGCTTCTGAGATAATGCTTGAGGACGACGTTGCTTCAAACAAGGCAATTGGTTCTTATGGAGCTAGTTGTTTTCAGAAGCAGTTGAGAGATATCAAGAAAATGTCCATCTTGACTCATTGCAACACTGGCAGGTATGCTTTTTCCGGAAATGGTGGTCCTTGCCATTCCCTCCACTGAGCTATCTGAGCATGCTTCTCACAAACCTACAATTACATGCTCTGGAATCATATCCTTTTCCCCTAGATTTGAGTTACTTGACATTAGATTCTGATTGTTCTGTTGTGTTTCTTGATAGTCTTGCGACAGCTGGATATGGTACCGCTTTGGGGGTGATTCGTGCCCTTCATGCCCAAGGAATTCTTGAGAGGGCCTATTGTACAGAAACTCGACCTTTCAACCAAGTGAGTATGTATGAAGTCTTACTCAAAATGAAGGCTGCTAATCAAAACTCGAAATGGGGTTAAAAAAATTTACAAAAATAGGCTGCAGGGTTATCATATCATTGTACCCAAAATGTTGGCTATTGGATTCATAGGTGAGTTTACTTTGAGTTGTTTATCAGGAAATATGTTACATATGAAAGAAAGTTGCATTGATGCATTGGCATTTATGCATGATAAATTGATAATCCAATATGGTAAGTAGAAAGTCACATAACATTGTCTTGTGGGTGGACCAGACATTGATCTTCAGTGGAGTAGGAAGCTATTAAACAAATATTTTCTCTTTTATTTGATTAATGTGATTTTTAGGAATGTGGATGAAAAGGGAAAAGATGGATTTCATCTCATCAGTATCTATGTTACTGAAAGAAAGTGGCATTGATGCATTGGCATTTAGGCACGATAATCGAGCAAATGGTGGGGGCTCAGTTGGTAGAGCTCCCATGTCTCCAACCTCTTGGTTGGGAGTTCGAGGTACATTGACTCAATTGAGGGGGGTATCTTATGTTATGGGCCTTTGGGCCACCCCCTCCCATGCTGTAATGGTCTAAGAGCCCAGTTTCCTTGCCTATTGAATAAAAATTGATAATCCAATATGGGTAAGTAAAAAGGTCACATAAGATCGTCTTCTGGGTGGACAAGACATTCATGTTCAGTGGAGTAGGAAGCTTTTTAAGAAGTGTTTTAGACCTCACTGTAATAGTAGAGAAATCGCTTAGAAAACATTGGGAAAAATAATGAGACCTCACTGTAATAGTAGAGAAGGCTTGGGGTAGGTTTGGTGGCACAGGGTGGTGGGAAGCCATGCTCGGTACCCAAAAATCGTGGAGTAGACGCGCCCAGTGCATAACTTTCATAATGGTAGGCACTTCATGTCGCATCACTTGCCTTCCTTCGCCCACAAGCCCTCTCTCAAACAACTGCCCACTAAGAGTTTTATAAGGTTTAGTGGTTTTAACAGGATACCGGGGTTTTGAGAGTTTAGAGAACTATTTTCCAAAAGTTCCACCTCAAACTTTTCAAGTATATTATTAAGTTACGGAAAAAAAATCACAAAGTGTAGCTATTTAATTTAATTTTTAATTAAAAAAATACGCTGAAAAATAGAAACAACATCAAAAAAATTAGAAATCACTTCAAACAAATTTGGAAAAATTATGAGACCTCACTATAATAGTAGACTAAGTAGAGAGAGCTTGGGGTATGTTTAGTGGTACGAGCTCACCCAAAAATCGTGGATTAGCCTCCGATGTCCAGTAAGAGGCCCTTCCAATCCTAACCAACGACCCGATAACCTCCCTAGGGGCCTCGGTTGTCCTGTGCGATGTGGTGCAAAAATATCCACCTTCATTCGGGGCCTCCCGGAAGCTCAAAAACGTGGATTATAGCCTTCATTTTCGGCTTCTTGGGGCTCGGGTGTCATTTTTTCCCAAAGTTCTCCGGGGGGTCTATCATGACCCTAGACGACCCTCGGTGCTCTGGGAGGGTTATACGGATCCCCAAACTTTGATATCACTCATGCCTTTGGGGTTCCGAGTCTTACACCAGTGTCCAGTAAAACGCCCTTTCGAGCCTATCAGGGACCAGATAAGCAACCCCAAAGGCCTCCCATGTCCCTTAGGGGTGCTCCGTGCGATGTTGTGCGAAAATATCCACCTTTGTTCCGGGCTCCCAGAAGCCCAAAAAACGTTAATTAACCTTCGTTTTAGGTATCCTAGGGACCCGGGTGTCATTTTTGCCTAAATTTCTCTGGGGGATCTATCATGATCTTAGAGGATCCTCGGTGCTCCTGGAGGGTTATAACTTATACGGATCCCCCAACTTTGATATCACTGATACCTTTGTTCAGACTTTTACACCATTGCCCCGTAAAACGCCCTTCCCAGCCTATCAGGGCCCCTGAGTGCCTCCCATGTCCCTTTGTGATGCTCCGGGCGATGTGGTGCGAAAATATCCACCTTCATTTGGGGCCTCCCGAAAGCCCAAAAAACGTGGATTATAACCTTCGTTTTTGGCTTCCCGGGGGCCTGGGTGTCATTTTTGCCGAACTTCTCCGAGTGGTCTTTCATGACCCTAAGGGACCCTCGGTGCTCCGGGAGGGACATCGGGATCCTCGAACTTCGATATTACCCATGCCTTTGGTGTTTCAGCTCTTATATCAATGTCCCGTAAAATGACCTTCTAAGCCTATCAGAGATTGGATAAGCAACCTCGAGGGCCTCCCATGTCCCCTATGGATGTTCCGTGCGATGTGGTACGAAAATATCCACCTTCGTTGCAGGGCCTCCCGCGAGCCCAAAAAGCGTGGATAATAGCCTTCGTTATTGTCTTCCGGGGGCCCAAGTGTCATTTTTGCCCAAACTTCTCCGGGGGTCTATCATCACCCTAGAGGATCATCGCTGCTCCGGGAGGGTCATACATATCCCCGATCTTTGATATCACTCATGCATTTGGTGTTCCGACTTTTACACCAGTGCCCCGAAAAATGCCCTTCCTAGTCTATCAGGGACCAGATAAGCAACCCCGAGGGCCTCCCATGTCCCTTGGGGGGCTCCGTGAGATGGTGGTGCGAAAATATCCACCTGCATTCTAGGGCCTCCCGGAAGCCCAAAGACGTGGATTATAACCTTTGTTTTAGGCTTCCTCGGGGCCCGGGTGTCATTTTTGCCCAAAACATCTCCGAGGGGTCTATCATGACCCTGGATTGGTCCTCGAGAGGGTCATTCGGATTCCCGGACTTCGATATCCCCCATGCCTTTGGTGTTCCACCAGTGTCCCGTAAAACGCCCTTCCAAGGCTATTATGGACCGGATAAGCGACCCCGAGGGCTTCCCATGTCCCTTAGGGGAGTTCCGTGTCATGTGGTGCGAAAATATCCACCTTCGTTATGGGGCCTCCAGAAGCCCAAAAAGGTGGATTATAGCCTTCGTTTTCGGCTTCCTGGGGGCCGGATCTCATTTTTCCCAAACTTCTCCAAAAACGTGGATTATAGCCTTCGTTTTCGGCTTTCAGAGGGTCTATCATGACCCTAGAGTACCCTCGGTGCCCCGGGAGGGTCATTCGGATCCCCGAACTTTGATATCACCCATGACTTTGGTGTTCCAACTCCTACACTAGTATCCAGTTAAAACACCCTTACAAGCCTGTCACGGAAGCCTATCACGGATCCCAGGGGCCTCCCATATCCCCTGTATGAGTTCCGTGCGATGTGGTGCGAAAATATCCACCTTCGTTGCGAGGCCTTCCGGAAGCCCAATAAACGTGGATTACATAGCCTTCGTTTTCGGCTTCCGGGTCCCGGGTGTCATTTTTGCCCAAACTTCTCCGGGGGGTCTATCATGATCCTAGAGGACCCTCGGTGCCCCGGGAGGGTCATCCGGATCCCCGAATTTCGATATCACCCATGCCTTTGGTGTTTCGGCCCTTACATTGGTGTCCCGTAAAAACGTCATTACAAGCCTATCAGGGTTCCGATAACGGATCCCGAGTGCCTCTTATGTTTTCTAAGGGTGTTTCGTGCGATGTCGTGCGATAATATACAGCTTCGTTCCGAAGCCTCCCGGAAGCCTAAAAAACATGGATTATTATAGCATTTATTTTCGGCTTCATGTGGCCCGGTTTCCGTTTTTTCCCAAACTTCTCCGGGCAAGAGGATCTTCGGTGCCTCGGGACGGTCATACAAGTCCCTGAACTCCGATTTCACGCATGGAACATGGGCGCTGGGACATGGGACATCGCGCTCGCTGGGCGTTGGGACATTGGACATGGGAGATGGGACATGGCCACATGGGCCACCCAGATTTTGTTTCAATAAATTTTTGATGTACTTAGTTCATTTTGATCCATTGTCCACTAAGATTATAGCTTTGGTAGAAGAACTGTATAATAGAGTATTCTCAAATTTGTTAAAAAAAGGCTAATAGTTGTTTTCTAAGCACTCAGTCATATATAGATCAATGTTTACATTATGACTAATCATAATAGGTAGAACTATAATGACACTATTTTATAATTTACATAGAGTGGTGAGCATAACGGTTTTGGCCTTCAGTAGTCTTTTGCTTTGGCTTAAGGGATCTCATCATCATCAGCTTCATTGGTAGAGTGACTATAACATGCTGTGTTTTGTGTGAACTTGTTGATATACAGACTTGTAAGCAGGACAATTATCTAATTACGGCCCTACTCATGCTTCCTATTGACTATGGCAGGGATCTAGGCTAACTGCTTTTGAGTTGGTGCATGACAACATACCAGCTACACTTGTAGCAGATTCTGCAGCAGCTGCATTGATGAAAGCTGGACATGTGCAAGGAGTCGTCGTAGGAGCAGATCGTGTGGCTGCAAACGGTACTTTGATAAATTATTTTCTATTATTTGAGTTCGGTGAACTGTGCTTACATACCCTATCGACAAAAATATTATGCTTTTGTTGATGCTATGTTGTATCTGCAGGTGATACTGCTAACAAAATTGGAACTTACAGCCTTGCCCTTTGTGCAAAGCATCACGGTATTCCATTTTACGTTGCTGCACCACTTACCTCTGTTGATTTGTCCTTGCCTTCCGGACAAGACATTGTTATAGAGGAAAGGTCTCCAAAGGAATTACTAAATACTCGTGGAGGACTTGGAGAACAAGTTGCCGCTTCTGGGATATCTGTTTGGAATCCAGCTTTTGATGTTACACCAGCAAACTTAATAGCTGCTATCATCACAGAACAGGTTCGTTCCTTTCCCATCCCTGTACCTTCCTCTTTTCGTTGTTCTTTCACCTCCCCCTCCCCCTCCCCTCTTTTCAGCGCTCTCACTTCTTTCCATTTCCCGCTTCACTTTCTGCATAGTCTGAAAATTTTCTGCATTTTTCCATCTTCCAGGGTGCCATCATAAAAACAGGGGATGATGCTTTTGACATCAAGGGTTTTGTGCAAAGAGTGGCCACCCAGTGACTAATTGGATGAGCTGTTGAAAGTTTGATAGTTGTGCATCCCTGATGTTGTAACCTGTTTATAATTGTGTCAGGCATTCATAAAACTCCATCTATGGCAGGCGAAAAATAATATCATTAAGATAGCAGAAATGATGTACCAGGCAGTGCAGGGCCATGATAATATACAATCTAAAATTTTAATCTATTTCATGGCTATATGGAGCAAGCTCAAACATGTATCTTTGCTAATTGCTGCTACTTTGCTACTGAGACTGAGTTTTGCGGAGAAGATGTTAGATACTATAACACTACCAACAAGACATCAAGTGCTTAACACATTCTTTTGCGGCTTTGGCAGCGATCTCTCGATTTGTTGGGACGATGTCCTATGAGGATTTCCTCATGTAACCTTTAGGTTGTTTGTTTGTATTTGTTTCTAGGTAACGATATACAACTACACAACCTTTGGTTGAGCACAAAAAAAGAAGCAGCTTAATTATTCGGTATTTCTATTGCCTATCCTATAGTTACCGTGAATTTGATCTCGGGTACTCCCACTGCAAAGGGGGGCAAATAACTACCAGTAGAGTCGGACCTATGTACAACTGCACAAGAGTATGGGGTTGTATGCAACCATATTTTTCCTCAAAAGTAACCAAGAAGGTGTGGTTGAGTGGTAGGGACTCATCCATACTTAACCAAGGTTGAGGGTTCGAATTTCGCCTTGGCATGGAGCAGCTTTAAATTCCTTGGCCAAATGTTCGACCTTTTGAGGTGCCAACAAGCCAGCGCGGGAGATAGTCATTGTGGTCGACGGTGGATACCATTGGTCGTGAACCAAAAAAAAAAAAAGTTTCCTCAAAAGTTTTCTTATCATTGCAGTTATACGTTCTTATTTTTCGTATAGTTTCTTCACAAAAACTTCTATAGAGCGGTCTTATAATTTATTTGTTATACAGCTCACTTAATTTAAATTCTGCACCCAAATATTTGCCGCCAATGGCCCACTGTAGCTGGGCCGAGGTAGCATCCTGGACCAACCCAAGTAACTGAACCAGTTGAGTCCAATTCCTTTGATCCATCTACCAAACCCAACCCAACCCAATACAGTATTTGGTAGTTCGCATTTTCGCATCTCTTATTTCTGGTTATTTTGAGTTTTGACGAGCTCAGGTGAAGCCAAAGATAGACAATTGGCAATGGCGAACGAAGAAGAAGATGAAGAGAGGGTTCTGGAAACTCAATTAGAGCTTCAATTACAAGAACAGAAGGAATCTCTCTCTGCAATCAAAGACGCTTTGACCTCTGATCCTACCAACCTCGAACTTCTCACTGTAATCTCTCTCTCTCTCTCTCTCTCTCTCTCTCTCTCTTGGTCTCTCCTAATTTCTACGGATTAATTTAGGGTTTATTCTCATTATTTCTTATCATCAATTTCTTACTTGTAATCGTGTTCTGCATTCGTTTTTGGCTCTCAAGTTTGTCTGCGCTATTGTGTTATGCTTTTTTCCAATTGCAAATTCTCTAATTAAGCTAGTATGTTTTTTTTTGGGCGAAATAGTTTAGCTCAGGAACTAGCTTAGTTTTAAGAATTTCAAGCAAATTCCTTTTCCAAAAATCTTGCAACAATGATTGTTATGGGGTTCTTTAAGGCATGCCAATCAGAGAAAGGTTAGTGAAAATCAATGGCTTGATAAAGAGGAACAATAGTGGTGGACTGGTTTCTTTGGGGTTGTAGTGAGGGTTTGTTTTCTTAGGAGCTTGAAGATTTAATGTTCAAATGGGAAAATAGCTGCGTTTCAGGATGAAGGTGGATTTTGTGGGTGTTATCGCTTGTAGTGTTTGTCAATTTTCTTGCGTTTGAGTTGACCTAAAATAGAGTACCAACTTTGTCATTGAGTGTGGCTGGCTGTTGTAGCAAGTGGGTTGGGGTGGCTTGTGTAAGCATATATTTGTAATAGACTCATGTCACTCATCAAGTTTACAGAGAGTAAGAGAGTGACTAGGTCATTATCGGGAAGTGGTCATTGATGATGAAGTAGAGCTTCGGGGCAATGATTTGTCGTTTTTTCATATTAGACTTGAATGCGCTATGAAAAGCAATAAGAGTCCACATGCCATCTATTTAGCATCGCCAAATAAAATCCGCAGTTATGGAGATCCAAAGGTTGGCCCAAAAAGAAGATCCTTTTGTCTTATGGTAGCTTGCACTAGTTCCTTTGTGGAACTTTTGCATTTGCATCTATCACTCATATGGTCATATGAAAGAAAAAACGCACACAATTATTGATAATATAGAACAGAAGCATCATGCTAAATATTTTTTGAATTGTGTAAATACTTTCAGAAATTACATTACCAGAAACGTAAGCAGTAGGTCTGTAACACAAAATGAAGGCAGTCACTGAAGTCATCTTAGCTGCAATTTTTTTTGCATCCGACTGTGGAAGTAATTTTTTTTGCATCCGACTGTGGAAGTAATTTTTTTGGCATCCGGCGATGCAATTTTTTCGGAAACAGCCTCTCTACTAGGCGACTAGTTAGGGGTAAGGCTGTGTACATCTGGACCTCCCCAAACCCCGCCCTCGGCGGGACATTTACTGGGTTGTTGTTGTTGTTGCTGTGTGGTAAGATCGTTTAGTAGGTGCTTTTCTGCATCTGGTGGTATCATGCTTATTATATCGTCACATAGATCTGTACAACTTTCTAGTTAACAATAACTATATTGCTTAGGTCTAGATAGGTGGTTTCTGTAGTGATCTCCCTGCTGTTCAAGCCTTTATTGAGGTTTTTTTTTGGGGCTGAAGACTATTAGTGTAATTTAACTTGAAGGGGTTTAGCTGATACCTTTCATAACACTCTTCGACATTGTGGAGATTTATTTGAGCTGTGAAGTATAGCATTCTGTGTATTGAACGAAGAAGTTCTAGAACTTTAGGACTGACTTCAAAGCTGCCGATAAGATTTCTAGGAGAATTTGGAAGAAAAGTGAGGGAGGAATTTATATATGGGGTGATGGGGACATCACATATTGTGTAATATGTTTGGGCTGTTTCGATAAACAAATTAGATTTGCCAAGGATTCAAGGACTTATTTTGAAGATGTAAAAGATACGAAATATTGCATGTTCCCCTTTTAAGAACTGAATTGGATCATAAAGAATCTCATGAAGTCCTTTGTTAATCACTGATCTGGTTCACAAATGGAAGTTGTTACAATTCTTGTAGGATATGGTTGGTGTCCTTGATTTTTTTTTTTATTTTTTTTTTTGCATATTTTATGAACGTCTGCAACTCCTTTGCTGTCTATAAAATAATAATTTAAGAAAAAGAGAAACTGAATTTAATTGCCACCACTATAACTTGTTTGTTGAAGTTAATTGCTCCAACTGGTTCAAATTAGTTCGCCCAGTTTCCCTCTTTCCTCCTCCCCCTCCCCTCCCCCTCCCCCTCCCCCATGCTTTCTGGGAAAACACAAGACTTAAGGTGACAGTTCCTATGGATGTGTGTGTGTATTTTGTTGGGTGGTTTCTTTCGTCAAGTTAATGGCTTTCTCCTGACTCAGGTACAAGAAGAGCTTCTTTCTGCCGTTAAGGATGCAGAGGAAGGACTTTTTCACCTCAAACGTGCACTGTTGTTGCGTGAAGCTGATTCAGCAATACAGGGCTTTGTATGTTCCTCTAAAGATGCTGAGGCTGAGTCTATTGATGCAAGAAAGCGACCGGGTTCTAAGCTTCCGATTGAAGATGTCGAACCAGAACTTTTAGATGCAACTCATGTTGAAACTGAAACTTTGGAGGAGCCAAGTTACTCTGTTGGATCAAAATGCAGATTCCGCCATACTGACGGACGTTGGTACAATGGTCAAATTGTTGAGTTAGATGGTCCCTCGTCTGCAATAGTTTCTTTTCTCACTCCAACATCGGAGAAAATGATGGTGAGTACCTTGTCATTAGATATTATCCCATGTTTCTAGCCGATTTCAAAAATTATAGCTGTCAAAGCCTCTCACATGGGATATGTTTCTCTATTTCTTCTGGGCTTCCAAGAACTAGTTTGTCCTCTTATAGCTTATATGTCGCGTTTCACTATGTACCACCATTAGACATTGGAAAATATATGCCATGAAGTTAAAGCAGTGATTCTAGGGCATATATGCTTTGTTCTTAACCCCTCCCTTAACTTATAGTGAATAGAATCTTGAAGTTTGAACTTAGTTTGATATTCAATGGTTAATGTTATCATTTCATATAGCCAAATACAGAACCCTCATTGGTTTGACTTGCCACTGCGTGAACGTATCTTAGTGGCTTCCCTAGATAAGATATCTGATTTGTTTTCTCTTTAATTTGGATGATCCCCATAGATAGAGGCTTATTTTCCTCTTATTTCTACCCATCTGCCCGGACCCCTACCCAAAGAAAAAGCTACATTTTATGTTTTTGTTTTTGTTTGGGATTGGGAGTCACAATACTTCTGCTTAGATTCTGAGGTGAGTGAGGTGTGAACCCATCCATGTTCTCCACCAGCTGAGCTTCAGTCAAAGGTAGATTTCCTTTTAACCAGTGGTGATTGAATTGAGACAGACTTTCATGGATGGTGTTTGGCTGTGAATAGTCATAAAACTAAAGCACAGTTCACTGTAGTAATAATTTTTAGGTTGACTCAAATTCTGCATCTTGATAAATAGGACCTGTTACACATCTTTGTCATTATTACTCTAGCTTCATGAAAATCCTTGGTACTTTGAGCTGTAAGGAATGAAATAGTTGTCTGCTTGTTTTCCTCATCTTGGTGTACTGATATAGACCCCCTAAGTGCAGATGTGCAAGTTCTTCCTTCAACAACGATGTCGATTTGGTGCTAACTGCCGGTTATCACATGGTATGTTTGCACATAAATCTGCTCTGCAGAATCATCAGATTTTGTAGACTGCACATAGGTCTGAATAGGCACAATTTTGTGCTATTCAACTCGTAGGTAAGATTGATGTATCACCTACTGTTGGAGAGAGATTAGATGAACTAGTAGAAGACTAAAGTTGTGAAATTCATAGCTTAACTTTTCACTCCCCCTGGTTTCATCAATTCGTCATTGTCATTGGTGAACTTGAATTAGAAATCTCTCTGAGTTAGGCACTTTGAAGTCCTATTTTCCAAGTCACTGTAAACAAATACCAAGTGATCCATATACTGGAGTCATTTTTTCCCTTAGATAGGTGTCTAAGTAGGCCGATTCCCCGGTTTAGCAGATTTTTGTTTCTGCGATGTGGCACCAACAATAACCAGCATGTATAAAGCACTGTTCCTTTTTTTAACATATGCTGTCTGACTGTCTGTTATTTGCTGCAATTTAGTATTGTTAATCTTGGAATCTGATGTTTATCCTCTATTTTACAGTAGCTAGCTGTTTCTTTTATCTGAAGAACTGTGTTATTGTCTGGTGCAGGAGCTCATGTGCCGTTGACTTTCCTGAAAAACTATGTACCAGCAAGCTGGGGACAGTCATATGTAGGATCTAGCATTTTGGCAGCTTCAGAGAGTAGACCTAGCATTTGGAGAGAAGCCGAACTTGAATCTTGGGATGACAACCTCAATCAAGGTTTGGTTGTGTTTCGTGACAGTGGAAGCTCAGAGAAGCTTGGAGTTGAGGCTATGGCATTATCACAGTATGCAGAAGTTAGCGATGAAGAAGATGAAAGTGATTATTCAGGTTCAGACCAGTCAGGTTCCAGTGATTACGAAGAAGATGGTCTGCCACAAGGTATAGGGTTTGTCGAAAGCACTGCCATGCAGAAGGGTGTTCAGAAAGACACTACCATCTTTGCCAAGTGGGAAAATCACACCCGAGGTATAGCGTCGAAGATGATGGCTAACATGGGCTACCGTGAAGGAATGGGCTTGGGTGCGTCTGGCCAGGGCATAGTGAACCCCATTTCTGTGAAAGTCCTCCCACCGAAGCAATCTCTCGGACACGCCCTAGAGTCTTCAAAAACAGCTGAGAATGATGGGAGTCAAGAGAGGAAGAAGAAAAGGAGCAGAGGAGGTAAGAGGAAACGCGATAAGAAATTTGCTGAAGCAGCTCGGGCCGCAAAAGAAGAAGAACAAAGACCTGATGTCTTCAGCCTTATCAACGAACAGCTTGCAACGCATGCTCAGAGGGTTAAAGGTGGTTCAGCGAAGAAGCCGAAGAGCAAAGAGGGAAAGAAAGAAGATAGGCGGTCACTTATTGCTTATGAAGAGGAGATGAAGGAATTGAGGGTACGTGTGGAGAAGTTGGAAGAGATGGTTCATCGGAACAGGAACGAGAAGGCTGTATACGAGGCTGCAATGAGGAAGTTGACGGAAACTCGGAAATCATTAGTGGAGGCTGAGACTAAGCTTGCATCGGCATCACATTCAGTCGTTAACAAGGAGAAAGAAAAGAGATGGCTTCGGTTTTGACACTAAGGCCCCGTTTACTAGCTTGCAATCAAATTTAATGCAATGCAATCATTTTGTAGAGTAAATGTGGGGTGAAAAGTGAAGGAGTGGGAGGAGAGGGATAAGAAAAGTGGGTTGATTGCATCATTCCAATGTAATCACAATTGCTCAACTTTTCCCATGTAATGGTGATTACTTTGAGTGATGTAATCAACCTTACTTTTCCCATCTTCTTCCTTCCCCTCCTTCATTTTTCACCTCACAACTACCTTATAAAATGATTGCATTGCAAGCATTTGATTGCAAGGTAGTAAACACCACCTAATAGTACACTTATTAATCATGAATTGTGTAAGCTCTTTGCTTCACATACTTGATTACCTTATCTCAGGGCTTTGTAATTGTTTTTTTTTACCGTCTAAAGGTTATTTAGGTCATTGATAATTCATGAATAGACTATATAAATGTAGATTGTGAATGTCGAAAAGTGGTTAAGAGCATTTTTTTTTGGGTGATAATGGTTAAGAGCATGTTAGAGTATCAAAATTTGATCCAATCCATTATTTTTGGGGTCCTCAGTTCCTGACACATTATTTTTGATCTGAACTTGAATACAACTCGGGAAAAATATAATAATCACTTCCTTGTTGACTTTTTCATTCTTTTTTTTTTTTTTTGAGGTGGCTTTTTCACTAATAAGTTGTTAGTCTACGAGAGACGGACCATCAAATCAAACAAAACCTTCTCTATTTTCAAGTTTTAGAAGAGACACAAAATCAATAGAAATCGGATTGTGACAAAAAAAAAAAAAAAAAAAAAAAAAAAAAAAAGACAGAAAATTGGATCACCAATCTCATTGTTATAAAACCATACTTTTATTACTCAAACATCTCTTATTAATATGTAAGTCAAACCATACATGAATACACCCCTCAACCAATTCAAATAATCAAACTAAACAAAGCAAACCCGATACCAGCGCATAGTAGCATCTAGCATCAAACACAAGAAAAATAAGTGGAAAATATAACAACACAATTCAGTATTGCAACATCAAGATCAGCCTGGTAAGCTGGGCATCAACAGTAGTCGGGCCAAGCAACTAAAACGGCATATATCCAACAATTCTTTTGAAGGGCATACAGGTGCCAAACCAGCAGCTTCTGTGATCACAACAATGATGATCCGAACAGTCCTCCCCAATATGACGACATGCCAGTGCCCCTGTGGCTAGAGTCTGTAGCACCACTGCAAGGGGAAAAAAATGAAAGTATGTAACGATGTTAATTATGTTATATGTTAATTGCTAGCGTGGTTCCAGATCTATAACTATAACTATAAATACGAGAAAATTTTAGATGATCCTTGAGATGATAGACCAATTATCCCGAACCATCTAATAATTTCTCGTATCCAGACATATAATGAGGGAAAGGAAGGAAGAAAAACCTGCAATGAGGAGGACCGTGAAGATGATCCTTGTGTAGGAAGCCTTGTTCTCCATTTTGCTTAGGCTAATTCGTGTAAATGTGTATAGTTGAAAAGGTTATCAAAAAACCTCTGTCCTTGCTGATTTATACTCGTAATAGTAGACTTCACATTGCCGTCCTTATCTATTGTTATTTCGTCCACTAGAGACAATAATTTTTATCGATCTAGATCGGCTTGCCAGATAGATCGAATGTAATTGTTAGATTTAAATAATAGTTAAATTTTAATTTTCATTTGCAACATGCAAACAATCATAGAGCAGCTAATCACGATTGACTTGATTGTCAATTATCGAGGAAGTCGATCAAGACGCTGATATTTAGAAGTGATATTTGAATTGGTGGTCACTTATCGTCGGAGCTGATCAAAATATCGATTTATTCAAGTAGTGATGGTGGGCGTCATATTAATCTTGTTATGTTAGTTTTATTTAGATCTATATTTGTTTAGAGATATTCATCGTTATAGATGTCAAATGACTTTTTATGAATGAATAACTTCTCTTTTTTAAAATAAAAAAATAATCATAGAGCAACTAATCACTTGTGCCTTTAATTTTTATCCACAAAATCTCGTATGAGACAGTTTCAAAGTGATGTCTCTCATACAAGCATGATGTCATGCCTACATCATGCTCGTATATAAAAATCGCGGCCTCATACAAGACTCATTAATTTTTGTCCTTTTGGCAAATGCTAACGACAGAACTGTCTCGACGTTAGTTGTTAAGCATTGAAGTATTAAACAAAAAGAGTATCAAAATAGGAATCTTATTAGTTTAATAAGCTGCCTGTAGATGGAGTTGTTAAATACTGAAGACTTTATGGTCTTGTTTTTTTAAACACAAAAATATGTGATGATTGAAGGATGGCTTCCAAGGTACTAGAAAGGAATACATACAAGAGGCGCGGTCGAAATGCTTGTCCGACCTATTGTGCTCAATGACAAATGGTCGAGTCTAGTCTGATGATGAGAACGACCTCCAATAGTCATAGGTTTTTCTTTTGGCAGAAACTCCACCAACCCCTAGAGAAATGTGTTTTTGACCCAAAAAGGGTGGTGACAAAAAAAAAGCATTTTAATCTATGCACATTTCTACTTTTCCATCAATATCAACCTCAATATTATTCCAATGTCTCTAATAATGAGGCTCCTGCCGAGGCGAGTAAGCGAGTATTTTTATGAAAATAGAGGAGATTGATTCCCTTTGATACTTAATTCGATACGCGATGAGTCTATGACTAAATGCAGACAATTTCATAAGTCATATTTAGTTAGTCCCTTATATTACTAAGTCGTCATCTCGTCAAACAATAGTGAGTAATTCTTTTTAGCTAAAAACACGTAAGTACACTGAACTTATCTAAACTAATCTCAACTGAATTGGTTTAATTCATCTTTGACATTTAACCATTTGAAACTTGTCTAATAATATTTAATACTAATTACATTTTTCGTGCGATGCACGAAATGTTTTATTAAATTATATTAAAAAATCACCATGTATTCACTATACACGCTTAAAATTAAGGTTGAAAATTTTAGACAAAAAACTTCGAATAGAAAAGTCCAGGTTAAAAATCGAATGCTCAAAATACATCCTAAAAGTACACCTCTAATCGCATCATTTGACTTGGCCGAATTTGATCAACTGCAATGCTTCATATTCCAAAGTTATTGGGAGAGACACACAATAATTAAGCAAAGGTCAAACTAATTAAAGTTAGCAACATACATTGAATTAAGTAGGAATGCATTAATTATTACGGTGACATGGATGACACTTGGCAAATGATGGTGAAATGAAAGATTACATGGATGCCTACGTGTCCATCTAACAACTATGCAAATTCACTTATATATATATATATATATATATATATATATATATATATATATATATATACTAGTTACATTTCCCGTGCGATGCACGAAATGTTTTATTAAATTATTTTAAAAAATCACTATGTATTCACTATACAACATGTATAAAATTGAGATTGAAAATTTTAGACAAAAAACTTTGAATAGAAGAGTCCAGATTAAAAATCGAATCCTCAACGTACATCCTAAAAGTACACCTCTAATTGAATCATTCGACTTGGCCGAATTTGATCAACTACAATGCTTCATATTCTCTAAAGTTATTGGGAGAGACACACATTAATTAAGCAAGGGTCAAACTAATTAAAGTTAGCAATATACATTGAATTAAGTAGAAATGCATTAATTATTATGGTGACATGGATGACACTTGGCAAATGATAGTGAAATGAAAGATTACATGGATGCCTACGTGTCCATCTAGCAACTATGCAAATTCACTTATATATATATATATATATATATATATATATATATATATATATATATATATATATATATATATATATATATATATATATATATATATATATATATAATAGATTAGATTCATTTGAGATTATGTGTTGAAATCTTTACAGTTACATAGATATCATCATAAAACTATTTCAAAATAGAAGACTAATGAGTGAAAAGTTTCCACATATACTGAATTGTACTAGACTAAACTCAACTAAACTGAACTGAACAGAATTGGACTAAACTAAATTGATTGAAAAACAAATCAATAAGGAGAACAAAGCCTGGAACCTTTAAACAACGGGATGATCTTGTGCAAATTGTTGCTATAGAATTTTTTTTATTAGGAGGTTTCTCACAAATACTTGGTTTGATTGGGGACTCATGCAATTTTAGGTTGTTTTTTACAAGCCAAATTCCGTAAATTCAACTTCCAAGTATTCAGAAGTTTACACAAAATTTTCTCAAACAAACAAACAAAATAAGGAAATTTACACAGAATTGAGAAAAATCCTAGTACTCCCTCCGTCCCGTGTTTACATTCACAGTGTGATATTACACGAGTTTTAATTCAGGTAAACTTTAGCATCAACTTTCCACTTATACTCTTTTTCAAGTCTCAACCCTCTCTCTCTCCTCACATCCACCACCAGCCCCCACCCCTGGAAACCCCCACCACCACCCCCTACCCTCACCCTCGGAAACCACCACCACCAACAGCCCCACCCTCACCCCTGGAAACCCCCACCACCACCCTGAAATTCCCCGCCACCACTAGCCCTCACCCCGAAATTGCCCACCGCACCCCCACCCACGAAAACCCAACCCCAACCCCACCCTGAAAAGGGCGAAAACCCCACCCAACCCCAACCCCAACCCCATCCCAAAAACCCCTCCCACCCTCACCTGCTAAACCCCCACCGAAAATCCACCCACAAAAAGCCTAACCCCCACCCACGAAAACCCACCCGCCCAGATCCATCATCATCACCCATCCTTCGTCCTCCACCACGAGATCCCACCACCACTATTTTCCCCAAAAACAAAGAGAGGATCAAAAGTAGAAAGGGGGGAGAGAGAGAGAGAGAGAAATCCCACCATGAGAGAGAACGAGAGAGCGCCGGCGTCGGAGATATATTCGCCGACCACTGGCGAGCCAACATTGATGGACTGATGGTTGGTCTGGTAGGAGAGAGAATGTGAGTGTCATGAGTGGGGGGAATGCTGATTTACAAAATGAAAGAGGTGAGGAGAAGGGTAGTTGGGTACTTTTGCCATAATTCTTTACCAAATAAGGAATTGTGAACGTAAATGAGAGAAAGATCAAAAAGGAAACTGTAAACGTAAACGTGGGACAAAGGGAGTAGTCCACTCCATGTCTCCATACAATGTGACGTTTTGTTGGCCAATTTGGGTTTTGGGCTTGTGGGCTTTCTTCATAGCCCAGTGCGAGCAAATGAGTAACATCATACACACACCACACTCACAGCTCGTTCTGCTTAAATTTGACCGTTATAAAAAAAAAAGTTGACTATCATCGAGATCACTTTTTTTTTTTTTTTTGATACGAAGAACCCGCAACCACTATTCATTAAGTGTGCACTGGATAAACCCAAGTGTATGTAATAGCCTGTAAATCATATGGCATCAGGCAAACCAACAAGATAAATCTTATAAACAGGCTCTACAAATGAGGCTTAGTGGGAATTGAACCCATAACCTTTGCCATAAAATCCAACCTAACAACCAACTCAACTATTCTTTTCAGGACATCGAGATCACTACTTAAAAAGTCAGCCAACACGACCATTTACAACCTCATTTCAGTTTTCAATTTTCAATTTTCAATTTCAATTTTCTTCCGCCCGCTTGCTTGCTTAGCAGCCTTTTTTATGGTTTCTAAACCCTCCATTTCCTCCATATATATATATATAGCGCAAACAAAATACTACTAGCAATAAAATCTTCTACCATTTTCATTTATAGTTTAGATAAAAACTTAAATGCGGCCACCTCAAGCGCCGACCACGACGGTGACCGGGGAGGTGGAGGTGAGGCGGTGGTGGTGGCGGTGGTTTCGGGGTGAGGGGAGGAGAGAGAGGGGGAGGGGTAGGGTGGGCTGGTGGGGGCCACCGTCGTGGTCTCCGGCCAGCGCCGACCACGACGGTGGCTGGGGAGGTGGAGGAGAGGCGGCGGTGGCGAGGCGGTCAGGTGGTGGCGGTGTAGGTGTGGGTGAGGGTGGAGGTGAATGGAGGAGAGAGAGAGGGGGAAGGGGAAGAGAGAGAAGGGGATTAGTGTTTAGTGGAACACTAAGAGGCCTTAAGGTGAGGGGGCCTCACACAAGACCTATTGTATAGTTTATACTGCCCAAATCCTTGATTTCATATTTGATCCCATTAGATTCAAAACCTATTTCTCGAATCTGTAAATTATGTGCACTATCCGGTCCCTGATAGGCTTGGAATGACGTTTTACGACACACTTGTGTAAGTGTTGGCCGGAACACCAAAGATAAACGCATGGGTTATATCAAAGTTTGGGGATCCGGATGACCCTCTCGGAGCACCGAGGGTACTCTAAGGTCATGATAAACCCACCGAAAAAGTTTGGACAAAAATAACACCTGGGCGCGAAAAAGCCGAAAACGAAAGTTATAATCCACATTTTTTGGACTTCCACATTTTTCTATTTTTATTGAATACTATCTATCTTTTCTTTATTTGTTACTTTCCCAAAATTATCACTTCCTTGTTGACTTTTTCATTATCTTTCATAAGTGTTACTCTTAACTCATAGGAGTAATATGTTATTGGTAATTTGTTAGTATAGGAGACACGATGAACCCTTAACTCAAATAAAACCTTCTCTATTTCCGAATTTTAGAAGACAGATACATTAAATAGGAATCGAATCATCAATTTTATAGTTAAAAAACCATTTGTACTTTTATTACTGAACCATCTATAATTAATTTATTAGTCAAACAGTACATGAATACACTTCCGATTCATAAATAATCAAAGTAAACATAGCAAACCCGATTCCAGCGCAGTAGCATACATAAAACACAAGAAAGAAAGGGCCAAATTAAAACTATAAGGTAAGCTGGGCATCAAGTCAAGATTTGGGGAAATTAAAACTAATAAAAAGGCAGGTATTCAATAATGCGTTTGAACGGCATACAGGCGCCAAACCAGCAGCTTCTATCATGACAACAATGATGTTCCGAACAATCCTCCCAAGCATCACGACATGCTAGTGCCCCTGTGGCTAGAGTCTGTAGCACCACTGCACGACAAAAGGAAGATGCAACAATAATGTTATGTTATAAGTATGAGTGCGTTTGCTAGAGCTGAACTTATCAGAATTGAACTGAACTGAATTCAACATCACTAAACTGGATACTACTGAACTGAACTGGACACAACTGAACTGAATTGAACATAATTGATATGTGAGACAAAAAGTATGTTTCTGAACTCAGCACCACTGAACTGAACTCGACATCATTTAACTGAATTTGAAATCACTGAATTGACACCTGAACTGAACTGAACTAACCTGACCGAATAAGCTCTATCAAACGTACCCTAAATATGCTGATTAATGAATAAACTTATTCTCACTCCTTGATTTGTTGATTCAAGGGTTGAAAATTACTCTCTTAATGTTCTCATTATAAAGGATTGCTCGCGTGTGATCCCAGATCTGTGACTATTTTTAATTTGGATTAGACTTAAAAGACAATACAGTATACATATATACATATGGGGGCAGAGAGATTTGAACTTGAGACGTGAGACTTAATGACATCTCAGTTTTAATCACTAGGACAACATATCATTGATTCATAAGATTGTGATTGATGTGTAATGTTTCATCTTAAACCTCATAAAATAATTGAAGCTCAGAATAGGGAGGAGATAAGTAAAATCAAACAAAAGCAGCTTTGTTTATGAGAAATTATTAGATGGTTTTGAAGATGGAGGACTTATCATCCTGAACCACTTAATTAATAATTTTTCGTATATGAGACATATAATGAAGGAAAGGAAAGAAGAAGAACCTGCAATGAGGAGGACCGTGAATATGATCCTTGTGAAAGAAGCCTTGTTCTCCATTTTGCTTAGCTTATTATTATTTCTATAAATGTGTATAAGTTAACAAAAAACCTCCGTCCTTGGCTTATTTATACTTGTAGTAGTGGACTTGTAGCTCGCATTGCCGTCCTTGTCTATGGTAATTTCGTCCACTAGAGTCAATAATTTACCGATCTCGATCGGCTTGCCAGATCGATCGAATGTCTATTGATAAGTGATTTTCATTTGCAACATGCCACGACAATCATAGAGCAACTAATCCTTGAGCCATTAATTTGTGTCTTTCTGGCAAATGCTAACGACAGGACTGTTTCGATGGACGTTAGTTGGTAAGCATTGAAGTATTAAACAAGTTGAGCATCAAAATAGGAATCTTAGTAGTTTATTACTACTAAGCTGCATGTATAGAGTTGTTAAATACTGAAGACTTTTATTTGTCTTGTTATTCGCAAAAACTTGGTTGCGGCGGCCTCATGTTGAGGCCGCCCGATAACGTCATCATTTTATTCATTTTTTCACTTTTCTTGTTGCTTGTTGTAAATGGCATCTCACATTGCACATCAGTTTCTTTCTCTCTCTCCGCGAATTCATGGCAACTGTGTGATCTCGATCTCGACGGATACCTTGCTTTCTCTCTCCTCCAAAATCAATAGCGTGATTTCGATCTAGATTATCACGTTCTTTCTCTCTCCTCTGAAATCCATGGTCTGGTCTCAATCTATGCGAATATACCATGTAATGAGAGTGTTTTGACGGATTTGATGGCTAAGAAAGGTGAGTGTGAATAAATCAAAGAAAATGGAGATGGAGATGGTGAGGGAGAAATGGTGGACTGTGAAGAAAATGGTTGTGAGTGACAAATGCAGGCAAGCAGGGCAAAATTGACTATTCTGGATTTTCGTCGTTTGAGTTTTTGATTGTCTAATTGTTGCAATTTTTTGGTCTTTCTTTGAATGGATTTGCTCCATTGATGGAGGATTTTGTTCAGATTGGTATTTTCTTGCCTAGTGGCGATGATGATGATGATTTGTGTCGTTGTTGTTGTTTCTTGTGGTTTTGGTTCTGCGAGAGGGGTTCACGAGAGTAAAAATCGTAGTATCAGTTTTGGACTCCTACGTATTAGTTTTTGGATCCTAAGTATTACTTTTTTAATATTATGTATTAATTTATTATTTAAGTAAATAGAAATCAAAGTATCAATTTTAGACTTTGAAGTATTAATTTTTCAATTCTACGTATTAGTTATTAATGGAAACTTTTATGTTGCTATGGGAAAATGACAAATGGGGATCTAATATTTAGACACGTAACAATTGATAAGAAAATAAATAAATGTGATACCTGGCGAAATAAATTGATACTAGAAGTAATTATTGTGATACAAATAGAATGGATACTCCATTTTAGTTTTGGACTTTCTGGTATTAGTTTTCCAATCCTACGTATCACTTTCATCAACTAGTATTCATTAAATTAACGTATCAATTTTGGACCCAGGTATTTGCTTTTGGATCATATGTATCACTTTTTGTCTACTATGTATCAATTTATTATTAAAACAAATAGAAATGGAAGGGTCATTTTTCCAATTTTATGCATCACTCTTAGACTTGAAAGAATTAGTTTTTCAGTATCACGTTTTGAATATTATGATATAAGAGCTTCAAACAAATGATCTCGAGTCGAAAATTCGACAGAGTTTCCTTTGAATATAGACATCCCAAGTTATCGACTTTTTGAAAACCTGCTTAAATAACAACTTTCTCACAAAACCAACAAAAATCTTCTAACCAAATTCAGGGCGACATTGCCACATCCACTCATACTTTAAAAATAATAAATGCATACACGAGATGCAGTATGTGATACAAGTGGGAACAAACTTAATACTAAATGATACTTGATATATAAAGCTATATATATGATACAACTAAAGCATCTGTTCGTTGTTTGAGTTACTAACAAACACTCTCAGGGAGTGTAACCTTAGCACCAAGTGAAGGCTCAACATCAGGCCTAGGCTCCACATGCTTACCAAGAAGCTCCTTACGCAAATCGCCCTTAAATCCCTTCAAATGGAATGCGTAGAAAAGCTTGAATGAGTACACAATCTGATGCAACTTCACTTGTCCATGGGCTCCCTCAAAATTCTTGAGCTATAGGTCACATCCAAATAAGATTCCTAGTAGGTTAAGTATAGTCTCTGGACTGCAAGGTGACCATAGTCCCCAAAGTAGAAGTTGTAAACTGCCTCATATTTGTCCCATGTCTTCTCTTCTTTGTGCTAGATCAAAATGCATATCCTTGCTATTGTTCCTAGCCTCTTTTGCAAGTCCCCTGAGTTCATGCAAACTCTGAATCTTCACTTTGATAGAAACCAACAACAGAATCAAACACCAACTTTCAAAACAATGTACCTACAATAACTCATACTAGATACATAAAAGTTGATACCACAGTTATGAAAACTAGTACTACACATGAAAACTGATACAACATAAATGAAAACTTACAGAACACATCTAAAAAGTTTTCACTCATAATAACTAATATAATATACAAGAATTTTCATACTACACATATTAAAAGTGATACATAAAATATACATACTGTATATATGAAAATTGATACAACACATGAAATTTTGCGGTACTCATGTGAAAGTGATACAACACATAAAATTTGATACAATAAAGACAAAAACTAATACATCAATTATGAAAACCAATACAAGGACTCTAATAGGTGATTCCTATGGATGTGTTTTTGTCTATTTTGAAAGATAGACAAATAAAAAAAACTTAATCAGATATCATTTTATGTTAGAAATTGATACTTGTAAGCTATATTCTAACAATTTTAACCTAAAAATGCTTTTAACCTAAAATCTAATACTCTAAACCTAGAAACTGATACTTCTAATCCATAAATCTAAATAATTGACTATTTTTCAGATAATAAGAATAAATAATCACAATAACATTCATAATTTGCTACCTAATAGCATGATACTAGTACTTCACCATTCGAAAAATAATTGATTGAGTATTTTCATGTTATCTTAACCACGTAACAAACTGATACTTACAAACAAAAAACTGATACTTGTGAGAGAAAATATGATACACGAAGGTAACAATCAGATACTTCTAAGGTAGAAACTGATACTTATAATCAATACACTGAAAACTCGATTCACCAGAAATTGAAACCCTAACATGTTGAAATAAATCTCAATGTACAATCAATAGTGGAGATAACAATGAATTCAATTGTAAAACCCTAAATCAATCTAAAACTAACATAAAGTAGTTAGAGTTAAGTCATACATCGCAATTTGTTCCCGATTTTAATGGTAAATTTGAATTCAAATGATCATGGAATCATAATCAACAAAATCACTCTTTCACTCAAGTCAAATACATACCTGTTAATTGCTTGCTTCGAATTTGTCTTCGCCATGAGAGAGAAGAGAGAGAGAACGCAAGGAGAGAGAGATGGAGCGGGAGGAGAGAGAAAATGTGAGGATACAGATACGGAGAAAGAGAAAACGTGAGGAGACAAAGAGCGCAAGGAGAGAGAAAGCATTTGGGATTTTGGCTTTTTTTTATTGTTTAATTGGGTTGGTGAAGGAACGTGTGTTTTTATTGTTTTGTTATGTCACTAGAGGCCTCAAGTTGAGGCGGCCTCACAGGAGACGAATTGCTTGTTATTTTAAACCCAAAAATTTGCGATGATTGAAGGATGGCTTCCAAGGTACCAGAAAGGAATACATAGACAAGTAAAAAAACTTGTATGAAGCGGTCTCAAGGTGAGGCCCGACCCCCTCTAACAAGCATGACATTATTCTTATGTTATGCTTGGTTATAGAGGGAGCATGCGAAATCCTTGTCCTTTTCCGGGTCAAAAATCAGAATATTCCGGTCTAGACCGGAATGGACCAGAATCTTATTTTGGCCCAAAAAAATTTTGACAAATAAAAATGAGACTGACTCACAAATTTGCTCAGAATTGAAGGTAAATGCTACACGGAATTTTATTTTATTTTATCTAAAAAAATGTGAAATTAAAATTTCAGTCTTTCCGGTCTTAAACCGGACCAGACCGAAAAATTCAGGTATGGTATGGTTTAAACCGGAATTATAGCGGTTCAGGTTCAGGTCTTAGTTTTTAGGCGATTCAGGTTTCGATTTTTTCCGATTCCGGTTTGGACAGGTGTTCACCCCTAAATTCAACTACTAATTTGCAGAAGTTTACACACAATTTTCTCAAACAAAAAAAAGGAAATTTACACAGAATTGAGAAAAACCCTAGTGTAGTAGTCCTAGTCTATACAATTTAAGTGTTTTGTTGGCCAATTTGGGTTTTGGGCTTGTGGGCTTTCTTCATAGCCCAGTGCGAGCAAATGAGTAGCGTCATACACTCATACAGTCATACTCCAGTGCTGCTTTGATTTGACCGTCATTTGATCACTACTTAAAAAGTCAGCCCTCCACGACGATTTACGACCTCATTTCAATTTTCAATTTTCAATTTTCCTTGCTTAGCCGCCTTTTTGTGGTTTCTAAACCCTCCATTTCCATATATATACTGCCAAAATCTTCTACCATTTTCATTTATACTGCCAAAAACCCTGATTCATATTTGATCCCATTAGATTTCAAAACCTATTTCTCGAATCTATAAACCATGGGAGATCAAGCCAAACAGCAAAAGAGAAAGAGAGGAGAACCTAACAACAACGTTAACAACAAGGGCAACAACGTAAACACGGGTTCATGGAGTGCAACAACAGCACAAACACCTTCGATAGGTGGTTCGGTTATCCCGATAATGAACAAGTTACAAGACATTCTTTCTCCTTTAGGTACCGAACTCCTCTCGAAGCTTAGCCTTCCTCATGTGGCTGTCGTAGGCAGCCAAAGTAGTGGTAAGTCTAGTGTTCTCGAGTCACTCGTTGGCCGCGATTTTCTCCCTCGTGGCTGCGACATTTGTACCCGTTGTCCTCTCATTCTCCAGCTTGAAGATCGACGTAGTCTCGTTGATAGTGATCGTGAATATGATGAGGACAACAAGTTAGAGTGGGGAGAGTTTCTTCACTTGCCTAACCGAAGGTTTTATGATTTTTCCCAAATTCGTCGTGAAATTCAGGTAACATGGCCTATTACTAAGATCATCACTTGTACTTCATTTATGTTTCCTTTAGGTTTCATGTGTGAAGAAACTATTACCTTGCATCACAAAAACTTGTTTAAGTGTATAAACAAGTAACTCCTACATTTCTAAATAGTGATCCATTTTAGTGCGAGTGGGTCTCACATAAGACTTGGTCCGACAAATTAAGACTTCGCGGTCGAAATTGTTGTAAGGGGAGATGATATCTTTTGAGTTTTAACCATGATAACTGCCACTTGGGTTGCCTCTTTAGCCTAGAAGAACCTAATCCAGTACTAGGGTTCTCTTGAATCAATATGCCTGCAATGCAATACAATCTGAAAGGTTTAATTATTCTTCATTGCATTTGGATTCTGAATCAGATTTACTTCTAGGATTCCAAAAATGTTTACTTTGCTGAAAACACTTCTCTGATATAATTGCATGATGCCTCGCCTTGTTGTGGATAGTTACACGCACGTAGTGATATACTACAAGTTTTTCCTACCTCTTGAACTTTTGTCAGTTTAGAAAATCAAATACAGTTTCATAAAGAAACCTCAAACATAGAATCTGTTAGCACATCTGCAAATGACTATGATGACAACCAATTTGGACTGTTAGGTATGTAGCTTGAATAATGTACTATGAAGTGCTTCACTGACTTAGTTCTATACGCTACAGAGGGGCCATCTAACATTTAAGTGTTATATTTGCCCATAACCCTTGCAGGCTGAGACTGACCGAGAAGCAGGAAAAAAAAAAGGAGTTTCCGATAAGGCAATTCGACTGAAAATTTCTTCACCAAATGTCCTTAACATAACACTCATTGATCTGCCTGGGCTTACTAAGGTTCCTGTTGGAGATCAACCTAGTGATATAGAACAAAGGATTAGGAAAATGATAATGAAACATATTGAGCAACCAAACTGTATTATACTGGCAGTTAGTCCTGCAAATTCTGATTTGGCAATCTCCGATGCGCTTCAATTAGCCATGGCAGCTGATCCAGAAGGTACTTTATTATTTATTTCATCTCACATATAAATATTATTAGCTTCAGTCTGCTCTATCTTCCATTATGTATTACTAACCTTGGAACAAATTTGTGTTCAACAGGTTCTCGAACAATTGGTGTCATCACTAAGGTTCTTTTTGCTCATATTGTGTATTCCTATGTTTTTTGCTGTTTCTTTTTTTTCCTCTCCCCTTGATCATGTTTTAACTAGTTGGTTATCTTTTAGTCATATTTGCTACATGTGATATGATCATTCCTGCAGTTGGATATAATGGACAAGGGTACTAATGCTAGCAACTTCCTCCTTGGAAAAGTAATCCCTCTTCGCCTGGGTTACATTGGTGTAATTAACCGTAGTCAAGCGGTAAAGATCCGAGTTAGCTCATTCTGTGTCTATGAGTTTACAACATATGTGATACTTCATACTTTGCTACAAAGATTATCTTATGTGATTTTAATTTGTGCACTTTCAGGACATAAATAGCAATAAAAGTGTTGGTGAAGCCCTTAGTTATGAAGAAAAATTCTTCAACGACCATCCTGTACACCCTACTTCCTACTTACTGAATTGATCTTCTTGGTTCTTCTTTTCTGTCTTTTATACTAATTTTGATGTACCCTGTGCTGAAGGCATATCATTCTATTCGAGATTATTGTGGCATTCCTCAACTAGCAAATAAACTAAATCAGGTTAGCTATTTCCATGGCTTAATTCAATTGGTCCTTTTTTTCCCAGGAAAATAATGAGCCTACACATTACACACCATAAGAAGAAAAATGCAAGTTATAACAGAACACAGTAAATTGACATGCTTAAACTTAAGCCTACTCAATGATCCCTGCTTGTGTGTGATACTAACCAGATATACATATATACATCTTTCCTGTTTTATTAGATTCTGGAGCAGCATATCAGAACAACTCTCCCTGCTTTGAAATCCCAAATTATCTCATACTTTCGAGCAGTTGAAGAAGAAATGAGAACATATGGAGATTGCATGGAATCTAAAGTGAGTTCAGCCACCTTACCTGCTTCCTCTTGATTGCTTTGTTAAGATCAACCTTTTATAATTTTCTTAATTTAACAGGAATTACAGTGAAGTCAGAAAAGTCAGAAATTAATTGCAATATATTTCTATAATGCTGACTATACTGTATTTCTTCTGTTACTGAGTTAGCTTATGTAATTTGATGGAATTGTCTAGGACAAAAAGGAAGCAATTGTGTTGGACACCCTGAGAAGCTATTGCGAAGGTAGAAGCTCCTTGTTCCGAAAGAAATTCCTAGCTAACCGATACTTAAATCCTCTTTCTGTTTATGCCTTTTCCTTTGGTTCTCTTCTTTTCGCATTTCGAATAATGAATCTGTGTGTGTAATGATGTTGTTTAATTCTATTGATTGGGAAACCCCTTTACTTTTTAAATAACTAGTCTTCTTCTTTCTGTTTCTGCAATCGATCCTTAACAGGATTCTGTGCAGTGATCGATGGAAAAGACCCAGAGATGTCAACTAAAGAGTTGACAGGGGGAGCTAGGATTTACTACCTTTTTCAATCTATTTTTATTAAAGCCTTGGAGGTATGTATGTCTTATTTACTTGAAGATTTTAAGTATCTAAATCACTTGCTTCAATCCGCCCAACATATGTAAGTTGCAATAAGTTATCATATATGATAGCAGCTTCTATGAACACGAGATTTCAGAAATTACTTTTAATGCATATAGGAGTTATTTAGATACTAACATAAAGAACTGCGCCTGAATACATGTTACACCAGGTAAAGTTCTGACAAGGCTAGAGTTATTTGACATGGAAGAGAAATAATAAGTACAGGGCTAAGGCTAACAAATAACAATATTGGTCTGATAAAGTTTGTAGATATACTTCTCATTCATTTCCTTTGTGTAATTCTAGGAAGTGAATCCTTGTGAAGGTCTATATGATGACGACATCCGAATTGCTATCTGAAACTGTATGGGTCCATATAATGAGTTATTCATTCCAGAGGTAAATCATATCTTCACTAACTATTTACAATTCTTGTCAACTTGGATTTTTATCTCAATGTAAAATCCCTACTCTAACATTATCCACGCGTTTTTAATGACAAATTTCAGGTTCCTTTTAAAGTTTTGATAAGAAGGCAAATTGAAAGGCTGGAAGAACCTAGCCTCCAATGTCTGCGATTTGCCTGCGATGAGTTGATGAAGGTGTGTGTGGAAGCAAACGTTTATATATGCTCACAAATTGTTTATGTTGAATAATTATTGATCATCATCATGCATTCTAGTAAATTTCGTTTCCTTTTCATCTTATGAATCAAAGTGTAAGTAAGTGCAAAACATTTTCTTACAGATGAGCCATTCTTGTGAATTACGGGAGTTGCAAAGATTTCCAGCTCTTAGGAAACATTTGGATGAAGTTACACAGAATTTTCTCAGTGATGCTATGACACCGGCAGAGAAAAGGATTATGGATACAATTAAGATGGAGGTGCTTCTCAATTTTCTCAAAATTTTCCATCTACAATTTCATCCATTGCTTATTGACAATGAATTTGATTGATATTGCAAGTTAGATATCCATATTATCTAAGGATACTCCTCTATAAAAATTTTAAAAAGAAATTTTTTGTTGAGTTAATTTCCCAAACTTTGCATATCCATGGTCTAATTCTCTATTTTCAGGCGGACGTTATTAACACTTCACACCCAAGCTTTGTGGGTGGACAGGGAGCAATCGAGCTTGCTAAACAGCGTCTTACAATAAATAAGGTATGAGCCATGCAACACATCTTTGATTTCAGCTTTCAGCTAGTTCTATGATACACAAGATATCAACTTGCATTTTGAATTTCAATATGCTTGTAATTAAGAAACCATGTATCTTCTAATTAATCTTCACATCAAGATTCAGGGTATAAAGCAACAAACCTTCAACTGGTTTTGCTACTCTTATGTGCATCTAATAACCTGGCTGGCGAGAGGCATAGGGGTAGTGTTAACTACTAACCTGATCACATGATTGCTGTAGCCTGTAAGGGTATTTGTCGTTATAGTTGAATGTATTGATACGTGATATTCCAGGGTATTGTGGATGTTGACCAGTTGCCATCACCAGAACAGGAGCAAAAATATGAAGCTCGGTATTCAGTGAGCCAGGTATAGTATATACTCCTACTTCCCTTTCTATTTCCAGTATTCATGATAAATCCTTTTATTGTAAAGAATGTTTGCTTGAACATTGTCTAGGCTAATCCCGAGTTTTGACAGCTTTAATAAAACTAGAAGTTTTGAGTTTTGTGTACTGCACATATACCATCATTGAATTGAGTTCTATACGAGCAATATCTGTTACATGCATCAATGGAATATTCGTCATTATATGTTATGTAACTATATATGATCAAATGTGTCAAATGCGTACAAAGGCCAATGCTGTACGTATCAAGTGCATGTATGCACAGAGTATCTTGTAAAGAAGGAAATCTATACTACATGTCTACATACATTTTCTTTAGTATGCTTGTGGGCAGCTTGGTTTTCTGATTTCATTTTGCTCATAGTTTTTTGTTCACTTTTCCCCTTATTGACAGGGAGGTAAGAACCAAGCTGAGAAAGATAGATCTGCATCAGTTGGTATGGTATATGTTATTAGATAGAGTAGAAATGATATATTGCTTCTTGTATGCATCATTCATTCGTTTGTGTGGGTTACCTCAAATCATGGTGTCGAAAACATTCTATTCTTTGTGATATGTTTTTGGAGCGTTTGTATTCATGCTCTTTCCATCATATGCTCACATACATCATCATTTGTTTAAGTAACACTGTAAAATTCATATTTGTTTTGAAACAGAGGGAGTAATATGTATTTCTAGTCCCTAAATAATATTTACAGCATGGCTAAGATTGCTGGTTGACATTGGCATTGTATCTATATATCTTTTGTTAGATCCTATAACAAAGCTGTTTGGGATGCCTATGAAGTTCTGGAACCATTCATCCTCCGGTGGTTCTAATCATAACTTTCAAGCACCAACACCAATTCAACTTAGAAAGGTATATGACATGATTGTTTTGGGGAGAATTTACATTCTTAGTAATAATTATTCTAAATGTGGATTCTTTTGTCTTTGTCGGTTTTTGCCTGCCCTTTTATGTATCTTGGTTGTTGCAAGGGCAGCCTTCTGTAACCATAAGACCCCACAAGGCACGAACAGAAGACGAGAAGATAGAAGTGCTGGTAAGTAACTAGGATACTATTAGAATCTTATTTTGATGTCGTCAGAAAGAAAATTGAGGATGATGTTCCTAGAGCTGTTATGCACTATCTGGTATTGTAATTCGTTCTCCCTCCAACTCCTATCATTCCATTGTCAACTTGTCATGCATGGTTTTGTATATCGCTTCTGAGATCTGTTGTTCTCTGATCAGGTCAATCATCTAAAAAGGAACCTTCATAACACTCTTATTAGAAAGACTTACAGGTACATTTCATTCTGTTTTAGTATGATAGCAAAAGTAGTACTTAGGTTTGTACATTTGTCATAAAGGAGGATGACTTGATCAAGAGTAAATACAGTGATTATTCTTTGTACCATATCACAATAGCTCTCTGATCTCCTTAAGGTGTTTCTAACATCTTGAGGTTCTGTTTTAGTAGAGACGACCGTTTTGAAGAGTTGCTGCAGGAAGACTCAGAGGTCATGAAGAAACGAAAGCGTGCATTTGAAATGTTCCATACGTTGCAACAGGCTGTTAAGGTCCGTCAATATATTAATATAAACATTAATATTTTTCTATCCTAAGTATGTAGGTTTTGCACTAATATTCCAAAGTACGTTGGTTTTGCATTAATATGATTTAAAGAGCATCTTGTTTGTTGATGTAGACACTTGATGATGTTGAGTCCAACATTTCAGCCTCGGCTTCAGCTGTTACCATGGAGAGCTATCCTAGCCAATCACAAGAAAACGGTACCAGGAGGTCTTCTAGGAGTGTTAAAGCACGAAAATTGTATTCTTAGTTGGGGATTAGGACTGTGGGTATGGCAAACTAGGAGACGTTTGATAGGTTAGGGTTGCAACTTCTAATGTATGAACTCCTATAGTCCTATGTTCTAATGCAATATCTATGTGATCAAATGCTCATTGAAAGATAATGTCAAACAACTAGTGACATCCAGAATGAGGCAAACGATTGCCTAATACTCCGTGTCATAGCTTATAGGGACCTGTTTTCACCCTTGTTTTCGCTGAATTAATATTTAAACAGAACCTCAAGATGTTAGAAAAACCTTCAAGATCAGAGAGCTTTTGTGATATGGTACAAAGAATATGCAACCTTGATGAGAAACATATACGTAAGTACTACTTTTGCTATCATACTAAAACAAAATGAGACGTTCCTTCCGAACAAAAAAGGGGAAAAAAACCCAAAATGGAACGTACCTGCTAGTCTTTCATATAAGGGTGTTATGAAGGTTTCTTTTTAAATGACTGGCCTGATCAATCGGATTGTAGGCTCCTTCTAAATGATTGCCTAAAACTCCGATTTCACCAGTACTTTCGGAGTTTTGGTGTTTCGACTTTTAGATCGGTGTCTCATAAAATGCGGTCCAAACTAACTAAGAACCGATAGTCGGCCACGGAGGCCTCTCATGTCACCAAGTAATGTCCCGTATGATGTGGTGTGAAAATAACCACCTTCTTTCCGTAGCCTCTCGCAAGCTTAAAAAACGTGTATTATAACCTTTGATTTTAGGCTTCCTGGGACCCGGATGTGATTTTCGCTCAAACTTCTCCGTGGGGCCTATCATAACCCTACAGGACTCTCGGGGCCTCGGAAAGGTCATCCGAGTCTCAGAACTCCGGTTTCACCCATGCTTATGATTTTATTCCGGCTCCTTACATTGGGATCCCGTAAAACGGCCATCCAAGCCAACCAGGGACCCAATAGTCGACCCCACGGGCCTCCCACGTCCCTAAGGGTGTCCCCTTCGATGTGGTACGAAAATATCCACATTCGTTCCGGGGTCTCGTGGAAGCCAAAAAAACGTGGATTATAACCTTCGATTTTCAGCTCATGGGGTCCAAATGTGATTTTTTCACAAACTTCTCCGGGGGGGGTTTATCGTGACCCTAGAGAACCCTCGATTCCTTCTGTGCCCCATAACTTCGGTTTCACTCACACTTTCAGCGTTCCGGTCTTTAGATTGTGGTCCCATAAATCGCTCATCCAAACCAACTAGAGACCCGATAATTGACCCCATAGGCCTCCAATGTCCCCTAGGGATGTCTCGTGCAAAGTGGTGCGAAATTATCCACATTCGTTTCGGGGCTTCTCGGGAGCCCAAAAAACGTGGATTATAGGCTTCAATTTTCGGCTTCCTGGGGCCCGAGTATGATTTTGTTCCAAACTTCTACGGGAGGTCTATCGTGATCCTGGAGGAACCTCGGCGCCCCGGGAAGGTCATTTGGGTCTCCAAACTCCAGTTTCACCCATGCTTACGGAGTTTTGGCCTCTTAGATTGATGTCCCGTAAAACGCCCGTCCAAGCTAACCAGGCACTCGATAACTGACCACAGAGTCTCCCATGTCCCCTAGAGGTGTCTTGTGAGATATGGTGCGAAAAAGCCACATTCGTTCCGTTGTCTCCCGGAAGCCCAAAAAACATGGATTATTACCTTCGGCTTCCAGGGGTCCAAATGTGATTTTTGCACAAACTTCTCCGGAGTCTCTATCCTGACCCTAGAGGACCCTCGATGCTTCCAAAAGGTCTTCCATGCCCCATAACTCGGTTTCACTCACACTTTCGGCGTTCCGGCCCTTAGATTGGGGTCCCGTAAAACGCTCATCCAAACCAACACGGGACCCGATAACCGACCGCATAGGCCTCCCATGGCCCCTCGGGATGTCTCGTGCGAAGTGGTGGGAAAAATATCCATATTTGTTTCGGGTTCTCTCAGAAGCCCAAAAAACATGGATTATAGGTTTCAATTTTCGGGTTTCTGGGCCCGAATGTGATTTTTTTCCAAATTTCTCCTGGAGGTCTATTGTGACCCTGAGGAACCTCGGCGACCCGGAAAGGTCATATGGGTCTCCAAACTCCAGTTTCATCCCACGCTTACGGTGTTCAGTCCTCTTAGATTGATGTCCCGTAAAACGCCCGTCCAAGCTAACCAGGCACTCGATAACCGACCCCAGGCCAGGGTCTCCCATGTCCCCTAAGCGTGTCCTGTGCGTTATGGTGCGAAATAGCCACATTCGTTCCGTGGCCTCTCGGAAGCCCAGAAAACGTGAATGTCAACCTTCGATGTTCGGCTTCCTGGGGTCCAAATGTGATTTTTGCACAAACTTCTTCGGAGGGTCTATCGTGACCCTAGAGGACCCTCGATGCCCCCGAAAGGTCTTTCGTGCCCTATAACTTCGGTTTCACTCACACTTTCGGCGTTCCGGCCCTTAGATTGGGGTCTCGTAAAGCGCTCATCCAAACCAATCAGAGACCCGATAACTGACCGCATACGCCTCCCATGTCTCCTAGGGATGTTTTGTGCGAAGTGTTGCAAAAATACCACATTCATTTCGGGGCCTCTCGGAAGCCCAAAAAACGTGGATTATAGGCTTTAATTTTCGACTTCGTGGGCTCGAATGTGATTTTTTTCCAAATTTCTCCGAGAGGTCTATTGTGACCCTGGAGGAACCTCGGCGCCCTAGGAAGGTCATATGGGTCTCAAAACTCCAGTTTCCCCCATGCTTATGGTGTTCCACCCTCTTAGATTGATGTCCTGTAAAACGTCCGTCCAAGTTAACCAGGCACCGGATAACCGACCCCAGGGTCTCCCATGTCCCCTAGAGGTGTCTTGTGTGTTATGGTGCGAAAAAGCCACATTCTTTTCGTGGCCTCCCGAAAACCCAAAAATCGTGAATTATAACCTTCGATTTCGGCTTCCTGGGGTCCGAATGTGATTTTTGCCCAAACTTCTACGGGGGATCTATCGTGACCCTAAAGGACCCTTTATGCTGTAGAAAGGTCATCTGTGTCCCTAAACTCTGATTTTATCCTTACTTTCGTCGTTCTGGCCTTAGATTTGGGTCACACAAAACGCTCATCCAAGCCAACCAGGGACCCAATCCGATAACTGAACCCATGGGCCTCTCCATGTCTCCTAGGGGTGTTGTGTGCGATGTGGTCAGAAAATATTCACCTTATCCGTTTTGAGGCGTTCCTGAAAGCGCAAAAAGTGGATTGCCTTCAATTTTTGGCTTCTCGGGGCACAAATGTGATTTTTGCCCAAACTTCTCTGAGGGATATATTATGACCCTGGAGGACCCTCGGTGCCCCGAGATGGTCATACGGGTCCCAAATTTCGATTTCACCCATGATTTCGGTGTTTCAAGCCCTTAGATTAGGATCCCCGTAAAACACTTGTCCAAGCCAACAGGGGATAACCGACTCTCGGGGCCTCCCATGTCCCCTAGAGGTGTCCCATATGTGGTGAATAAATATCCACAGTTGTTCCTAGTCCTCCTTGAAGCACAAAAAACGTGGATCATAGCATTCGATTTTCGGTTTCATGGAGCATGGATGTGATATGTGCCCAGACTTCTTCGGGGATCTATCGCGACCGTAGAGGACCCTCGGTGCCACGAGAAGGTCATCAGTGTACCTGAACTCCAATTCCACCCATGCTTTCAATATTCCGGCCTTCCGAACCTTTGATGTGGGGTCCCACAAAATGTCCACCCAAGCCAACCAAGGACCCGATAACAGATCCCAGGAGCCTCCCATGTCCCCTAGGAGTGTCATGTGCAATGTGATGCGAAAATATTCAACTTCTTTTCGGTGCCTTCCGAAAGCCCCAAAAACGTGGATTATAGTCTTTGATTTTCGGCTTCCCAGGGTCCGCATGTGCTTTTTGCCTTGAGGACCCTCGAAGCTTGAGAAGGTCACCCGGATCCCCAAATTCTGAATTTCACCCATGTTTTCGGTGTTGTGGCCCTTTATTAGATTGGAGTCCCGTAAAACGCCCGTCCAAGTCAACCAGGGACCCAATAACCAACTACGGGGGCTTCCCATGTATCATAGGGGAGTCATGTGCGATATGGTTCGAAAATATCCACATTCGTTCTACAGCCTCCAAAAGCCTAAAACACGTGGATTATAGCCCTCGATAATCTGCTTCCTGGGAGCCGGATGTGATTTTTTCCCCAAAGAGTAAGGTGGAACAATCACCTGATCAAACATTAATTCAATGTTTCGATCACAATTCCATTAAAGATTTTGACAACCAGTAATATGATCTTTATGCCTCCAATTTCACCCTGCTAGGCTACTATACATATTTGATGAAACAACTAACTACTAAGGTTAACACAATCATCGTGTGCCCATGCTTCAACCGCCACAGAAGAGCTTGTGGCCTTTAGGTTGGGGATTGGATATCATTTTTTCCCGTTCATCATCCAAGAAATATACTAACAAAGTTTTAAAAGAAAGAAGAGGAAGGAATACTACTAAAGAAAGAAGAAAAACAAAGAAGAGGAACTTATCGCACTACCTGTCATTCGTGACAGTAAACGCCAATTGCGAAACAATCCTATTTTCATATAGGATACAATTGATATATGCTCAATACTACACACTTCTGTACAATATAAAAAAAAAGGTCAGAACTTTGAAACCAGTAGGATTCATGCCTACAAACTTAAGGCTCATCTGGGGAAAGCATTTCTTTTATTTTTCTTCTGATCCTATGAACCATCAACACACAACAGAAGGCTTCACAACCTCCGGTGAGTCCTTATGAAGTTTATGGTACTAAATGCGATTGCAGCTGAGCATGCGTATACTCCAGTCAAGCACAATGTTGTGGTAATTAAAAAGAGAGCCTTCCACTGTCTTCCTGAAACAAGTATGGCGAAACCAGTTGACAAAAGTGCCACAACAGAGAGGGCCTTTTTCCATGTTTCAAAGACCTTGAAAACACCTGTGCATTCCTTGCAATGGATCAAATGCCGAAAATACCTATTGGACAAATTAGGAGTGTGCATTGTCACAATCCCACCCTTGGCGGGTGAGGAAGCCGAAATCCCAGCTACCAGACCCGCTGGAGCATGCTCAACTACAGCAGGCACTTCAGGCAGTGAAATTGTGCTGTGCCCAAAATGGTAAGGCATCCCATGCCCAACTTTGTCCATCCATTTCCTGTACTCCGCCACCCATGTGTCAGAGGACTTCAAATTGAGATACAGTTCCTTTGTTGGGACTTTCTCGTTCATCAGCACCTCGTTTTGAGATGAGAGGAATCCCATGTCTTGCTCGAACACTTTACAGGCATTCTGGTGAAAGTACCATTCGGGAAAGAATTTAGCAACTGGTGATCTTTTTGTGGTTCCAAATCTAACAATGAGCATGGATTTCCCCTGTCCTGAGGGCCTGCAAAGGAAAAGGCCACTGAAGTAGTTTTTTTCCCCGTTTTCACCAACTATCTCTCGGTTATTCTGCAAAACACAAGGTGCCTCAAACCGCAAAAAGTTTGGCATGGATTTTTCCTTTTCTTTCCCCCACCAGCCAGCAAACCCGCGATGTGTCCTCTCAGTGACATTGAAAAGCAATGCCTGAGCATCTTCTTTTTTAGCACTCCAATCAGTCCGGTCATGGGAAATTGGGACATGAGCTGGATCCATAAGGTTCTCGAGCAGAATGGAGTGGTCATACGGAAGTTCATGTGTAGTGGAGATATCCTGGAATCCTGGCCTGGCAAAGTTTTCAAACCAAGGGATTTTCTTAGGGTTTGGTGGAGTCCTAAGGGACATCCACACCCACACTACTCCTTGGGAGTCTCTCACCTCGTATGTCTTGACACAAGCTTGACGAGGAATTTTGGCTCCGGCAGGTAGCTGTCAGCAGAGATATTTAGGAAGAAGATTAAACATCAGAAAACATTAGCGATCAAGTAGAAGTGTTTTTTCTACAGTAAGAGGACAGTAAAGGAAGAGGACTAGAATGAACCTGAGGTATCTTCACACATTTGCCCTCACCTTCAAATTGCCAACCATGGTACAAACATTCCAGCCTCCCATCAACCAATTGGCCTTCTGAAAGCTTGGCTAACCTATCAGAAATTACCTGCTCAGTAAGCTAAGTGTCTTCGGATTCAAAAACAAGTATAAATATGAGATTTCCTGATTTATCCTAATTGAACTTGGGGGAACATGAGTCACAAGAGGAACAGACAATTATTATTGGTCGACTTTTAAGTTGAAGGCTCCACTGATCATGTTCTATCTGGGTGTCAAATGCATTATGAGATGGAAATTGGAAGAGAAGCCAAGCTAGCATTTTTCTTTATCCATAGATCAAATCTATCATTGCGATAACAAAGCACACTTGTACTGCTAAGTGCTAATTCATTATCAAAACAAAGATCATAAGCTTTCATCATACTACATTCAGCTCGCAGTTGTAGCTACCTCAATCCAAGTATGCAAAATTTGAAACAGGATTGCAATGAACAAATTCCATTTACTACCCATTTGCAAGAAAATTAAAAACAAGTCCCTAGTTTCCGGGTTTGGATTACAAAGGACTAAATCAAACACCACACTTAACTGTCATAATAGTGAATTTTTTTTGCTCGTCAAAAAAGAGGGTGCAAGTGAATGGTGACCGAGGCACCCCCCGCTACGTCATGTTCGGACTCTCGTGTTCAATAGTGAATATATCAGATTAGCTGAACAACCAGCGCAAGCACTGGCCCCGTCAACGTAGCACTAACAAGGGGCTAGTATAGTTCCTAGAAGCCAGCAGACACAAGGCATGTGGGGAATGGGGATTCGAACTCATGACCTTGCCTTACCAAACCACTTGGGAGTAAGTTTGAAACCACTAGACCACCATTCTTGTTGGTAACTGTCATAATAGTGTATGCTTATGCAAATTCGGGTCCTTAGCAAATAGCCTATCTAGCTGCAGGGGTAAGGCTGCGCACATACGAGTTACGACTTCCCCGTAACACAGACTTAGGTGGAAGCATTGAGATCAGTACAGAGTTAATAGTTTGATCTAGTTTAGTTAGTAACCAAAATCCAGCATCCATAAAAAACCAACAAATACTAAATTACACCAATTAAAAAGCATGATCATGAACATAAATCAAAACGACAATAGCTTATATTATATTTATACCTATGAGGGCAACGGTCTTCATAGCACCTGAGATCACCAGCAGCGTCACGGTACAAAACTAGCTGCTTATGAAAAACAGTGAGACCCAAAGGGGCATCATCTGGAACATTCTTGGTCAGATAAAGAGGGTACCATTCTTCAGTCCAATCATAGTCTACTATCTCTCTCTCTCCTCTCGACTCTGCCTGGGTTATTGTGCTTGAATCCACAAACACATCCTCACTAGTATTTTTATCCTCAATTGATGATGTTCCTGCAACATCTGATGCAACTGCCTTTGTCTGTGTGATTAATGATCTGGGTTTTGATTTTGCTTGGTTTAGTTGGTAATGAAGATGAAAATTATTTGATGGGTTTGGTAAGTGAGAAAGTACTGGGTTTACTAACAGTGATGATTTTCTGTTACTACTAACAGTAGTTGGTTTAGAGTTTGAGAAAAATAAGGTTTTTGAGGGTGGTGCTTCTGGAACAAATATTTGCAGCATTGCCATTTCTGCTGTCTGACAATGTGTTTCAGAGAGAGAGAGAGAGAGAGAGAGAACAGGGGAAAGAGGAAGAAAGGGAGATGAAGTAGTTCCTTTGGGTTGGGGCAAGTCTCCTGGCCACACATTCTATGGAGAGGGGTTGTGTTGTGTTCCTTTTGTTGACCATTAATTTCCACAGGAATAATAGCTAGGCTTGTGGGAATAGTTTCACGAACCACATTGATGTGTTCTCTTTGATGAATTATTACAAGATGACAATTTATGTTCAGTTTCTGATTTACAGTTTGTGATTGAAAAATGAAATAGCTTTTTTTTTTTGATAATTTAAAATGAAAATAGCTTTTTGTTCGGAAAATGAAGAATACGAGTATTGGCCCCAACCTTAAGGTTTATTTTCTATTGACCTTTGTACATCTTTTAAAGCTATAAAAGTTAGTGAATTGCTATTTACCGCCCAAAAATACTCATCATCGTCCTTAAAATTTACGATTTTGCCCTTCACTCTAAATAGTCGTTTTTTTTTTCCAGTTCGTAGTATCGGGCGTCTGCAATTTTCGCCTGACCCATGGGTCAGGCGTCTGCAGATTCCGCCTGAACCATGGAGCAGGCATCCGCAATTTCCGCCCCAACCATGGTGCAGGCGTCTATAGTTTCCGTCTGTCCCATGGAACGGGCGGAAATTGCAGACGCCTACTCCATGGTTGGGGCGGAAATTGCGGACGCCCGATTCAAATTCTGCGAAAAAAAAAATTTACCTCGGACGGCATCGACCGCACTTCCTGGTCGCCGGCAGACATCCGCGGCCATTGCTTCCTTACCGAATGAGTGAATGTTGATGAAGGTTGGGTATGAGAGTGGGTGGTAGAGAGGGAGAATTGATGTGAGAGTTAGAGAGGGAGAGGATGGGTGAAAATATGAAGAAGGGCAAAATTGTAATTTTTAGGGGCGATATTAAGTAATTTTAGGGCGGTAAATAGCAACACCCAAAAGTTATTCCTATAGACATACAAAAATAAAGTTCCAGTTACCATAAAAATATGTTAAAAAGTAAACATGAGTATGAAGGAGAGAGAGTGAGTTTATTGTAAAAAGTGCACAACTTTTGAGAAAGTTGTACACATGTCAACTTGTGAGGTGAGGCTGCAGCAGCCCTCTTGTAAGAAAGAAAGAACGCACATTAGAAAATCAAATATAAATATAACTTGTATATATTGTATACTCCTTTATTTATTTTTATTGCATAATTATATATAATACTAATAATTACGCGGTCAAAATGTATCATCCATGTCACTTGTTAAAGGTTTATTAGCTTGTCAAAATCCTTAACAAGTGACAAGGATAATCTGATAGCTTGTCAAAATCATCTTATAGGTTGTATGACCATTATCACCTAAGAATTAAGATATTCCTTAACTAGGAACAATATGATTTGAAAGCATCTCTATCCAAGTTTCCATGAATTACTATTTTAAGACGGCCAAATAAATCATCTGCATTTATTTCACTAATTTATATCTTACATGTATGCATTAACCTTCTATTATGATGCATTTATTAAATCAATCTTCTATTCTGATGCATTATTCAAGGTTCGTTCCTAACATAGAAATGATAAGAAACTCATACTCTATCACGCACCAAAGGAAACTCAAATTTATCAGAAACACCGGCAGAAAACATATTTTAAGAAAATGTGACAGTTTTCACATAAAATATTACTATCTAGAAATATAGGGGTCACTTATTATGAGCAGTGACCCCTAATTCACTACAAAGTGACCGTCGTCTTACAAAAATTACATTAAAACCGTCTCAAACAAGTTTTTTTGAAAATATTTATCTGAAATACATGAGCTTCATATCACCAAAAAACAAAATCAGGGCTTGGGACTGAGGGTGGGGAAGCATAAGAGTTATAAGAGCAAACAAAAGACGTGAACTTGATAACTCTGAAGGGCCCAAACTCATGCTTTTAGAACCGACTTTAAAAGAGAGATGCATAGACACCAGAAATGGTTAGGGTAGTTGAACCTTGCAGTAACTCAAGCAATTGGCACAAAACCACCATAAATTCCTGCCAGCTCTAAGTTGCAGGACTCTCGGTCATCACCATCTTCTCAGACTGTGTCAGAGTGTCAATAATAGTCTCCCACCCATCACCCACAAATCAAGTTAATGCAGCTTTTAATATTGCCTCTTTTTTCCTCTATAAAGACCTGAGCCTCCAATGTATTCTGACACAAGAAATACAAAAAAAGCTCATGTTATGCCATTTTGACTTGGGAATTTGCAATCTTGGGATAATCATGGGCAAAAAAACAATTGTTCTTTCTGAAACATACCACCTTCACAAGACAAGCTTGTTTCTTTCTTTCCTGCTTGTTATCATCTCAGTATTTCCTTGTTCTTCTCATGGATACTCTATTGGCTTCTATGCACTTCAGTGCCCAGGTGCTGAGTTCATTGTCAGAGAAACTGTAAGATCAGCAACTGCTACTGACTCGAGCGTGCCCGGGAAATTACTACGGCTGCTCTTCCATGACTGCTTTGTTGAAGTGAGCTTCTGCTTCTTACAACTTCTCACTGTCATAGTACCTAAATGAGGAAAAGAGACCACAAAAAGTAAAAATAGCATACTTTTATGTTATGGGAATCAGGACCATATTTTAGTTTTGTTCTTGCAGGGCTGTGATGCATCTATTCTTTTAGAAGGAGATGAGACAGAACGAACTGATCCAGCAAATGCTTCCCTTGGTGGATTTGAAGTCATAGAGTCTGCCAAAAGAGACCTTGAGATCTTCTGTCCTGGAACTGTTTCCTGTGCTGATATTCTTGCTTTGGCTGCTCGAGATGCCATTGTTATGGTAATAACAAAACTAACCTCAGTCTTTCTCTATCTCCCTCACTCTCTTCTCTCTCCTCTTATTCATCTATCGTGGTGTAATACTTGAAAAACAGGCAGGTGGGCCAGACTTTAACATTGCAACGGGAAGGCGAGATGGAACGGTTTCCGAGGTGACAAATGTCAGGCCCAACATTATTGATACAAGTTTCAAAGTGGATGACATGATTAAGATTTTTGCCTCTAAAGGGCTGTCTGCGCAAGATCTGGTTATCCTCTCAGGTACACAAAGCCGGCCTTTAATTATAATGTGACTGTGAGACAAGTAGGGCTGACTAGCCCAAACTGCTCATCATCTCTGCTCAAGGCTGAGTTTAAGGGTTGGGTTAGCTCAAGGCTCTAACAATGAAGTTAAGCACGAGCCTGGCATAACTTGGCTCTGCTTCTGAACTTAAAACAAGCCTATTTTCTTTCCCTTATTATTGCGTTTTCATTTTACTATCACAAATTCTAGCTCATTCTATCAAGTTTGAGTCTTTGAGATCTGATTTTGCTTTTCTGGTGGAGTTTGAGCCACACTCTTGCTACTGCGCACCCTACACGGGAATCACAGATGCTACTATATTCACTATCATGTCTCTAGCAGGCAAAGAGTTCAGAGCTAACTTGGGCAAGGTTGCAGGTTCAAGCTGACCCCCTGGGTCTTAATTTCTTACCTAAGTGATGCTTACCCTCCCTAACAACAATGTGCCCCTGTTATGCTACCGCAAACTATTTTTTTCCAAACATTTTTGTTTAACAGAATGAAAGACTTTAGGTGTTACACCATTAAAGACCACCTTCTGAAAATTGGAGAAAGACATCGACACTTGCATATAGACATGTCAAATAGGTTGATCTGGTGGGTTAGTTTCAGCTTGGGTTCGGTTCGGTTTCAGTTTGGGGGGTTGTTGGTCACATTTCAGGTCAGGTCAGATTTGGTCAACTATACTTCCATTGGTTCAAAGAACATCGAGCCCTTCTCCCTCAACCATGGTCCATGATGGTCACCGGATATAACCGCCAAAGGGGCGGTAAACACTTGCATGGCTAGTATTTATATCATCTGCTAAGGATGCGTAAGACACCTAGAAGAGAAGACACAAAGTGGTGTATATCAGTCTAAATAAAATGATTGGTATTGCAGGTGCACATACCATAGGATCAGCTCATTGTAGAGCTTTCAATGACAGATTCCAGGCCGACTCAAGGGGAAACCTCACATTTGTTGATTCATCTCTAGACAAAGCCTATGCAGCAAAGTTGGCTAAAAAATGCGCAGCTAGCACATCAGCAGCAGTCAACATGGATCCTCAAACATCCTTCGCATTCGACAATCAATACTATAACAACCTCATGGCACACAGGGGACTCCTCCAATCTGACTCTGTCTTATTTGATGATCAAAGGACAAGACCCTTGGTTCAGCAATTCGCCAGTGACATGAATAGTTTCTTTGAGGGATGGAGTCAGTCCTTCTTGAAGCTCAGCAGTGTAGGAGTTAAGACTGATGGTGGAGAGATTCGACAAACTTGTTCAAGGACAAATGCGTGAAGTAGAAAAGCAAGCACTACAATGCCATCAGAATCTTTACAGAAGCATCTCTGGCTCAATAACTAGACACTACCATATTCACTTGCATATAGGCTTTTTACACTCACTATCCTTGAACATTTTTTCTCCTTCGCTTTGAAAAGTTTCTAATGTCTATTTTTAAAGCTAAGATACCCCGAAATGTATGAAGCTAGTATGTGAAAAATGTTAGCTGTAAAAGACACATTTTGAATTCAGAAATTTCACTTGTGTAGAAAAATACTCACAGTAAAGTCGAGCAGCTTCTACTAATCAATCTTCAATCATCAACTGCGTTCTAAATAGTGAGAGATTGCTACAGGAAACAAACTGCACCAAGATTCATCCCCGAAAGTATAGCCTTTACATAATTTCTTCCTTGAGAATCCTGACAGCTTCTGAGACTCCATCCTCCCGTGAATTTTTCTCAGAAATCTCTAGTGCAAGAGCTTTGACTTCAGGACGCAGCGAATAATTTATGGCATTTGACAACATTTTAGCACCTTCCCTGATGCTCAGGTTATCACAATTTTCTGGAAGCAAATGGTTTCTTTTCAGTGGTTCTGGTGCAACTCCAAGCCAAAACATTCTTTCAGCCCAGTAAAACTGATCTAGAATGCAGGGACATAAAACTTGTGGGATTCCAGCTTGCAGTGCCGCAGCAGCCGATCCACTTCCTCCATGATGAATTGCAACAGCACATTTTTGGAAGAGCCAAGTGTATGGAATGGAACCAGCAAAGCAAAATAATCGGCCATTGAATAGAGATACCCCATCCTCTTGGCTGATGTTTTGTCCTGAAAAGGATGAATCCATTTCAGCAGCAATAATCTGAACTTCCACATTCAACGGTTCATAGCCAGCAGTAAGAAGGATGAACCTACATGAAGTGATCTCCAGAGCACCTTGTAAGATGCACAGAAATGCTTTAGGGTTCCTCAAGAAGCCCATGCTCCCAATTGAGCTCAATCCTACAACAACAAGGGGCATTGACATATGTGTATTCAGAAAGCATCGTAAGCCTGTATGAACTGTACAGAATTCTCCTTCTGAATCAAAGTTGTCCCTGCAGCTGCTGCATGAGAATTGCCATTTGGAAGGGAGAAACCAAAATCCACAAACCCGAGTGTTTGAAGGCCAATATTCAGGACATTCGACAACTTCTCTGCTGAATCCATACAGCAGTAAAGGAGATGGAGGTCTGTAATGACACATGGGAAGAGCTGTCACTGGATCTGTTAAAAGCCATGGGCTAAGGTTTAGCTCATCTCTCCTCCATGAGCCCCAATCTTCAGAGAAAAGCGGCCACATCCAGTGGATTACATCCTTCCAACTGAGCTTATCAGCTGGAGCCTCTTGGAGATACCGGTAAAGAAGTGGATGTTCTCGTCTGAACTGCCTCTCAAATGATGAGGGGGCAGTATAAGGGACAACATAGGGAGCGGCAACAAAGCATCGAATATGAAATAATTCTGCAAGGCTCCATCCTTCCAAAGCAAAGAAATTGATCAAGACAAAATCACCCTTCATGATTGGTTCGTTTCCAAATGTCCTTTCCATAATATCAAGGCATTCTTGTCGATGCTCTCTTGTAACCATATTTTTCTGAACAGAGAATGATAGACTAAGAGAGCTTTCACTCTTGTCACTTTCAGGAGGAGAAACAACAGGTGGAGAAGAAACCGGACTGTATCTAACATTTCTTTCCACCAAGTGTGCAGCTAGGTCCTGATGGGCAGAATGAGTGATAAAAAAGACTTCATAATTTCTCTGATCACAAGCAAAAGCTGCAGCAATGGCAGCGATAGGGTAGACATCACCCTTTGTGCCAAAGGCCATGAAGGCAGCTATTGGTCCACTTCTCTCCCTTTTCATCTCCATTTGTTATCAATACTAGCTCCACATGGTCTGATGGTCACTTCTAGTAACAATGACCTTGCGAATAACTATCAGCTCAATTGATATTCATTCAGATAACCTTAATCTTTCTGTGTATAAATATATCAGAAAAGAGGTATACTAGAAGCCACACACAGCCTTGTTAGTGCAGGGTCTGAATCATGATTATACAACCAAGACAACATGATTAGCAAGCATGTATCTGATTTGAGGTGATATGGCACAAAAAGAGCAATACTGATTAATATTTATGAACTAGGTTGAAAATGGAATTATAGATTGATTCCATATCTGATTTGAGGTGATATGGCACAAAAAGAGCAATACTCATTCACTGCTGGTCATATTTGGCTATTTGCACACTCTCGGCTCTCTGAAGAAATATTTGCTTTCTCCATCTGCTGCAAGTAGACGAAACAGAAACCAGCCAAGGTACGACATTACCAACCTCTGAGAGCGCGAAATGATCCCAAGCAACTCGACAGCCTATCAATGATGGTCACATTTAATAGACAGGCAGGTTCGCATTCCAATCTGTAATCTGATTGAAGTTTAAACAGTGAGCAAACCAAGTTACCAAACTAAATGCATTTCACTACACAGGCATCGACTAAAGATCAAATTTAGCAAATTTCTTAATTTCTCACACAAGTAAACCTAAGAAGATGAAGAACAAAAAACTGAAAATAACTAACTCGGGTATAAAATTCATAAAGGTCTTTCCTTTGCTCCCTAACACTTTCTAAACTAGGTTGAAAATGGAATTATAAAATTATATGCCCCCCCCCCCCCAACTATCCCATTCATCACTGTACTAAACATGAAATCAAATTCTTATCAAAAACAAAAAAAAAACATGAAATCAAATAATATTTCGATCCTAAATATAAAAAAAAACAACCAAATCGAAGTATGAAACCTTAAGCTACAAAAATCACTACTGTTTTTCCACCATTAATGGCACAATCCCTTAAATCAAAATTAGAAATAGAAAAAAGTTTCCATACCTTAATCAGCTTCCTTGGACGTTCAAGAGCGGTAGAGAGAGAAAGGAAGGGAAAGGAATGAGGACTTAGGAGAAAGAAAATCGCAAGAGAAATGGCAAATCCCAATTTTCAAAGAAAAATGTTCTGAGCAGCCAAACAGCCCATAATCAAACTGGGCCTTACTGGGCCTACATTAGTTTAACTCGTGTTTCTGTTTTAGGGCTTTTATATTCCCTCCAAACTATTTTACCAGAACAATTTCAACGGTCACTTCCCTCAAAGAAGAAAAAAAACAAAAAACAAAAAAAACATTTCAACAGTCAATTTTACTGATGAGATGAATGAGGACTTCGAATTCAGTTATAAGAAGTTGTATCTACGAGGTGTCAACGAACCATTGTCGGGCTATAAAATTTGGGTTCATCGAAGATATATACACTGCAAACAACATCGTTTCTGGGTATGCAAAATGTGGTCATTTAAATGTTGCTCACAACCTGTTCGACAAAATGCCCCAAAGAGATACTGTTTCTTGGAACGCCATGATTGCAGGGTATGTAAATTCTGGGAATTTTGGTTCAGCCTGGGATATGTTAAATGATATGAGAAAGCGTGGGTTTTGGGTTGATAAGTACACTTTTGGTAGCATTCTTAAGGGCATCGCTTACCATGGTAAGCTTGACAGTGGGTTGCAATTGCATTCTATGGTCATCAAGATGGGGTATCAATCGAATGTGGTTGTTGGAAGTGCGGTTTTGGACATGTATAACAAGTGTGGGAGGATTGATGATGCCTACATGGTGTTTAAAATTATGCCAGAGCGAAATTGCATTTCTTGGAATGTTATGATAGCAGGGTTTGTGGAGCGAGGTGATTTTAAGACTGCATTTGAGCTTTTGAATTCTATGGAGAAAGAGGGTGTAAAGATTGAAGATGGGGCGGTTGCTCCGTTCTTAACACTGCTTAATGACCCTCGATTTTTCGAGTTAACTATGCAGCTCCATGGGAAGATCATCAAAAGTGGGTTAGTTTCTAACAATACTGTATGCAATGCTGTCCTCACATCATATTCTGAGTGCGGGTCCTTGGAAAATGCTGAGAAGGTATTTTATGATGCTGTATATGTCCATGACTTGGTAACATGGAATTCCATGTTAGGTGCGTACCTTCTACATCATGAGGAAAGGCTTGTGATTCAACTCTTCCTTAATATGCAAGTGTTTGGTTTTCAACCCGATATCTATACATACACTAGTCTCGTAATTGGTTGTTTTGAAGAGGCATATCAAGCCCACGGAAAATGTTTCCATTGCTTAATTATAAAGAGAGGACTAGAGAGGTCCACAGCAATATCCAATGCATTGATAGCTTTCTATCTGAAGTCAAGCAGAAAATCTATGGCAGATGCATTGAGGTTGTTTGAATCGATAGATCCTAAAGATTCTGTCTCTTGGAATTCTGTTTTAACAGGGCTCTCACAGTTTGGTTTGTGTGAAGATGCTGTAAAATTCTTTGGGGATATGCGGTCACATGATGTTGCGATTGATCATTATTCTTTTTCTGCAGTCCTAAGATCTTGTGCAGAATTAGCAGCCGTGCAGTTGGGTCGACAAGTTCATGTCTTGACACTTAAGTCCGGCTTGCAGTCAAATGAACATGTAGCCAGCTCGCTTGTTTGGATGTATTCAAAATGTGGCTTACTTGACCAGGCTAGATGGGCCTTTGAGGAAACCCCCAAAGACAGCTCAATTACATGGAACTTTCTCATTTTTGGGTATGCCCAGCACGGGCAAGGCAACGTTGCCCTTGATCTATTCCATCAAATGACGGAATGTAAGGTAAAGCTTGACCACATAACATTTGTGGCAGTTCTTACTGCTTGTAGCCACATGGGTTGGGTGGAAGAGGGTCGACATATTCTCAAAACTATGGAATCTGCTTATGGTATTCCACCAAGAATGGAGCATTATGCTTGTGCAATTGACTTGTTTGGGCGAGCTGGGCTCTTGGATGAGGCGAAGGCCTTAATCAAATCAATGCCATTTGAGCCTGATGCAATGTTGTGGAGAACTCTTTTGGGTGCGTGTAGATATTGCGGGGATATCGAAATGGCATGTCAGGTTGCGAGTCATCTGCTAGAAATTGCACCTGAAGAGCACAGCACTTATGTTATCCTGTCTGATATGTACGGACGTCTTAAGAGGTGGGAAGAGAAAGCGAGTATGAGAAGGTTGATGAATGAAAGGGGAGTGAAGAAAGTCCCAGGATGGAGTTGGATAGAGGTACACAATGAATCACATGCCTTCAATGCCGAAGATGGTGCTCACCCAAAATGCAAAGAGATATATGATACCCTAGAAGTACTTATGGAGGAAATTAGAATGCTTAAGGATGCTTCTAATGTAGACGTTTCTATCAATGGATGGTGTCTCGTTGATGGATGTTGTGTTTAAGTCACCGGTGACTCTGAGTGGATTCCTTTGTGTACTTTGCAAGTTCAGCATGTGATCTGGGTGCAGTCAAATTGCTGGAACACTGGCTTTGGAAGTAAATGGCCCATCTAGATCTCAAATGTTAATGTAAGTTCAAACAAATATCTCACATGAGGTGTCTTGCATTTTAAGTTTCTAAGTTGAGGAGAATTATTTATGTAATTGTTCTCTATTGAATTTTCCATGCAAGGAATGAAATTACACATCTCTTGTATCTTCCAATACTCCTGTCAATGTTACACATGTGCATATATTAAATTGGCTACTGAGGGACATAAAAAGAGACTAATGCATCAACAATGAGGAAGGTACATGTGTAGTTGTCATATGTTTTTTGTTTGGGAATTTTGTGGGTCTGAGATTTTTCGAGGTATGATACAGTTCACTACAGATTTCAACTTAAACAGTGGTGTATGTTGTCATGGTTTTTCTCCTTGTCTTTCTCTCCTATTTTCTTTTTAATCTTAAACAATGGTTGTGCTACTACTAATTATTGGGTCTTTGTTAATGACTGATGGAGCTTGATTAATGTTGTCCTTTGGCCAGAAAGATGTGAAGAATGTTCTGAAGAACAGTGTAGGAACTCAGTTGAATTGTCTACTTCAATGGTTTTCCCAAGGAGTTGGCTAATGGAGAGGTGAATTAACTGGCATTTCCTTGGGGAACCGAAACTAGACCAGAATTTCAGCCTAGTGGATGGTTGAGTATATCCTAAGCTGACTTGACCACCTTATTTCTATAAATTTGGACATGGGATAATTTGACTGTATTGCCTAATTACAACTGTTATTTCTGGACTTGAAAAACTTTGATTGTGTCTTGGGGAAATTCACAGGAAAGAGCGCATGATAACAGTGTGTTTGACATTCTGACTTTCATGACTCCACGTGTGTAGCTGCACCATCTGAACCAGCATGATTCATTATTTGTTTTACGAGGTTGACTAGAATAATTTCATGGCTATACATAAGCTGGTCTGCAAAATAAGTTCGAGTAAAGTTATTAACCAAATAGGCAACCTGATTCTCTGGAGCATGGAAGCTCAATTCAATTCTTATCCATCAACATTACAGAGGTCGGACATGGCCCCCGTGCATTAGGGGAAGGGCCAGAGTACAGGGGGAAATGATCAGAAGGGAAAATAATAGAATTGATAAAAGTGTTTGTAGTTGGAAAAAGCCACAAAAGAATAGATGAAAAACAGATGTTCATTGGTGATGGTACAAAATTTTGAACAATGATTGATTTTACCTCCTTTTTAAATATAAGATGATATATTGCCTTTTACAGATTACTTCACTGAGAAGTATATAATCAATAAGTTTAGGAGTTAAGACTCATGGCTGATATGATTTTAAAAAATCTACCTGATTGAAGTGTCCTCAGAAGGACAAGATTTTAGTGCATTTAAGCTGTGTTACTGGTCATTTAAGCGACTATAATTAGCTCTTGTTGCCTTTGGCTTTAGTAGAATGTTGATGTTTGGTGGGGTTTTGAACTCTTAAATCATCACTTTTTTTCCAGTGCCAAAGTTCTTGATTACTTAACCACGTCATTAGAGTGGATGATTACAGCTCAGAATGGTTGCAAAAGAGCAAGACACTGTAGTCTTTTACAGCATTTGTTTTTCCACCTTCAACTGTAGGCTTTTAGCAGGGTATGTGATTCACTTCTTCATTGCAGGAAAATTTATACTTTTGGCTAATGAGCTATAGCTGGCTAAAGATGCTGTTAAACTGCAGGACCCTTTATTCATGTTGAAAGTGCATGTCAATCTGATAAAATTAGGCCAGTTAATGCCAATATGAACTGCTGTAATTTTGAGTTGGGGTTTCTATTGACAACCCTTTTTGTAGTGTTGATGTTGTGGTAACCATTCTGATTAATTCAGTTCGACCTTTCATTTCAGCTCGTCGACTACTAGAGATGGTCTTGCAGACTGTCGATATTGATGGTCCTCGGATCAGCTTGGCCAGGCCACAGCAGCAGACTATTGATTCACCTCGCGTCAGTTCATGTTCTACAGATCTTAAACCTTTCTTATACTGTATGTTTATTCATTCGATTCAGTCTTAAACATAATAGAGTGACTTTTGATGACAATAACACAAAATCGGCTTTTGGGATGAGACACAATCCATGCCATGGTTTGATTGGATATATCTTGTGACAAGCAGCTGATGAATGTTAGACAGGGTTCGGTACGTGGTACCATTACATTTTTGTACTAATCAGAGGGTTGCTGTCTGCTGATGAGACTTAAACCCTTTACCTAATTATCATTTGTTTTTCTAAATTTTAATTGGTTTACATGAAATTCAATTATGGAGCACATCAGGCCATCACCCCATAACATGTGAAGGTTTGAATTTTAGATCAATTCCATATTAATACATTGCTGTTTGCCAATCAATCAAGCTCTATTATTAGTCTCATTTACAAGTAGTGTTTAATAGTAATGGGACCCAACATGGAATATGAACCTGTTGGATTTAGATGCGTAATCAAGATTCCAATTAAGTTCTGGTGCCCATAGTAGATGCCCTTTGGCCCAGAAGGAACCAAAGATTCCAAGAACTGATTATTCCAAATTACTCTCTCTGCCCCTTGGTTCATTATGAGGAATCCTGCTCTTATTAAAGTAGAGAGAGGGAATTGGGGGCTGTAGACAGTAGACTGTAGTGTAGGGCCAAAGGGAACAAGATTCTCAGCATGATGAGGATTGAGAGAATGACATACTACAAATGTGTATTTTCTTGGAACCTGGGACCTAACCTTTGTAAACTACTCTCTCTGAGGCCTCTGTACCCTCTTTACGTTGGTAGTTTGACTTTGAATGGAGTTAAGACAAGGAAACTTTGGCTCAAAAATAACTCAAATGTCCTTGCTTAAGTATGAGAGAGAATTTTTACCTCAAAAAAAAAGTATGAGAGAGAATTTGGTGGTCCCTTGTGGACTATGGTCCCCTTAAATATGAGAGAAAATATGGTGGTCCCTTAAGTGGGCATATAAGTAATCTCATTATTTTTTTCTTACTTAAAACGGAAGTACCAATGTAAAGAGGGGACGGACTAAAATGAAAACTACCAACGTAAAAAGGGGACAGAAGGAGTATCTTCTAATTTCATATCATTTTTAGGTGGGCAGCGGAAGTCCTACATTTATACGTGTGGAGATCCTTTGTTGTTCCTTTAAAAAAAAAGAGGTCGAGTCCTTGCAATCTCACCCTAAAATTGGTCAGAGGAGAGAGATAGAGAGAAAAGAAACTGATCCCCTACTGTAACAGCATAAGATCTAACTCCATTCATACACGCACCTTGCAAAATCTTATAATAGTTCATTACACAAAGTGATGTTTGGTTCAATTCTCCATGGAACTTTAACTTTATATGGCACTTCCTTGAAGGTAGATACAAAATGAAAGCCCAATTCACATGCAACTAATAAAAAATTTCAATGAGTAAAAATGTAATTTGAGTTAATTAATATGGGAAGTTGGACTTATTTAACTCTCCTAGACCTTGAGGATGAGGTGGGAGCTCAAGTGGTAAGTATTCCCCCCTCACAACCCAGTGGTCAGGGGTTCGAATCCTCATGTAGGGAGAATAATAAAAATCCACTCTACCTTTCTTTGTAGGAAGGGTCTCCTCCTCTACTCGAGCCCGTCGACCCATCAAAGACGGGTTGACTTATCCGGCGCATGTGATTTGCGAGCTATCGCATGCATCCTTGTAGCAAAAAAAAAAAAAAAAAAAAAAAAAAACTCCCCTAGACCCTAGATAAGCAACTCCCCATACTCCGTAAAAAGTTCAAGTTATGAAAATAGGTAAATTAACCAAATCATGTGATTTCTTTTTCTTCCAAAAAAAATTTTGAGTTTTTTTTTCTCATTATTCCATATTTTCGAACAAAGAGTAATACTTTTGGTGTGATATACGACAGGGTCGACGGCTGCGTACAACCACATAGTTAAAATCTGATTATTGTACTTATATTATGAGTGGATACTTTTAATTGATGGAGAATCTCAAGGCCGTACACGATAATCTCTTATCTAATCTTTGCTTAGTGTAACATCAATTTCATGTCCAATGAATCACCTGTTTCTTTGAGTCTTGCGTGTACTCCTCAAGTCTTCATGTAGGGCATACTAGGGCAACGCCGGTACTGCTTGAATAATTGATACACCAATGCAAATGAATGAATGATATTGGACATGGATCCATCTTTTCAACACCTAGCTTCTCTTTTACAAATTACAATGGAAGTTTCTGTCATTCCGTTTACAGTACATCACATCACATCACGACAGGTATGCTATATACTTAAAATAAGCTTTTCTTATAGTGGAGATTATGTACAAGTAATAACAATATGTACATTTACATATATTGATATATATGTACACTACTACAGAAACAAGATGCAACGCTGGTATATTTAGGTTTATGACATTGATTTTTTATCCGACGTAATAGAGGGGCGACATAGTAGGGGTATGGGCGACTTCTTTTCTCTCTTTTGTAGTAGTGGTAGGAAATAAAATATTTTAAAGCAACCAATTTTATTTTTTTTTTAAGGAACCAAGTTAAGTAATGAATGTTGTGGTGGGACGTGGACACCAACCGTCCAACTCGAAGCTAGTCTCCAAATAGAGAAAACACTATTTGTAATTGTAATGCGCGTGAAACTGAGGTATAATCACATTAATGCTTGATGCATTATGCATTTATGCCTAACCAACTAAGCTACGATACTTTCTTATTCTCTGCCTCTATGAGTCTATGGTCGTCATATACGTAATATTTTACTACTTTTAGTCATTAGATGAGCACAAAAATAAACCTATTGAGGCATTAGGCAAGATGCACTATAAACATAATGTCAATAAGCACTTTGCTTTTTAAGTTATGTCAATAAGCACTTATTAGTAGGAATCATAAGCACTTGGTTAATTAATTTCTTCACGTATATATAGATTAGGAGTATCGTCCCCCAACTGTGATATTAAGGGTTCATATATATATATATATATATATATATATATATATATATATATATATATATATATATATTATCGAAATTTATGTCTCCTCTATAATTGAATAATACAAAGGTTATCCAGCTTAAATCAAATCGAATTTGTCTTGCGTACGGCTTGTCCAATTAAAAATGCTACCATAAATTAAGTGCAACATACACTACGATGAATTAAGTGTAATAATTAAATTTTTATTTTTTTGTTCGCACTAGTGGTTCACATTAAGTTTTTTGGATTAGGATTAATTATTTTACGTACTGATTTTAAGGAATGAGAGTGCCACAAAGAACTGATCGATAATAATTAATTTTGATTGACAAATCAGATGCATGGATCGGAACAAAGTTGATTGCTTTAATTTGTATCTGTCATTTCTTTATTTTGGCGGGGCGAAGGGTTTCCCAGCAAAGCATGCAACAAAGAAGAGTAAGTTTCTGTTCTTTTCGTCGTTTTTATGCTGTATTTTGTTGTTTTTTTTTTATTTCAATTCGTTTCGTTCCGCGCCGTTCCGTTCCTCCATTCTGTTCCGCATTCTGTACTTTATTTTATGTCACTTTTTTTCCATTATCCATACTGCGTTATTCCGTTTTGTTTCTCACCGTCACCTACACCATTCCATAAAAAAGAACAACGCCTAAGTAAGAAAGCAATTACTGTTGTTTGGGTCATGTTTATGGGAAAAGAAGGTATTTTGACTTTATTTCTCAAATCTCATGATCAATAACAAAGTAGTGGAATTGCGCTGTACCTAGAATCCCACATATCTTTCTTATTTTATCATATTGAGTAATGAAATAAGGCTATATATCATCTTTGAGTCCCTACCACCAAGTAAATATATATATATATATATATATATTAGTGTAGTCGCATACTTGTAGCTGTAGGTATAGTGACTATGGGTGACGTGTAAATTTGCAATTCTGTTACTTTTGGCACAATCCTTGAACCTTATAAGTAAGCCCTCTTCAAGCTGGCATTAGCCTCACAAACAGAAAAACACTCCCCATCTATAATTGAGAGAAATGGCTACAATTCTCAATTTGTTACTCCCTACTTGTTTTGTTGTTCTCTTCATTGTTTCCACCAACTGCTTTTGGCTCATCAAGGCAGCTGATGATCATCATCATGACGCAAGTCGAATAACTAGGAGAGAGAATTCTTTTCAACACTTGCATACTCACACTGTTCAACTTAGCTCTCTATTTCCAGTTGAAGATGCTTGTAGCTCTCCAATAGGTAATTCTCTCTCTCTAGATTTCTCCCATGTTGTAGCTCGCTCTAAGCAACTTAGGTGAACCTTTCTATTTTTTCGGAAGCGTAAAGAAATCCTTGGCTTTTTTCGAGGGAAATGGAATTGGAGCTTAGAGTAGGTGAATATATATCATTCCTCGAAATTAATGAGGATACGACACTACTACTACGCTAATCACCCCAACTTCATGAACATCTTCCTATAATATTTCATGGAATATATCATTTTGTGTGGTTGTTCATTCCAAGTTAGTAGCTCATGAAATTAGGAGAAATGGATACTCCTTAGACCTCAATATTGACAAAACAATTGCAATAAAAATGTGTTGCATTACTATATGTTGCCACTAGCTACTACTGTGGCAAAATGGGTTTGCTACGGTATGTACTGTCACACATTTTTAATTTATTGTGTTCATTTAATTGCTTCTTGGTAGACTTTCCCTACCAGGGGTCCGGTCCGGTTCGGTTTATATGTTCATTGTGCTAGGAATTAGGATAGAGTATATAGTTGAGCATTCAATAACTTGTTACAGTAATAACTTCATATCATATCATGCAGATAGTAATCACTCTAGCTCAACAACTAATAATATATTTATTTGGATTTTGGAACATATACAGTAGAACCTCTTTAAATTAATACTCGATAAATTAATAATCTTTTTAAGATAATAATTTTGCTCGGTCCCGACTCGGTCCTAAGGTGTAAATTAATAATTTCGATAAAATAATAAGATAATAATTTTTCGGAAGATCCTCATATAAGTAAAAAGTCCCATCAAAATTATAAATTAATAATTATATAAAATTACAAATATAATTAGGACAACTTGAGTATAATATGACTCTATTGTTGTTTTCTTTTTTCTTAAAAGTTACATCTAGTTGCATTTCATCTCTAACTATCCTTGCTGCATTCAAAAGTTTCGATGTTGCATTCTTTTATACTCATGTAGTGCTTTACGTATTTGATCTATCATAGTTGATTTTTGGACACTTTTTAGATGTGAAGCCGTTGTTGGTTGTCTTTGATTTGGATTGACTAATTAGAAATGTTTGATGTTGCTTATATAGTGGTTCCATACTATCACGAACTTGCATTAAGTTTTGACTAGTACAACGATAATGAACATTGTATATTTGTTTTTTAAGGGATGTAATATATAAAGTAGTCACATTGTACATGACCATCATTTATATAGTCAATAAAAATCATCTTTTTATATGTTTTAAGTATTAAGAATAATACAAGTTCGTTAAATCGAGAAAGCTCTCTTTAAATTAATAAATTATTAATTTATTGATTAAATAATATCTCTCTAAATTAATAAAATTACGCGGTCCCAACATTATTAATTTATAGAGGTTTTACTGTACAATATTTATTTCAATACGATCTAGAAAGATAGATTTAATGACGTCATGCTTGTATGAGTGACCTCACCTTAAAGCCGCTTGCTTATACAAGAAATAATTTGTGTTTAAGGATGTCATGGAATTCAAATAGTAGATAATTAATTGGTTTTGCACATTCATATTGAATATTATTGCCCCAGGTAACATATAATTAGTCAATACATAACTAATTAAGCTCTACCCCAATTAGGTAGAAGTCCACAACTTTTGGTTTTTCACCAAACAATTGATAGTGGTGAGAGACTTTACCTCTGGGTGGAAATATAACTTTATTTAGATAAATTTGTAAAATGTTTTGGCATGGACATGGCGGACCTGTTCATAATCCACAAGCAAGCAAAAGCTTCAATCAATTATGCATATATACCCAAAGAATCACAGTACAATGGGGACAGCTCCTTTTCTTTTCTTTTACACGACTCCTTTATTCTCTTTCTTTTTGATTATTCCAAATTATGCATACCCCATTCAGGTACCTGCTCAACACTAATAATTAAGATAGACCATTTTTTTCTAATACGATAATAATAGTGATGATTTGTTGCCATCCATAATAAGTGTGGTTATAGTTTATTAATTAAGTGTTTGTTACGTACTTAATTAGTGCATTACAGGAGACATCGATTTTCATGTATGTCCACTCAATATATACTCATTTGTATAATGGTTAGCATGAAAATCGAAATAGACAAATATGCTTGGATCGAGCATTATTTATAAATAAAATCCAAATAAAAAGAAAAAGGTGGAGTCTAATTATCGGTTTATTCTTTTTCTTGAAATGGATTGAATTGAACTAAATTGAATACAATTGGATGTGTTCTTTTTCACTTATTTATTAATCAGTTCAATTCAATAATCTACTTTTTCTCCCATATTACTATTCAAAATAAAAAAAAAGTATGTGATACAATAATCATGTCACTGAAATTAACTGACCAAATTAAAATAAATTGAATTAAACTTAACTAAATCGATTACTAAGTACTTCCCAAATAAAAAAGAGCACATCCTTAATTTACTTTCAACCCCTTTTTCTCATCTCTCCCATCCCCACCATATTCGCCCACCCCAAGAGTAAAAAGACAAAAGTACTTTTTTCATTCTTTGGCTTATTAGGAAGCTAGCCTGGACTAAAAGTAACTACCTGTTCAAAACATCCAATTAACTAATTAAGGCCTGAGGCCATGAGAAATTTGATATAGTAATAATGTAAAAATACTCATAAATAATCTAATTTACCGTGCGCCTCTACAAAATTGATAAATTCAAATTCATTTCTAAATCTTGTTGCTAATAAGTAATAACTAACTAGAGTGCATGCAATAGGTAAAATGTCAAATTCACATAATAAATGTGTTGGGAGTTATATCTATTAAATTCGTTTAATTGCCCGCCATGAAATGCAATAGCAAGAGAAAGAATCCAAGCACCAATTATTGGCTTTGGCTCAATCAAAGATAATTCTTGTGCACAAAATGCAACTTTCTTTGGTTGCCTTTCAATTCGCATTTGTTTCTGTTTATACCTTTTGACTTGTCAAAATGAACAACATTTCTTATTTTGGTTTTAATTTTGGTTTTGGTATTTGGTTAAATAATATTCAGGACTCAAGAGGGTGGCGGGTTCTCTAGAGGTGAGGCACAGGCATGGACCATGTTCCCCACTGGGTCTAGACAAATCGAGCCGCCCAAGTCACGTGGAGATCCTAACACAAGACCAAGCCCGAGTTGAGTCAATAAGGGACCGAGTCAGACCCAAATCGGTAGATGTTGTTGACGCTGACACTGACAGGGCCGTTCGCAGTAAAAAAGAAGTGGACCTCCCTGCAAAGTCTGGAATCACAATTGGATCTGGCAATTTCATCGTCACTGTTGGTCTTGGCACACCTAAAAAGGATCTCACTCTCATTTTTGACACAGGTACTTACTCTATTTATATCACCAGATCAATAGTGTAGTGAAACTTAATTCATCATAATAATACGGAGAGTATTAAATTCCTTGACCAGCTATACCACTATTTAAGATGCCTACAACCGCTACAGATTATGATTTGTAGCGAGATGATTTCTTGCCCAATCTTAAAAAAATGCCCTTGTTTTTATTGGCCGAGACCTTATCAAGTAAGGTAAATTTGAAACAAGTTTCTCTTTAACAAACTAGAAGACCATTGATTTTTGGAATGCTAACAATAAAATTAGGTGGATAGGCTATATCAATATGATGACTTGATGACATATATAGTGCTATATGTTCAAATTCACCAAATAACCACTTGCTATATATGTGCATTATTGGAACAATATAGGTAGCGATTTCACATGGACACAATGCAGACCATGCGCCAAGAGTTGCTACAAGCAACAAGAGCCCGTGTTCGACCCCATGGTGTCATCCACATACTCGAACATCTCGTGTTCGTCGTCTCTATGCTCGGAGGTGAGGTCGGCCACGAGCGCATCGCCGGGCTGCTCATCCTCCACCTGCATCTACGGCATCCAATATGGGGATTCATCCTTCTCTGTAGGGTTCTTTGCGAAGGACACCTTGTATTTGGGTCCTCATGAATCAGTCCCTAATTTCTTGTTTGGATGTGGGGAGAATAATCAAGGGCTTTTTGGTGGGTCTGCTGGCCTTATTGGGCTTGGTAGGAATAAGATGTCCTTTGTCTCCCAAACAGCGTCCCAATATGGCAACTATTTCTCCTATTGTTTGCCTTCAAAGTCTGGCTCCACTGGACACCTTACATTTGGTAAAGGGCCCAAGGTAAAATTTTTCCTTCTAATTTTGTACTGCAAGCAAGCATGACACACATGATTAACCAATTACCAATCCATTTTTATTCTAACCTGTTTACCATTGACCGGGATTAAACTGGGAGCTGAGATGGCAAACACCTCACCCGAATACTTTTGGAATGACTCGGGTCCGTATTCGATCTCCCACCTAGTGAGGGATGTATCTTTCCCCTTCTCTTGGATAGGGCCTCATTACCTTTAAAAAACCCACTAAGTTTTTCTAATGTGTAAAAAGTTAAAACCGTTATGTATACGGTAAGACATTTGTGTAACATTTGACACATGCTAGTACTACTAATACTAATACTAATACATGAATGAAATGGTGTTATTGACAAAACAGTACTCGAAGGGCACCCAATACACACCTTTGCTATCAAGCTCCACAGGGCCATCCTTCTACTTCCTAGAGCTACAAGGCATTAGCGTAGGAGGTCGCAAGCTCTCCATCTCTCCTTCCGTCTTCTCAGCCGGCGGGACCCTCATCGATTCCGGTACCGTCATAAGCCGGCTACCCCCAGACGCATACACAGCCTTGCAAGGAGCCTTCAGCAAGCTGATGTCCAAGTACCCTAAGGCCCCTGCCCTCTCAATTCTCGACACGTGTTTCGACTTCAGCAGCTACCAGACGGTTACAGTGCCTAAGATCACCCTCTTCTTTGGGGGTGGGGCTCAGATGGAGTTGCGCGCCAATGGGATTTTGTATGTGAAGGACTTGAGCCAGGTTTGCCTTGCGTTTGCTGGGAATAGTGATGCTGGTGATGTTGGCATTTTAGGGAATGTTCAGCAGCTGGGTTTTGATGTTATCTATGATGTTGCTGGTGGTAAACTTGGGTTTAGCCCAGGGGGTTGTATGTGATTATAAGCTATATAACTTGATAGCTTTTTTATGCTAATGCAAGGAGAATCTTTGCATTAGCTATATATGATTATGGAATTGTTATGTAATTTTATTGGTCTATTCTTACACCTTTCTAGAGGATAAAAACAGGGAAAAGGAAAAGCAAATGAAGGATACAATAATACTGAAGAATTTCATAGATTTTACTCATGTAAATGGGCTTCTCAATGCAAATTTCTGTTTTCATCACTTTTCAGTTTCTTTTACCATGTGAATCATGGATCATTGAACTATTTCTTAATTTTACGATTAGTACAAAACTAATATGGTTGAAGTGGGTTGTCCTATATTGGTTAAAAAAGAGTGCCTTTGAAATATTTGTAAGTAAGGGAGTTACTCTACTAGTTGCCAATTCATTTTGAGTTGGAACCTCCTTTACACAGTAATTTATTTTTTTTTCTTTTTTCCCTGTGAACTGATCTACACAAGAAGTGCTCATTATAAAGTTCAACTAACACAAAAAGCACGATATTATGATCTTGATAATGACAATTTGGACAAGTGATTATAGGGTTGGGCAACAAAGCATGTAAACCTTTGCAAGGCAAGCCAAAATGTTATGTATGACCTATTTTGAGGAAGCTGTCTTGGACTGATATTCCAACCATTTTCACTCAAAAGCCCATTACATAGGAGACCACATCACCTCTTCCTCTTTTGTATGGAGTAGTATTTTTATTTTTATTTTTATCATCCCTTTGTATGGAGTATTAAGCGTGTTAAAGGTGTGCTATTTTTTATTGAACTGACTTAACTAAATAATAATCTATAAGAAAAAAGTAGATCATATCTCAACTAAACTGAATCGACTTAAATTGAACTAAACTAATTATTAAGTAAGTGAAAAAGATCGATCAAACTCTAAATAGTATTCCCAAAATTTTTAGACTTCAATTACTCCTCCCTAAAATTCACTCACTCAGTCAGACTCAATGGTCAGACTAGTCACCCAAATTTGTACTCTCTAATAAGATGAAATTAATTTTGGGAACTATTTTTGGTCCTTAGATAGTTAATACTCCTTTCATCTGTCTGATCCTTTTTATTAGTACAAAGTGCAAATAACTATATTTTTTAATCTCCACTTTGATAACTCAAAAATTAATTTATGGAAGAAGACAAGTCATTTTTTTTTTTTTGTTTTTTAAAGCACTTTTGGTTAACTCATCGCAATCAGGATTTAGAATTATCTTTTAATCTGGATAATGAAATATTAGAGCTTGCTAGTACTTTATATGTAGTGTTGCTAGCTATATGATGAGAAAGACAAATAGATATGCAATCATATTGAGAGGGACAAGTAATTAAATTTATAAGAGTGCAGGACCACATGTTATATGAGCTAAGAGATTCAAATTCGCTTTTTTTAATTATAAATTTGAGTACAATTCGCAAGATTACAGCCATTCACCATCTCCATGGGTCATTAATCAATAATCATTCAATTCAACAAGCATACAGAATCTTACATCATGAGTGACAAAATAGAAAAGGCAAATAATTTCATAACTCATTCATCACAGAAACAAGGAAAAATAATGTACGATCGAGTACCACAGTTTATAATTATTTTTTTTATTTTTTTATGTAGTTTCTTTCTTTTTTTCTTTTGCTTACCATCAACCCACGTCTTAACAGGGGCGGATCTAGACTGGGGCACTAAAGTGAAAAGTCTATAGTATTCGATTTTTCTGAAACTTTTGTTAAAATACCCTACATTTTAGAGTATTTTGAAAATTATTGCTAAAATATCTAAATAATTTAGTTTTTGCACCCATATTATTAATTTTCTAAATCTGTCCACTGTATCCTAGTGCTATAAAACCATAGACAATTTTCACTGTCGTTTCAACAAATGTTGTGCTCATTTACTTCAAATATTGTTCAATTTGATTTAACACAAATTCCAACTTATCATATTTCTCGTTTTATGAGGTGAACATTTATGAGCAAATATATACTTTATCATATACAGGTAAATGCTTAAAGCACCTGCCAATTTACATAACTAGTCTCTTATCTTGGACTTAATACTCAGCCCATCCTAATCGTCATTTGCTGCCCCGTGAAGAAATTAAGAAAGAATGCTTCTTGAATCATATTATCTACTTTTGACCTCCACTCCCCCCCCCCCACCACCACACCTTTTCTTGTGTTTTAATATAGGTGATGTCCCCCTTTTTGGATGTGTTTATAAACAAAGTTATAGCTAAATGACAAGACAAACTCTAAATAAGTACACTACTTGATTTATTCATTGATTTTTGGTGCAGTGATTAAATAAATCACACTTTGTTATAAATATTTCGCACTTTTTAGGGTTCGTTTTTTTGGTATGCAAAGTGGTCCAAGTTAAGTTATGAAGCAGTTAGATAGAATAACGACTACTAAAACCCTAATAAAAATTCTAACTCGCGTAATATAGATATTGATGGACATTTAACAAGTTGCATTTAGGGGGCATAAACACACATGTCTTAACACTCAAGTCACATGTATAATGAATTCTTCCGAAAATGCTTGTATGTGAATGTAAAAATAGAATCAACGGCTTGTAATCTTTCACCATGGTGTACTCAAAAGTCAGTTTTGCTTGGTTCGTGGTTCTCCTCTCTTCCCCTAGTAGACAAAGTCATAAAAGGAAGGAAGATTGCACGCACACCTTTAGAAATTCTAAAGCCTAGCTAGTTGAGCAAGCAAGCATTTTATGACCAAACAAAAACAAAAGAGAAAAACCAACTCAATATACTCAGGCTGGTCTAAAGCATTAGCTGGCTAGAATCCCACAATTCATAAGCCCAATCAACATCATAACACCACACATACACACACTTAACAGATAGACAACAAAACAATCTGTAACCCTGTAAACCCAACGCGCAAATTAAAGGAAAAAGAATAAATAAATAAATAAGAACAAGAAAAAGGGCAAAAGGGAAAAAGTTAGGTGTGGCTTTCATGAACTTTCCCCTATCATTAAAATGGAGTAGTGAAATAAAATAAGCACAAGCTAGACCTCTTAAATGGGTCGATCTAATAAATTATGTATCGAGTTATTTCGAATTTGAATTGGGTGTTATAGGTTAATTTAAGTTGAATCCACTTTTTAATTTATTTTATGAGATTGTAAACGAATTTAAATTGATAAAATTTTGTCAAAACTCTTAAAAAATAAATTGAATTTTCGAATCGGGTTAACTTTTTGACAGCTATGTCCAGACAACACATAAATTAATACTCTCATTTGCTGATTATACAAAAAAACTACACCTTCCTAGGCAATCCTTTCTTTCGGCTTTCTGATTCTTAAAGGAGAGAGAGAGAGATACTGTCCACTGCAGACTCTCAGCCAAGCTACAGAGAGAGAAAATTTCAGTTTTAGTGAGAGAAAGTCTGTTACTCTTAACAAGTGAGGAAATAAGTAAGAGAGAGAAAATATAAAGCGATGTGTACAACGACGACAAACGTCGGTCGCACAACAACCGGACCTGCTCAAACACCGGAGACATCAACAGCCACAACTAACTGGAGAGAGGAGACAATCAACGGCGGATCTCTACGACACGTGGACCTCCATAAAGGATCCAACGGCTGGGCTTCACCGCCAGGGAATCTTTTCTCTCTCCGATCGAAGCAGTATTTGTCGAAGAAGACGAAATCTCCTGCCGGTGATTATCTTCTGAAGCCAACCGCCGTTGACTGGCTTAGGTCAACGGCGAAGCTTGAGCATGTTCTGTCACGCGCTGATAATCGCGTGGGATGCGTTTTGAAGGATCGTCAATCACGAGGGGAGTTTTTGAAGTCCTTCATCTTTGCCGTTAATCTTCAAATTCCAGGTTTGTTTGACTAATTAGTACTTTCACTTTTTTTTTAATTGAAGCCATTTCTGATTTTCTGTGTCGGTTTGAGATTTTTTTAATCTTAATTTCGTCGGGAGAAGTGTCATTAACTTGACTCGTGATTTAACTAACTTTGAATTGAGAACAGCGATTTTGTTTTTAGATATAGAGACGTACGAATTATACAATGTTTTAGCTGAAATTCGTTGAAATTTTAAAGAGAAATCTCATGCTGCATTTTCATGAAATGGTTAAAATTACATCGATTAATGAGCTCCACGGAGAAACCTAAGTTCAATTTCTGGAACTAGTACTTGATTATTAGTCAATCAATTTTTAATTAGTTGCATTCAACCGACCAAAACAGAAGAAACGTGCAATGTAATAAGAGCAAAGCAAAGATTTAGCTTGAAAATATGAAATTTATGGCTAAACTTCAGTTAGTTTTATCGTAGAAATTAGAAATTTATTCTTATTTGATGCTGCTCTGATAAACCAAATTTTCAGTTTTTAGGTACTGAATTACTGATTGACTGCTTTTGTTATCGTCACTTTTGTTATGTAATTAGAATCACGATTATCCTAATTAAGAAATTGAATATCAAGCTTGATTTTGTTTCCACAAAAGAATGCAAAATCCAAAAATTACAGTATCTGATGAAAGAGAAAATATATTTTGATTGGGTGCAGATAGGGAGCACCACAGCGCAGTATTCTACTTCTCAACAGATGAGCCAATCCAACCGGGTTCACTATTAGACCGGTTCGTAAACGGGGATGATAATTTCCGTAACAGCAGGTTGAAGCTAGTGAACCGGATTGTAAAAGGACCATGGATAGTAAAAACAGCTGTTGGGAACTACAGCGCTTGTTTGTTAGGAAAGGCGCTTACATGTCGGTACCACAGGGGGCCGAACTACCTGGAAATCGACGTGGACATATCGAGCTCGAAGATCGCGTGTGCATTGGTGCACCTGGCGCTCGGGTGCGTGACGGCGGTGACGATTGATATGGGGTTCTTGGTGGAAGCTCAAAGTGAGGATGAGTTGCCTGAGAAGTTAGTTGGGGCTGTTAGGATTTGTCAAATGGAGATGGGTTCAGCAGCCTTTGTTGACTCTTCTTCAACAACAACAACAACAACAACAACAACGTCGTCGAGTAGTAGTAATAATACGGCGTCGTGTTGTAGTGGTAATGGGGTTGGAAGGTTGGGGTTGGCGAAGGTGAAGGTGAATCATGTGGATGGTGAAGGTGAAAGGGAGAAAAAGGGTGGAGATGAGTTGAGACAGCGATGATGAATTGATGATGGTGATTACACATTTTTTTGTTTATCTGTTATTGACTTTCTACTTTCTAGTAGTACTATGTATCTGTGTTTCAATTGCGCGGCAAAGAAAGTAACGAATTTTTATTAATAGTAGTACAAAGAGTAACTCCTATTTTGCTGGCAATCCTTGTTATTTTTGGGGATTGATTTGATGGTTTAATGGGTAGATGTCGTCCAAAGGCCAAAACTTTGAACAAGAGAATTCGTCCATCTTTGGCTTTCTGGAAATTCGTCCATCTTTGACACAAACATCTAACTTTTCAATAAAAATTACAGTTTTAACTTGCAATTAATGTTTTTACTCTTTGCTACCAAACAGTTTGCCTTGTAATTACTGTTTTTTACTCTCTACTACCAAACTACTAGTCTACTACCAACTGCATTCCAATAGGCAAAAATCATTTCCGATATAATTTGAAGGTAAACAGTTCACTTTTCCAGTGACTAGTTCTAAAACACAAGTATCTAACACTACTTTTCCAGCTAATAATAAGCAGAGTATATACAGAATCTACCTCACATTAGCATATGCCATATGATATATGCATGTGAATGGCATATCTGGGGATATCTTCCAGCTAACCTACAGCAGAATTATGCTGCTTTCACCATGCGTCCTTCCTGGATTTCTCACTTGCTGTTTATCACAATTCACAAGATGCATTGTAATCAAATTTTGATGACTAAAACTTTTTAACAAATTGTACACTCTTGGAATTGTCAAATCCGAGACATAAATTCTGATTAAATCAGACTATGTGTTAGAATTTCGGCACAGCAAATGTGTAGTGGAACCTTATCTAAATAACAATAATAATATTCACTAATCAAACATATGTGAATATATAAAATGTGGTGGGGAGGAACAATGGTGGTGAGCATTGATATGCTCACCCACGATAGCTCTGCAGGCTATCTTCTCTTAATTCATTGTTATCTCTATCACATAATCTTCTCCTTATATACTATTTCTAACTCCTAAGAAATAGTGGTTCATATTAATCTTAAGTTACAGCCACTGATAATGTAAGACTCTAAATGATTTACTATTTAGAGCTTACTAATTATAACTTCGATAATTTAAGTTTGTATTTTCCGACACTATGATCAACTCCATCCTCCTCGATAGCTACATTTTGCAAACATTTCGATACACACAATGTATACATACCCAAATTCATTACAACCCATCACTTCTATTTGCAAAATATTGCCAAGTGATAGTCTGTTTGTAGGCTTGACCACTGAAGAGTATGATAAAGAGAAGGCTAAAGCAGCCAAAAACTCCACAGAAACGTTATCCAACCAAACACACGGGTCTCCGCTATCTTTACCATTTAGCTCACGAAAAAGCTTGTTTATGCATGGTCAATCAGGCCTTCCACGGTCAAAAGTATAGCTGCAGACACAAAATACTACCAAGTCAATTGAATGAGGAGGAGGTAGAAGCCATTCCTAACACAAAAAGGCAGAAATATAACCTTTGCAAATATATCTAGAAGGATTCTAAAGGAATGACTTTCTCATCAAGCAAATAACATCAAAAGAAGGATAGTAGTAGTTGGGAGGCCAACAGCCAAAAGCATTACTAGAACATAGTTACATAAAAAGCCACAGTTTCAGATGCTACAGCAAAGCTACTCGAGTTAGTATAGGAACAGAAACAGAACTTGAACAAAAACTTGATTCAGGATTCAGTAGACAATTAGGAAATGTACATAAAGGTGTAGTCTATAGACTGCAACCATACCAATAGAACCAGGCCAGAGCCTAATGGGTTAGTTGGTTGGTTTACAACAGAGGAAAATAATAGGAGGATGCATGTAGTTTGCCCAACATAATGGGATGTTATGCACAAGCTACCAAGGTCCCGCATCAATAAGGATCCAACTGTGAAGCCACAAATGATCATAAGAGATCCACCTTCAAAGATAAAACATTAGAAGAACCTGTGGTCAAATAGTAGCACTAATCCTAAAACCCCCGTGCAAACGAGGTGACTGGTGAGGAATCTAAAATGCCAAGCTGTTCAAGCAGGTTATTTGGAACTGCGATGCACAAGATTGGAATTGAGGCTGAATTGAGGTCCTCAAAGTTCAACAATATACACAATTCATTCCCACTTGTTAAAATTTTCCATTTAAGTTCACGCATTCTTCAGTTCAGTATACTGGTCAACTACTACTCAATACTGAAGTTAATGCAAGCTTTCGAGGTCATGAGTAGGAAACATAAAAGGAAGGTGTTAGATTTCTTGTAATGCAAATGCCAACTCTTAGCAAGATTGTATCAAATAGAGTTAAGAGGTACTTAAGTTATTAGAGTGCAAAAGTGAACACTAAATCAATTATTTTATGAAAAATAGAACAATATGGAAGGCAAAGTTGGTTAAATTATAATGATCTAATAGTTCTACCACAGTGAAACTACAAAGAAAATATTTTTACTCTAATATCTCATACATCATTATATCATCACAGACAATAGCCATAATGTATGACCTTTAACAGCTTCTAGTCCTAGTTCTATGGGATACCAAGCAGTACTATCATTCAATGGTTCAGGCTCTAGCCTAAGAGGCTTTATGCAGTTGCAAAAGGCAAAATTATTTCTATTGGACCCTTGATGAGAAACATGAGCACTAGGCTACTATAATTTCACGACAAAATAAGTAGATTACAGTTTCATTTTCATTGTGTCTTCAAGCATAACCTGTGAAATTAATAGTTTGGTAGCTTTGGCTATTGATTTTCAAAAACTTATGTTCTGCTTTTTGACTTTGAGATCAAACTCAAGTCTCAAGGACCTTTACTAAGTTACAGTTCTTTAAACAATACCAAGACATTTATAAGATAAGTAAATGAAAAAATTGTTCCATTTTCACTGTCACAATAAATCTCCCCCCCCCCCCGGGAGCTGTTGGCGAAAGCAGTCACACACTCATAAATCCTTGTATCTACCTTTTATGATTATAACAAGATGTCTATCTAAAACCAAGCCAAAAGCATGGAAAAATTCCTAACCATGTCCACTAAAAAACCCCATCAGGATCTCCAACAGCTTTCCAAGATGTAAGACTCTTTGCCTCAACTATCCCAACAACCACACAATTTCAACATATTATAGGATTATTAATATCAAGCGTCATTAGGACCAAGTGTATGATAGCAATCTACACAAATCTGCAACTTAATAGTATCCTATCAAATATTTGGAAAATTTATCAATTGTCCTACATGCTAAGGTGGAAGATCAGCAAAATCGGCAATGCCAGCAACTTTTACACAAATTTTGGCCTCAAACTATCAATTATGATACCATATCCACCACTAGATAGTAGGGATGGCAATCAAGTCCGAACCCGATCCGTTTAGGCCAAAAAAATCTGAACTGAATCCGAATCAAAAAAATCCGAGTCCGAATCCGATTAACAAACTCCGAATCCGAATCGGATTCGGATGTTGTGTGAAATCCGAAAATCCGATCCACCTCCAAATCCGATCCGAAAATCAGATTATTTTAAATATTTTTCAAAAAAAAGAGCACTACATCCTTAATATATTTGAATTAAGTATATATGTTCACCTTTGTTTGTATCTTAAATCCTTAATATATATATATATATATATATATGCATATTTATTTTTGTTGAATTAGCAATTAGTTATTTAGTATTATCTTATATGTTTTCACATTTGAATAAAACAAATTGGAAGTAAGTCGAGTAAACGGATCGGATTCGGAGGTTACCGACTCCGAATAGTTTCGGATTCGGATCCTCCCTAATCGGAGGTTATTCGGATTCGGAGGTGATTTTAAAATCCGTTTAGTATTCGGAGCGGATTCGGATTTAGCATAATCCGATCCGAATCCGATCCATTGCCATCCCTACTAGATAGAGACAAATAAGAATAACCAAACCCGCGGAAGTTCACGTCTATCAACAGGACATTCTTTAGCTTTACAAATAGATCCGCTGATCTCTAGATTCTTATTTTACAGTTATTGTCTATGAACATTACAGATAACATCACTACCAGCAACTCTGGAAACATTTTCAAAATTGTGGACCTCAACATGATAACCTTCACCCAAAGGGAAAGGGGGAGAAAAAGAAGGCATATCACTATGATCAATGATAAACAAACCCATATAATGCAAGAGCTACCTTAGTTATTGCAATGTAAAATTATTATTATTATTAAATCAACTGAAAACCAAAAGGAATAGAACTGGATGGAAAACTAGGTCAAATCATGAGGAAGACTTGCACTGCCTATTGCTTGGGAAACTACAATAAAACAAACAAAAATTTCAAATATTAATATCTTATACATCTTTTTAATATTTACAACAATCATTTGGGTCATAGAACATAGCCACAGTGCAAGATATTTAAAAGCTTCCTGATCCTGTCAGATACCAAACAAAAGTATCAATCCAATGCTTGAGGCTCTCGCCTAAGGTAGAGCCTTTATCCCAATTACAAGAGGTTAAAGGCTGTTTCAAAAAATCATTTGCTACTAAGCACATCTATTAGACTGCTATTTCCTAAGATGAGTGATATTCAAGCAATATGTTTTGCTCCCAGTGAAGTATATATTAATTTTGGGATCAAACTCAAGGATCTTTACTAGTACAGAATCTCATAGATTCTTCAAATCACTTCCAAGTGCCAAGACACATAGAGATGGATACATAAATAAAATTTTTGTTTTAAGTCATTCTGTCACTAGAATTGCCCATAGCCCTCGCCCCTCGGAGAGAATGAACTTGTTCATTCCTCGGAATTGAATCACGGAGCATCTGATTAACTACTATTTCCATAAAATCCAAGTAATTAAACAGCATTTCCACCAACACAAACCAGTTCACTAAATAAATTCGATCCACATCAAAGTCAAACACCAAATCAAACAAGTCAAAATCAACATCACAACAATCGCACACAATCTCGAACAGTGAAACACTTCAAATCAACAAACAAGATGCAAAAACACGCAAAAATTAAACCGAAATTAGGGTTTGAAGCGGAACTTACAAAGTTACATGCTAGTGCTCCTTTCTCCTCCAAGGATGTTGTTGTTGTTTCTCAGTAGCTAATCTGAAAATCCAGTAAACCTAAAAAGAAAAAAAGAAAATTAATAAGAAGAGAGAGTTAAGAAATGGTACGATCAAGGCGATACAGCAACCAATAAAATGAAGAATTGAAGAGAGAGAAAAGGAGAAAAAGGAAAGTACCAGAGCGAGAACGTGTGCAGCAATGAGAATGACAACAACGAGAGGAACCATTTCGAGAAACCATGGCTTCATTGATGGTTGTTGATGCTCGTTCACCATTTTTGGAGAGAGAGAGAGAGAGAATGTTACAGAGAAGCAGCTCAATTTTGGGCAGTGCTAGGTGCTACTGCCTGTTGTGTCACTGTGGTGTGCAACCCTCTCACCACGACTCACAGAGCTGGATCTTCGACTTGTTCTTGTTTTAATTAAGAAATATAATACTCCTGTAAAAAAGAGGGAAACTTGGGAAAATATCTTCTCCAATATTGTTGCCAAAAAAAAAAAAAAAAACTTATCCAATATTCCACTTCAATAATAAAAATTAAAAAAAAAGCTCTCAAAATATTTGCTAGATTAGTAGGGTTTTGTTGTATGGGAAATAGTTTGGGCATTAGGCAAGGGATGAACAAGTCAATAACAAAAACAAAAAGGAATATATATGTAACTTTATAGGATATTTTGGAATAAAAACCATACAAAAACATAAGCTCTAAAGTACTTGGAAGAGATTTATAATTATATATATTTATTCAAGTTTAATATTATATTATACGGTTTGGATTTCGAGTTTATGTCTAGCCCAAAAAATTGGGCATCTACTTTGAATTTTTAAGTTCATTTCTAGGCATAAAAATTGGTTATTTGGGATAATTATAATCTACTGAAGATGATTCTGGCTAGATCTTACGAGTAATATTTACAAGAAACTAATTGTAAATTAAATATGACTTTTGCTACTTTTTAGGATATCATGCGGTGACTATGGGCTAGTCCTTGGCGCTAGTAGATACTCCATAAATTGTTTCAAGAATCTGTCATGTGATGAAAAATTTGAGGGCATTAGGGATGACATTGTCCTGATAAATTGATAATTATCATCTTGCAAATAAGTGTTTGAGCTCCTTGGTGCAAAAAGACTCTTTGGACAATAATTGTTGAATTAATTATCCAATATCCTACTCACTTGTACTCACTAAATAGGAGTAATGACTAGTGAAATAACTAATGAATCATTCAACATTATTCATTCCAGAATTTTTGCCAAACTTTATCTGTTGTTCACCATGAATGAATCTACTTTCTTGTCAAGGACAACATCCCTGAAACTCTCTTAAATGACCAGAGAAAATGCTGATATCAACGAAGCGACTCCTCGCCTAAAAGGGAAATAAGAGGAGACAAATATGGCAATACCCAATCTTGCAACACATGTAACAAGAACCACACAAAGTCATCTACTATTGGTTCTACAAGGGATAAACTCAGCAAAGCTAATAATGTTCTTGAGTTGGCTTGCAACTTCTACCATAGTAGGCCTATTGCCTGCTTCTGTTGATGTGCAACTGAGTGCCAGCTCTGCTGATTCCCGCAGTTGATGCTGTATGATTGTCTCTCGGCTTCCAATCATTGCAGGGTCTACAATCTTACTGATTAGCTCGTCCTTGAGACCTTCCCTTACCCACTCGATCAAAAACATACTACCACCATGTGCTTCAATGAGTGTATAGGGGGCTTTCCCTGTCAAGAGCACCAGAAAAAGCACACCGAAAGAATACACATCTGCATCTACCGCCAACCTCATACCATTTACGTATTCAGGTGCAGCATAACCAAAAGTCCCCATTACAGGTTCATTTTCCAGATAGGCTTGACCCTCAGGAATGGAAACAGATAGTGTAAAGTCCGACAATTTTGCAGCATTCTCTCGGTCCAAGAACACATTGTCAGGTTTTAAGTTCCTGTAGATGATGGGCCTGGGAAAAGCGGTATGGAGATAGGCCATAGTATGAGATACCTCCCACGCAATCCTTAGTCTGTCTTTCCATTCTAGTGGTGGATAAATTTGGCTCTTATCTCTAAGTATTCGATCACACAGAGATCCATTTTCTGCAGCCTTATAAACAAGAACTGGATGTTTGGTCTCAAGGCAGCATCCGAGGAGCTGTAGGACATTTTTATGAGTACCCATCTGTGCGGAAACTGCAATATCGCGACATGTAACTTCAGATACAGGTAGTCTATTGTTACATTCAAATAGCTTTATCAACACAGCTTCTCCTTCCCACACACTCTTGTACCATTTTGCATATGATTCTTCATAGAACACACAATTACAATCCACTACTATAGTGTTGAGCTCATCAATTGACAAGCAACGGATGGGGTTCGTTCTACCATCAAACAAGGAAATGCTTTCAGATAGTAACCATCTTCCATTTGTTATGAAATTCTCATTGCTTCCACTAAATATCTTCCCTTTGTGTCGAACCTACACCAGCCAAACAAAATTTATTGCCTCTCCATATATCCGGTAAGACTTTTCAGATTCAGTTCGAGTGACATTGATTCCAGACTCAGCCAGAGTATCTCACTACTGGTTGTTAACTAAATTTTCAGCTCACTGTTCTCTAAATCTGATGAATTTATTACTATCATGACAACTTACAGTATGAAAGATGCTCTGGATTCTCCTTTTTATCCTGCCTGACATGATTGGTGCAGTAGCCAGTAGGTGAAACCTTGATTCAAGCACCTCTCATCATCAGAACAGCTTAACATCAATAGGCATCAACAGTTTCAAACCATTCGAGCTTTCAGCTCCTGCTACTTGACCTGTTCATCAAACAAGGAAAAGCAGATTCAGTATATGAAGTTTTTTGTTTAATCATGAAATGGTAAATTTTCATTGCAAGTATACCTTGACTTTTTTCATTTATATGCTTGATACTCAACCACTTTCAGCCACTAAGGACTGCTTGATACTCAACAAATTCAACAGGCAAGTTGCAAGGGTGATTCTTCAAACTGCTATACTTCATGTGTGGAAAAGTAAGCACAATCAAATTCTGCTGGACCCCACTCTTAACGAGTAGATATTATAATTGACTATTCTCTGGTTACAATTTACACTAGCTCTTGGGTCATATCCCCACTTAAGACCTTTTAAATTCAAATTTAAAATAAAAAGAAGCAATTTTTCACAGAAAATCTATCCTTCTGTGTTGATATACAACATATCAAACACTCTTCTATCTTTTAGCCTTTTAGTAGAAAAGAATTACCGTCTCTCTACTAGGTGACAAGTTAGGGGTAAGACTGCGTACATATGGACCTCCCCAGACCCCGCCCTAGGTGGGATACTTACTGGGTTGTTGTTGTAGTAGAAAAGAATTACCCATAACCAGATAGCATCACCTTTCTGGTTTTTGGAAAAGTTTGATAGATTAGCATAATCAGATGAGTTCCAAGTTCAGAAGTTTGAGAAGATCCAAAACCAAATAAGCATTACAATTTTCCATGGTTTTTGTACAAGAGTCCATTGTACTCCAGTACAAAGGTCTGAGGTCACCTGGCCTGGAATGATAACTTTGGAGTATTCACAGTGAAAGTAGGCAAAGGGTGTGAACAATATAATCTCCTTATCCAAATTTCATCCTTGCATTTTCTCTTCCCCTTTCCGACTTTGTTGACTGTAACATAAGCTTTCGTTATTTTCTGTGTACGCAGCAGCCAGCAATAATTAGCACGGGAGCATGTAATCATGGCAATCTACAGGTAATAATACATGCAATAGATAAGCAACAGTTAAAGTATCAAATGTGTGAAAAGAAACATTTGATACTTCAACTAGCAGGCAAGGAGAGGAGCCCTTCCTCATCACCAAAGCAACTCACAGAAAAATAACATAGAACTGAAGAGAAACCACAGATAAAGATAACATCTAAATATATATGGACAAGCCAGTCTTCCAGCATGTAAACAGAAACCTAACAATGTCATAGACCGTTGGAGCTACTAGACCTGATGACACACTTCAGTTGATTTGCAACTTCCACCATAGTAGGCCTATTGTCTGCTTCCAGTGACATGCACCAGATTGCCAGAACTAATGATTTTTGCAGTTGCCGCTGCAGGTCCTCGTTCATTATCTGTGTATTTCCAGTTGCTGCAGAGTCTACAATCTCACTGATTCGCCCTTCTTTCACCCAATCGGCTAAATGTTTATTATGATTCTGATATGTCAATTATGGCCTTTTTCCTGTCAAGAGCACCAGAAAAAGCATGCCAAAAGAATACACATCTGCATTTTCAGCAAACCCCGCATCAGTGAAGTATTCAGGTGCAAGATAACCATAAGTCCCGGCTATAGGTTCACCCTCCACGTGTTTTTCCCTCTGGAATTGAAACAGAAAAACTGAAATCTGACAATTTTGCGACATTGTTCTGGTCCAAGAACACATTTAGGTGTTATGTTCCTATGAACAATGGGCCTGGAAAATGAAGAGTGGAGATAGGCCATAGCATGAGAAATCTCCCACGCAATCCTTAGCCTGTCCTTCCATTGGAGTACTTCAAGTTGTCTTTGGTTGTTTTGTTTTGCAGCAGGATCTCCAGGTATTCGATCACGAAGAGTGTCATACACTGCAGACTCAAAAACAAGGACTGGATGCTCTGTCTCTAGGCAGCATCCCAGGAGCTTGAGGACGTTGTTGTGAGCGCTCATCTGCGTGGTAACTACAATATCACGTATTTCATTCAAGTCTCTCCCCCAACCGTTTATACGAACCGTTACTAGGACAGGTTGTCCATCTACAACACCATTATACCACTTGGTGTTATTGTCCTCATGACAGAAGCCTGTAATCATTGTGTTGAGCTCATCAGCAGAGAAGCAACGAATCGGGTTGGTCCTCCCATCAAACAGAAACACTCTTTCCTCTAGTAATTGCCTGTGGTTCTCTAGTAAATACTTTTCCCTTCCACTGAACATCTACAACAACCATGAAATTCATTTGTGAGTATTTAACTTGTTTTTCATTGGGCTAGATGTGTCCACTTTTTACACTTTCATTACCAGAATAACAGTCCCTAAGAAGTAAGAGCACTCCTGATTTTCTAATTACACACCAAAAACCACCTTCCAAAAAAAAAAAAATTAAAAAAATGAAAGAGAAAAAGGGGTCAAGATCAAATTATCATGTAGATTTAGAAATTTATTCATGCAACATTATAGAAGTTCGAATACTTACATCTCGTTGAAAGATGGCCTGAAGCTTCTTCCTTATTATGCAGCTCATGGTTGGAGCTGTATATTTGGTCCCAGCAATCACTCCTTCAGGATTCAACCATTTTCAGCCAGTGAGCCACTCAGGACTGCTGATATGAGTAATATCTTGATACCTATCCAACTCAACGTACAATCAAGGATATTTTCACACATTGTATTCCACTGTATAGTGTATATGCGTATGAAAAACTCAGAAAAAGGATCAGTTTGATCTTAATTCTGGACCCTACATTTTATCTTGTAGATATATTTTTGAGTTATTCTCAGTACAATTTACAAACGCAAATTTTCTTTTTCTTTGTGATAATAGGAAGCAAAAGCAATTTTCAGTGTTCTGTAGTTCTGAACGCAGATGTACAAGATTACCAATCACTCTAAATCTTTTAGAAGAAAAGGAAAATGACCAATAGCCAGATGAACATCAAATTACAAAACAAACTCACCTTATAATTTTCAACATTCTAGTCCAAGAAAATAATGCTGGCTATTCCTTGGAAATGACAGGATTAGAATAAAAAATCACAGTAAAGATAGGCAAGGAGAGGAGCCCCTCCTAATCTATGATTCGCCATGAATGTAGTTAACATCTTCTCAAGGAGAACATACACTGAGGCTCTCAAAACACTTGAACTTAATTATGTGGCAGAGAAAGCGTGAATATATATAGATGAAGCAACTCCTCACAGCAAGAGTAAATAGAAGTGAGTATGGAGAAGCCAGTAGTCTTCCAGCAATATAAAATAGAAACCTCACAATCTCATTGACTAATGGAGCTTCTAGAGACAGACTCAGAAGACCTGATGATGCTCTTGAGTTGAGTTGCCACTTCCACCATAGTAGGCCTATTGTCTGGTTCAAATGATGTGCATCGAATTGCTAAATCAAATGATTCTTGCAGTTGCCGCTGGAAGTCATTGTTAACTATCTCTATGTCTCTAGTTATTGCCGAGTCTACAATCTCACTGATTCGCCCTTCTTTGAGACTTTCTCCAACCCACACGACTAATGACGGGTCACGATTCTCACGAAAAGTACATGCTTCCAAGGCCCTTTCTCCCGTCAAGAGCACCATAAAAAGAATGCCAAAAGAATATACATCTGTAGATTCCGCACACAATCCATTTGTAGCGTATTCAGGTGCCATATAATCATAAGTCCCTGATCTTCTTTCATCCTCCACATATGTTTTACCCTTTGGAATAGAAACAGAAAGACTGAAATCTGACAGTTTAGCGGAATTGTGCTTGTCCAAGAACACATTGGAAGGTTTCAAGTCCCTATGAAGAATGGGCCTGGGAAAAGCAGTGTGGAGATAGGCCATGTCATGAGAAATCTCCCACGCAATCCTTAGTCTGTCCTTCCATTGAAGTACTTCATGTTGTTTGTGGTTTTGCTGTAATATTCGCTCTTGAAGGGTAACATTTCCTGGCCACTCATAAATAAGGACCGGAATCTTCGTCTCGAGGCAGCATCCCAGGAGCTGCAGGACGTTGTTATGAGCACTCATCTGCGTGGTAACTACAATATTACGTATTTCACCGTGTGCTAAGTCTGCTATCCAGTAAAGTTTGATAACCTTTACCAGAACCGTGTGTCCATCTATAACACCTTTATACCACTTGGACCACCAATCAGACTGTTTATCCCACTCGGACGGGCAAGAGTCTGTAAATATCATTGAGTTGAGCTGGTCAGCAGAGAAGCAGCGAATGGGGTGAGTCCTTCCATGAAACAGGGATACTCTATCCTCAAGTAACATCCTGTGGTTCTCTTGTAAATACTTATCCTTTCCACGGAGCATCTACAACAACCATGAAAATTTCAGTCCCAACAGCCTCCCACCCCCCCACTCCCACCTCCCATGTTTATCGAAAGATTATAGAAGTGATAAGTATATAAAATGCAGTTGTATAAAATGTAGATTTAGTAGAAAATCATTGATTCAGCATTATAGAAGTTGAAATTAAATAAAATACTTACCTTTGGTCGAAACATCCTTGAAAAAAGCATGGTTGGAGACTTGGAGTTGTATATTTGGTTCCAGATCCAGCAATGGATCTCTCTTTCATGTTTCAACCTTTTTACCACTCAGAAATGCTAATATCTTTATAGTCAACCAAGTGGAATCAACCACTCAAGGGTCCTTGTCTAGTTCAAATAAAATATTACTCCATCATAATACTTTAATCTCTATAATTGATTTTTTCTAACAATAATACTTAAACCTCTAACCGTAATATTAAGTTTTAATTAAAGAGTATTCATCAATTCATTTTAGTGTTCAAAAAACATACTTTTCTCTCACTTATTTTACTATCAATTACAGTCAATTTAACTCACTCATGTTCAATTAATTATTTTTTTTTAATGGTGTTGGAGGAGGTACAAATGCCTAGATAGAAATCAAACCCTTCAACCTCATGGTTAGGTTAGGTTAGGTGACAATACTTCTAACCACTGAACTATCTCTAAAGAACATACTCAAGACCATAAATTATCTTCTCTAGAATGACTACAGAAAGGAGATGAGTCTAAAATTTCAAACATTATCTTAGGATCCTCATGGCTGCATTTTGGTCCAATATAACATGTTGGGTATCTAGCTCTCAAGTCCTTGAGATTCACAGGTAAAGATAGGCAGGGCAGGAGCAATTCCTTTTTATACTTCTATATTTACCAAGTCACATTCTAATCAGAGACCATCAGCTGAAATTTTCTCAGTAGCCCAAGTGAGGATGTTCACAAAGCCCTTACAGAGAATTAAATCAAAGAGAACCCACAAACACGGTTACACCTTAGTTAATGTATGCGGAAAATCAGTCTTGCCACATAAAACAACCAATGTCATCTGCTGGTGCTTGTGACAGACTTAGAGAACTCCCATAATGCCCTCGGGTTGAATTACAAAATTGACCACGTTGGCCTTGTGTCTGCTTCTCCGGCTTTGCACCTGAGTGCGAGCTCTATTGATGCACTCATCTTTGAGAGCATCCCTTATCTGATGCTCTAGATCTTGTGAACTACTATGCAATTCAATAGCCGTACTGGGACCTTGTCCTGTAAGAGTAAAAGAGAAACTTTTTCTAAAGGCATAAACATCAGAATGAATATTCTTTCCAACCTATTCTTTCCACCCTCAAACAAAAACATTCAGGCACAAGCCAACCATAAGTCCATCACAACAGAATTTTATAGGAACAGAAAGTCTGAAGTCCAACAGTATGGCAGCATTACCTGGTCCAAAGTTTCGCTGGAATGCTTCAAGTTTGATTGAATGAAGGCCCGGAAAGTTGGTTGGTTTGCATGCCCAAGTAGGTGCGCCATCAAAAGAAAACATTCCAAGATCCGATCAACCTGTCAAGAGCATGTTCAAGGCGTAAACATCTGTTTTCTCTCTGAAACCTGTTATATTGAACAGTGAAAAATATTATGTTACATAGTCACAAAACAAAGCAGCGCATTAGCACTCTCACAAACAAAGCAGCAGATCAATGCGCTCTCAGATTCCACACACATTTACTCTATTTTACCTTTCAATCTCATCTGTCCCACATACCTTCAATTATTCTCTATCCCAGGATAGCTGACAAATTGCTTAGCCTGGATGTACATTATTTACATAAATGCTACAAAACAATACCTTTTCAGATTATGAATAAATACATGTCTCAACTCCTTAGTAAGACATTTTAGCTCCAGCAAAAAGAAGCCTTGATTAGATTAATTTATCAATTTTACGGAGTAATTCATAGACATGAATCTGAACTTTCAAAATAACAATATAGAAAACCAAGTACCTCCTGCAAAAACATGAAGTCCTATTATGTAAAGGACAACAACATATGTGACATAGGAGGCATGACTTCCAATAAGCAATCCATTACAGAAAAAAAGGCATGGAGAAGAACAAAACCTACAGCCCCTCTCCAGCCTTCATATAAATTTGTTACACACACAATCTCATTAACAGCTGCCTTGATGAAATAATATAGTGTACCTAAATGGACTGGACACTGGAGTTCAGTTGCAACATCCACCATAGTCGGCCAATTATCTTCTTCATCTCTGCACCAGAGTGCAAGTCCGATACTGACTCGCAATACACATTTGCTGGAGGTCCTCAATATTTATCCCTTCATCCCGGAAATTGCAGGGTCTACAATCTCACGATGGACTTGTATATGAGACTTTATTTTTCCAGATAATTAAATCCTCTCTATCAGGAAAAGCACCCCCAAAGGCTTCCCCTGTCAAGAGCATGAGGAAGAGCATGCCAAAGGAATACACATTTGCTTTCTGTGTCAACCTCAGATATTGATAATAATCTGGTGCAATTAACATTCAACTTCCTACTACTGTTTCAGTTTCTGCATATGATTTACCATGGGGAAATCAATGCAAAAAGACTGAAGTCTGAAGCTTTGGCGACATTGTCCTGGTCACAAAAACACATTCTGCTAGCATGCACGTGGAACAAAATCTAAACTGATCGATATACTGAGCTGATTTCATAGTTAATTTAATTGAGAAAATCCACAACTAACTTAAGCTTATGATTTTGCACATTTTGTCCAAAGAGTAAATTTGCCAGTACTAAGGTTCACGGTCTGGAAGGAAGTGACATGCTCGAATAGTCACAGTCAACATAGCAAAGGACACCTCCTTGGCCAACTTTTGCAATCAATGGCAGACTAAAAGGAAGGGAGGGGGGGGGGGGAAATGTCCCATAGCATTCATTAATTTTTGTGCTGCAGTAGCCAGCAAAATCCAATTAGCCTGGAGTATGTCACAGTGGTACCTACGAAGTATCAGGTAGAAATCTGTAGATAAGTTATAGTCCAAGTAGCAAAAGAAGGAAAAGGAAAAACACTAAAATGATCTTTCAGCTTTTCACCCCTTGATGGGGATGAAATGCCATAACTCATTTAACATTGGCTAAATTTTTGAGAATTGACTCTACACCAAGGTATTAAATATCGGCCGCGACGTATCGTATCGGCCGTATCGTATCGGTTTTTGAGGTCTCCGATACGCGATATCCCGCTAAGTAACGTTGTTTATTATTTGGCCAATACTTGACCGATACGGCCGATACACGGCCGCTATATGACCGAGACGGCCGATATATGACCGATACGGCCGATAAATGGCCGACACGGGAGATATAGTTGATTCAAAAATTTATGCCGCGACAAGCACGACTTGATACGCATCGCCGATATCAGTTCGCTTCTGCGAAGTCGCGACCGTTTTCGCGATCGCGACCGATACCGCGATTTCGAACCATGCTCTACACATTCAATATATCACCATAGAACAACCCCCCCCCCAATTTACCTGATAAACTTCCCTCTTAAAACATTATGTTCTTGAAGCCTGTGGTCTTAAAGGTTTTTAGACCAAAGAGAAAACAGAAGAATTCATTGACTCAGGGGGAGACTTCAGACCATACCCTCAACTTTATTTAAATCCACAATTATCACTTGTATTCACTGACTAAGAGCAACAATTCAATAACATTCCAGTGTTTTTCTTCTGGCTAAACAATCATTGGTATGTGTCGCAACATGAAACTTAAAAATCAAATTGTTTCAAAAATTAACTATGAACAACTTTGAATAGAAATTATGAGAATGATTAGAGCTTGAGAAACCTTAAGAGTATCCAAAACAAACTCAACTTACAATTTTGCAACATTCTCGTCCAAGAATAATAGTGTCGGCTATTCCTTGGAAATGACAGGATAAGAATAAACAATCACAGTAAAGATGCCAGGCAAGGAGAGGAGCCCTTCCTCATCTATTATTCACCATGAATGTAGTCAACTTATTTCTCAAGGAGAACACCCCCTGAAACTCTGTCAAAAGTCAAAACACCAAATTTATGCGGCGGAGAAGGTGCAGACACATATCGATGCAGCTACTTCTCACAGAAAAAGTAAATAGAAGAGAAACCACAGTCAAGTATAACACCTATAACAATATGGAGAAGCCAGTCTTTTAGCATATAAAACAGAAACCTTACAATGTCATTGGCTGTTGGTTGGAGCTACTAGTGACAGACTCATAGGACCTGATGATGCTCTTGAGTTGAGTTGCAACTTCCACCATCGTAGGCCTATTGTCTGGTTCAAATGATATGCACCAGATTGCCAAATCAAATGATTCTCGCAGTTGCCGCTGGAAGTCATCATTACTTATCTCTATGTCTCTAGTTATTGCCGAGTCTACAATCTCACTGATTCGCCCTTCTTCGAGACCTTCCCTAACCTGCTCAACTAAAGACGATTTACGACCAGTATCATTAGTCCTGTCCCTCACCTTTTGTCCTGTCAAGAGCACCAGGAAAAGAACGCCAAAAGAATACACATCTGCATTTTCCGCAAACCTCGCATGAATGATGTATTCAGGTGCAATATAATCAAAAGTCCCCCCAAACATTCCATCATCGAGGTACTCAGATGCACAATAACTGTAATTCCGAGAAAGTCTGTCCTCTTCCACATATGTTTTACCTCTGGGAATAGACAAGGAGAGACAGAAGTCCGACAGTTTCGCAACATTGTCCCGGTCCAAGAACACTTTGTCAGGTCTTAAGTCCCTATGAACTATGGGCCTGGGAAAAGCAGTATGGAGATAGGCCATGGCATGAGAAATCTCCCACGCAATCCTTAGTCTATCCTTCCATTGGAGTACTTCACTATCAGTATCAACGAGTATTCGCTCTTGAAGACTACCCTTTTCTGGCCACTCAAAAATAAGTACAGGATACTCCATTTCAAGGCAGCATCCCAGGAGCTTGAGGACATTGTTATGAGCGCTCATCTCCGCGGAAACCACAATATCATGAATAAGTTCATTCGTGTTTATCCCCGAGTTAACCCTAATTAGAACAGTTTTTCCATCTACCACACCATTATACCACTTGGTCCAATAATCCTCTTTAGAGAAGCCTGTAACCATAGAGTTGAGTTCATCAGCAGAGAAACAGCGAATCGGGTTGGTCTTTCCATCAAACAAGGATACTCTTTCTTCTAGTAAATACTTATGGTTCTTTAGTAAATACTCATCCCTACCAATGAACATCTTCTCACTATCATCACCCTATAACAACCCAAATTCAATTGTGAGCTTTAATTCAATTGTGCTACTGCTAGTTGTTGTGTACACTGTTTAACAGTTTCATTAACGAACTCCTAATTACAGAGACACCAAAAACTAGTAAAATGATAAAATGAAAAACAAAAAAGGGGAATCGGTATCAAATAATCATGTATTTCAAGGCAAGATTTTATAGAAGTTCGAATACTTACATTTAGTCGAAAGATGGCCTGAAGTTTGTTCCATAGTATGCCGCTTGACATGATCAATTGATTAGGGTTGTGTATGTGATTCCAGCTCTCTCTCTCTCTCTCACGATTCAGCCATTTTCAGTCATCGTAAGAAGGTACACTACAATACTTCAAATTCCTACCAGAAGCGTTCATCTAGTAATTTGCTTTGTTATTTTTTATGAAATGGTAAAAGATTGATTACTTACAATTCTTACATAAAAGGATACCCTAACTTTTCTCTTGTTAAGCGGAATTGTATGTTTTTTTTTTTTAGGGGAAAATTAGGAATTGTATTAATAATAGGTCATACGGTATCTACAAACGATATTAAATTCAATCATAAACGGATCTAAAACATCAGAAAATATTCTAATAGAAAGACTATCAAGCACTTGAGATTTGACAATTCCGAACGGCTTCCTTTTTATCGCTGTTTTCCATATCACAGCTTCTTTGCGGAAGACCCTGCCATAGCCTTGATGAATGCACCACTCTGACATTATAGACTGCCTCTTGAAGAATGAGATTCGCAGTATACCCGTACGAACGAACCGACGTCGCAAACTATCAACTTCACGTTCTACCTTCAATTCCGAACCATTAAGATAGAGACTGAGATGTCTTGTAGCCAAGAAGAAAAATCTCTGAGCAAAGGACACCCCACCGAACTACATAAACCAGAAACTACCAAAGATCCCTCCAAAGATGAAGAGATAATCCTCACAAAAAGGAGTCAAAATTAACCTCACAAAAGGAGTCAAAATGAACCTCACAAAAGGAGTCAAATTTACCTCACAATTGATTTGACCGAAATCTCACCAAAAGGAGCGATTAAAACCTCATAATGGAGCGAATTTTATTAATCTACTCAAACAAAAACCTAAATAACAATGGAAGAAAGGAAAAAACAACTAGAAAGAGGGTTATCATTGGTAGAGGACCAACGACAGCCCCAATTTCATACCCTATAGAATTACAAGGTATGAAGAGAGAAAAGGAGGCTAGGGTTTTTTGAGAGAAAAGGAGGTTTTGTGGCAGGCGACTCAAGCGGAATTGTATGTTCTGTCTGTCAGGATTAAGTCTTTTTTGCTCGTCAATTTTCAACAAGTCGTTGCCAAAAAAAAAAAAAAAAAAAAAAGTCAACCTGCAAATTCTACCGGTGCAAGTCAAGCATCCTTTTTTATTTCGGAAATTTCATGTGGTACCCTCAAAGTTTGAACTTTTGAACGTGATACCCACTTTTTTTAAACTTTGCACGAAATAACCTCAAAGTTCAAAATTTCTACGCCCCGTATACAAAATCTGGAATGACATCTTAACGCCGTCAAGTTGACTAATTATGAATAGTGAAATGACTATTTTGCCCCTATATGTTAATGCGAAAGAACCAATTTTGAAATTTAATTTTTTTCAAAATTTTTTAAATTAAATTTCTAAATTTTTTATATATTTTTTTTCCACATAATACCCAATTACATTATAAAACTTTAGGGATACTATGTGCACAATTTTATAAGTTGAATGTTATCCTGTGCAAACTCTGTAGCTGAAACCAACGATTATTTTGGGTATAACTAGTCGTTTTTACCGATGGTTTTAGGCTATTTAATGGGCAAATGTGCCTCTTCTCTCACACCCAAATCACTCTATTTTCAACTTCAAGCTATGTGTAAGTTGTGAGTTTTAAATTCTTTGTAATTTCCTCCAAGTTGGTGTTTAGTAAGATTATTTGTTGAGTGTTGTTATTAAATTTCTCATACGATCCTAACCTATAAATAAGATAGATTTTTTTATTAACAAAATAAAATAAACTTAAATAAAAAAATAATATATTTTTTTTCTTAATGTGCTAATTGTCTCATTCAAAATTGGGGTGAGAGAAGAAGCACATTTGAAAATAGAGTGATCTAATCTAGAAATTACAAAGAATTCAAAACTCACAACTTAGAAATAGCTTAGAGTTGAAAGTAAAATGATTTGGGGTGAGAGAAAAAGTACATTTGGCCATTATATACCTTGAAACCAATGGCTATAAGCGGTTAGTTCCACTCAAAATAGCATTTGGTTTTAATTAAAGAGTTTGCAGAGAATAACACTGAACTTATTAAGTTGTGCACATGGTACCCCTAAAGTTTTATAATGTAGTGGGTATTTTGTGCAAAAAAAAAAAAAAATCACAGAAAATATAGAAAAATTAAATTAAAAATATTTCAAAAAAATAATAATTCAATTTTGGTTCTTTCGCATAAAGACATAGGGGCAAAATAGTCATTTCACTATTTATAATTGACCAACTTAACGGCGTTAAGCTGCTGTTTCAGATTTTGTGTACGGGGTGCATAAGTTTTAAACTTTAGGGTTATTTCGTGCAAAGTTTAAAAAAAGTGGGTATCCCGTTCAAAAGTGCAAACTTTTAGGGTACCACATGAAATTTCTGTTTTTATTTTTATTTTTTTTGGGCATAGAATAGCCTTAATTGGACCTCCTATTCACAAAATTACAACCGACAAAAAAAAAAAAAAAGACTATTTGCAGTAAAACACCCTTCTAATTACATTTGGTCTACAAAGCCACACCAAATATTCTGCGGGAAAGTGGCAAATAAATTCGATTAGTTCTGAATTCGTGCACTGAACCTCGCTATTTTAGTGATTGGAACAATCAAATTACGCCCTTATGAGTACAAATCATGCCCACTGCGCAATTTTCTTGCCAAAAAGTTGTCGAAATCATGATGTGGCATTATCAACCTTAATTATTTTTATTTTTCTTCACAAATACATTTGATATATACACATTTAAAAGAACTACAAACTCCCCCTTTGTGGCATTTTTTCTTTTTTTTAGAAGGCAACCAATAAAGGTCAAGAGTCACGAGACTCAATACAGATTACACAACATAGAAACTACTAAAAACAACTAAGATCCTACACAAAAGACAACAACAGATGTTTCATCAATTGCTACTTCTTCAATCCTGTTGAATAACCAATCACGGTGGCAACCAGACGCATAAACTCTAGTCTTCTACCGCCAAAACCACCACCAACATCACCAGTATACGCCTCATCCAGGATGGCTAGTAGGTTGAGAAAAAAGAGCAATCAACATCCAAAAAACAAAGAACTACATAGGGAGGCGGTTGAGCCCATGATACAAGTCTATTTTTTTATTTTTTTTTGGCTAGGGTTTTCCAGATCTGAAATGGATGAGAAGTTCTCCGTAGTTCACCACTCAACCAACTTTGTGGTATATGTTTGACATACCCTCTCCCCTCCGCTTTTCTACGTTCTTCCTATTATGCCGCCTCTGCTGACCTGCTTCGAGGCCAAATTCGCCAGTGCACTCGGTCTCCCACATGTTACAGGGTATCGTATACTGATCTTTTATTCCTAGGGAGGGTAATAATAATACTAATAAGTGTCATATGATCAATTACCCCATATCCAACTTTGAGATGTAGGTAACCACTTCTGAGTGTCTAATTTTCAAAGTATTGTTAATGTGGCCCTTAAAATCTAGCGGTAACCTTCCTATAAAAGTCATATCTTTATTATTTTATGTTTTCTACAAGTGGCTAACAATGAGTAATTTTCCTATATATTCATCCTATTTTCAACAACTATTATTCCCCTAGCAACTCTTTCAAGTTTCAGGTTTATTTTTCGTTTTGTTAAGGCAAGTATGTAGTTATGTCTAGGGGTGCAAATGAGCCGATGCACTCGCGAGCAGCTCGTGAACATACTCGGTCAAAGCTCGTTCAACAATAAACGAGCCGAACACGAGCACCAATTCAAGGCTCGTTTATTAAATAAGCCGAGCACGAGCACCCCTCAACTCGGCTCATTTAATATTTTCATGGGTGATATTGGCTTTAAAATTAGTGTGCTCGCGAGCAGCTCATGAATGACTCGGTCAAAACTCTTTTAAAACTCGCTCGATAAAAAACGAGCCGAGTACAAGTACCAATATGATACTCGTTTAATAAACGAGCCGAGCATGAACACATAAATACTCGAATCGACTCGACTCGTTTGCACCCCAGTTACGTTACCTTTTACCTTCCATGAAAGGAAAAAACCGTTGGTCACACAACATTCTTTTTTTGGCTCGTCTAAACTAAGAAGACAATTAAAAGCGTAGAGAGGCGCCACTCGCCAGGCTACGGACTTTAACCGGGAACGTGGCGTTGCTGTAGTGAAGGGGACGATCGCGAGAAGTCCGCATACGTGGCAGTCATACGAATCACTGTCCTTCTGATTCACCCGAACCATTTCTTAGTTCTGTAATTCATTGAGACTTCCTTTTCACTCTCTTCTCTTTTGCGCATTTCACCGAACATCTGGTGGGCATATCTTCACGAACCATTTCATCGAATTTCTCAGTTCGAGATAATGAGGATTGCCGTTGCAATTCTCCGTCAGCACCGCCATGCAATGCTGCGCTCTACAGGTATCAAATTGTCTTAAGGTTGGATTATTGTTAGTTAATTGCAAATTATGTTTATAGTCCCCTTTAATTTATTTGGGATCATTACTTATTTGTGGTAGAATTTGGCCAGTACCCAATTGTGCTATCTGGGTCTTGCACTCAGAAATTTTCTATTTGTGTTTGTTTCTGAAACCAAATGTGAAATAAGGTTGATCACTATATTTATTGTTTTGTTTATATAATTGTGGTTTTTGGCCCCTTTTGAGAGCTTGGTGTTTATACAAAGTCTTATTGGTGTTCTGCATTTGGTTTTGGCGTAGCTTTATTGCAAATTGAAGCTCATAGAATGGGAATTTTTGTACAGCCTCTTCTCTATTGAAGGCTGGTTAGTTAGGTGTGAAGCACAGTCCGTTTTGACAGTGAATTTTTTGGTAGTGCCCTTTTCATATGTTAATGGTTTAGTATACAAATCAGACCACCCATTGGCTTACAATGTGGCATATGGATATGTTATCATGGTAGTATCAAGTATCCATGTTTAGAAATCTGTATAAAAACATGTTTGACAAGCATTTTGGCTGCATAAAGCATAGTTCAAAATTAGCTAATGGTCATGGTGGACATGCTCTATGCAAACAGTTCTATCCTGTCATCCTAGGTGTGCCATGAAATATATGAACCGTGTACGAGCAGAGGCTCACCTTTCTTTGCGAATGGTTTTAGAGCTTATAGTTGGATGTTTGAAAAACATCCTGGATAGGTGTTATATGGGAAACAAATCCACTGAAATTCCGTTAATTAGGATGCCAGAGTGACATGTATAAACAGTACAAATTACTTAGGTATCCCTGATGATCATCAAAACATCATAGAATACATTGCTAAGAAGTTGTCAGAGGAGAACAAAGGAGTACACATTCTTAGTTCCTAGACATCTGCTACATGCTGACTGAGATTTAAGAATTAAGAGCTATCTATGGCAAGGACTTTCACACAAACAGCAAATTTAGTCTCCTAATGATCTGATCAACAGGCCAGGAAGTGTCTAGCAAGATTCTTAAATTTCTTTCCCTTCCATACACAGTGGCACTTAAATTAGCTTTGCACCACTGCTTGTAGGCAATCTTTCCTCTGAAGGGAGGCATATCATCTCATTTCATGTCTGAGACCCCCGGGTCTTCATCCAGCTGAAAATGCCTGACCATATCTCTCTGGTGGTTAGAAGTTAGAATCCAAGGGGAGGGGGAGGTGGTGATACCCTGCCTTGTCTTCGTGTATCCTAAAATTATCAGACCTAAGAGGCATTTTCTTTCATTGTTCATCCCGTTTCTCCCTCTTTGCTTAGAATCTTCATTGCTCTCCATTATGTTTACTTTTGATTTTAGTGCCTACATATTCTAACTTAATGTAGCATATGACTATAACTTGCTATTAATGGATAAGGCAGAGCGCTGAGTACAAATATTTACTTCCAAGTTCCAAGGGAAATATAAGAGCACCGGATTGCTGGTTTGTGAAAGTTTGGCTTAATTGCTGAGCTTGGCTTTATAACTCCAGCCATGAGCCTACGATTCAAGTCTGTTGTTTGTTGTGTGGGCTTGGGGGGGGGGGATTCTCTAAGTCCTACCCTGTGGCCCAATTTGAAATGGTTCAGGGGGCCCTGTTATTTATATAAGGAGGGAAATGGGTGGCTGAACTTTTCTCTTTTCAAATGTTTCATGTTGTCTCTTATGTATATCAATGTCGTATATTTGTAAATTGGATTTCCTTTTCTTTGGGGTTACATTAATTTTCTATCTGCAGCATGTTGCAGGGGAAATATCATGTGGCAGTGTTTACCATCTGAAAGATGGAAGAGAATTGGTCCCAAAATAAATGAAGATCACTGGTTTTTGTCCATAGTGTTGCAGAAAAGATAGTAAGTGATACATTTCTAATCTGGTTTTTAAATCCTCACCCTCTGCTCGCAACAAGCAAAGAAGAAAAACAATTGGTTTTTTGGGTTATTATAATATTTAAAACTTTATTTATTTTTTATTTTTATTTTTGGACTAAAAATGATCTTTTTGCGCTCACCTTACTACATGTTACCACTCGCAGTAAAGAGTAGTTGATAAGGTCAAGGCTTTTATTGGACTTTGGGGAACTATTTAAGTAGTAGATACTTATGATAATTGCAAGCTCAATGACCCTACTAGGCTATCTCCTATGTATTTGTGCCATGAGCCGGGGGATAATGAAAATGGTTATTGTATGTGTCTCGGTTGTGAGTGTAAGGTTGCTGAGTGCTGACCATTTGCGAAGAAAGTGGTTAGGTATTATAAGATGGCCCCTCAGGCCAGTGGAGGTTTTCCTGGTCATTAACTTCAGGGCTCATGGGAATAGTCAAGCAAAAAAAGCTTAGATACCCATGTTATCTTAATAAATACAAAAAGAAGATATTATAAGGTGGCTTTGGACTTGCCTTGTTCACTTTCTGAACATGGTTAACTGAGTCAATTTGAGTTTTGGGAAGGATAAAGATAAGAAAGTTAAGTGGAAGAATGTTTTTTTGCCCACTATTTGGCGTTTATTGTTTGAGATAGATGGTAAGCATGTTCTATACGTGGTCTCTTTAGTGTCCTAGTTGAATCTATAATTCTTAGCAACATTATTAGAGAATCACATGAACTGTTTTTTTAGGCTTTACTTTGAGGGGGGATATCGTTCTTTGCCCTTCCTAATGAGTTATTTTTATCTCATGCAAAGATCCCTGGATTCACCCTCATTGAGCTATTTTATGGTGGGCTTCTTGATGCAGCTTTTCTTCTGGATCTGGTAGCGTACATGGAGAAAGACCATCTGCAGAGTATGCAAAGTTGAGGAAGCAATCATTAGAGGAGGAATTTGGACATGTCCTGGGGACATACAGCTCCAGAAGTGTTTCTGTAGTTTATCGATTTGGACCATTCCTGGCATTGTTCCGAGCTGCTGTCATCTCATTTCATGTGTTGAAGTTGTCTATGTGGCAACTTTTTGTCCATGATATTCGGAGACGTGCCATTAAGGTGGAATGTGTTCTTTTCCTTAGCTCCAATTTCTTTCTTTCTTAGTGAAGAACTCTGAATTTCATAGTTCTGTTAACTTGCAAAATCCCCCAGCCCCCACACAAAATATAATATTCAGTGATAGATTGGTTGGCTTATCTTTCACTGTTATCGAATTTTTAATGGCTTACAGGTGTTCCACTTCCATGTGATATTTGCTAAGTGTGTTATACTTTTTTTGAGGCGGATTACACGGGATTGTTGTTGATTTATAACACCATTTAATGGTTTCATATATGAATTTCTTCACGTCTTTTCTTGGTGAATAAGTATTGACGAACTATGCACCGTTGAACCTAATTAATACTTTATTCAATTTTGAATTTCCTGCAGTTTCGTGAAACATTAATTCGGCTGGGGCCATTCTACATAAAGGCAAGTAGCTATTTCCTCCCAGGGTCGTCTTTGGTCCAATCATGTAATGGTAGAACTACTGTTTTGTTTTTCGAACGACAAAGTATCCTCCAACTTTGTTGGAAATGAGACTTGAACCTCTTTGCTGGGAACAAGTGGGGGGTGCGCCACTGCGCTACCCACCCCAAGCTCAATAGTACTATTGCTATTTTAATATGTGAGTTTGTTTCCTCACAACCCTTTCACTTTTTTTCTTTTCCATGATGTTTTGTAATATTACGTGTCTCCTCTAATCTTTATCTCAGTCCTTGTTAGTTTTGTACCTTCCCCTTACAGTTACTACTTGTTTAAGTTTGCTACCTCTTTGGATTCCTTGCTCCTGCTGTTTCTATTATTAGTTTACTAAGCTTTGCTACTATTAGTTTATGTTCGTTTTCATCTCACAACAAATACTAAGACTACAATGTTATTACTCTTAGTATGTTTGTTTAGTACTTTTATCTGTACTCGACGTTCTATATTTTTTTTACTGATACTATCACCGCTCTTATAGAAACTTTCTTTGAATTGTTGTTGTTATGTCTTTCCAGTGGTGGGGCTGACATTGGTTGTTGATTTTTCTCGTAACTTTCTTAGATTTTGAAGGTCAAAACTTGAGAAGGAAGCCCTCAGTGTCTTTGAAATCCTTGAAAATTCTTCCTCTTTTGATTTAAACAAGAGTGCGACCTTTTTCCTTGTACCTTTCTTAAAATTTGAATATCAAAATCCAATGTAAGTCCCAAATGTCATTGAATCCTTTGAAAATCTTCCTCCTTCAGTCCAAGTGAGCAATCTCCTCGTAAAGAAAAGGATAATCTCCTCGGCTTGGATCTTCCTCCTTTGAAGTAATCCTGAAGGAGAGTAATAATCTACCTTCTGGAAGGGATAAATAGGACATTTCAGGTAAGTCCATGGAGGTCAATGGTGATGGTGTAGGAGAATGACAAGAGGATAAGGTAGTCCTTGAAGAGATCTCAATAATGTGCGTAAAATGAGGAATACAAACACAAATAAGACTGTGCCACCTATGTTCTGTAGGTCCACTGTAGGCATTGGGTATTTTCACGCTGGTAACAAGTGCTTACTGGAGAAACATGTGGGTGTATTAGTGTGTAATGTTGTGTTATTTCTTTGCATCCACAGCTTGGGCAGGCACTGAGCACTAGACCGGATATCTTACCGACCATATATTGCCAAGAGCTTGCTAAATTGCAGGTTTAGATTCTCCCCTTGTCCTTGTACCACTTCTAGTTTAACACAGATACAGCACCAAATAATTCTTGTTCTTAACTGATGCAGGATCAAATACCTCCATTTCCAACTTCTGTTGCAATTAGATCCATTGAGAGCCAGCTGGGTGCTCCTATTTCAGAGATCTTTTTGGACATCAGCCCAGAGCCAATGGCTGCAGCTTCTTTGGGGCAGGTGTATAGAGGTTAGATATATCTGTTTGTGATGGGACTGATTGTTGGTGTCATTTTGGTTTATTTCTGTTCCTTGTGTTATCATGGGAATCTTTTGAATTTACTGAAGATAGTGCTTGTGCAAGATTTTACTCTGAATATCTATTTTAATGTTTCAAGTGTTGCAGCTCACTTGCATTCTGGAGAGCTAGTAGCTGTCAAAGTGCAGAGGCCTGGTATGCCATTGTCATTGACCCTTGACGCATTATTGTTTCACATGATAGGCGGGCAATTAAAACGTTTTGCCAAGGCCCGCAAGGATTTGCTAGTTGCAGTCAATGAGATGGTGAGATATCTATTTTGGGATGGAGGTGGTTTTTTTTTGGATAAAAGAAAATTTGTATTAATATAGCTGTGAGCACCAGAGGACAAGTTGTCCTCTTTGACAAATTACAACAAATATGCCAGTTTCTTTGAAGCTCAGTATTTCAGTAACTCCTAAAAGCCCCTCCAGCCTTAGCCCACATAAAAGCTAAATAAGTCACTCTATCCCAAAGTGCCTCAGGTGGTAGGGACCCTCTAGAGAAAATTTTGGATGGAGGTGGTTGTTGTCTGTAGTTACTTGTCTGTGTAAGCACTGGGATTTATCTACAGCAACATTTCAAATGAAATATGGTTTCGATTCCTGGCATTTACAATTTTTATTTTGTTGTGCTGTGGTTGGTTTAGAGAAACATTACCACTTATTTGAGTTGATGTCTGGAATTCTAATGCCTCTTGTTCTTATGTACACTTGTTACATACCCTATAGAATGTATCGATTATTGAGGGGTTGGCAGGGCAGACCAACATAACCTTGCCTTTTATCTTCAATTGGATGTGTGTGTGTTTTGGTGGAATCTGTGATAAGAATTCTTATGAAGTTATTTTTGGGAGCCACACTGCCACTTCCAGCTATTTAATCAACCCTTACACACATAGGCTGGAGTGGTCAGTGGTGGTTGCCATTACACAAGCAGGAGGACAATCATTGATAATTTGTTTAGAAAGCAAGGAGGCACGCCTGCCTTTATTGTTTTTGGTGGTTATAGATGAAGCATCTCGTGCTTTAAGTGGATGTCTATCACTGAAAGTATGCGCTTTTTTGTGGACTATGAAGCTAGGTAAGGATTAAGGTGAATACTCATGATACGGTTCAGGGGAGGAGCCTGGCTAGTCTTTTGTCCCGAGATGCGTGCGTGCTGTGTAATGAGGCTTGCGACTTGTTTGCACCTCTTCTTGGATTGCCCTATTATACAGTCTATTTGGAGATGGTTGTTCAGATTTGGGGGGGGGGGAGGAGGTTTCATTTGCCCTCCCAGGCTCCCTCTATCAGTCAGCTCAGCCAGGCTCAGGCCTCGGCCGGGGCAAGGCGAATAGGATGTTGTGGCAGTGTGCAGTCTTTGCTAACCAGGGGGATTTTTAATTTAACTTACGTTTTTGAGGACTACTTGTCCTCCTACTTGTAATTTCTTACCAGTTTCAGATTTAATAAAACTTTTCTTTACAAAAAAAAGGGACTCCTTGTATGTAATAGCTGCTTCTTTACTCTTAGGACTATTTTCCTTGCCCCAAAAATATATGAAGCATCTTGCTTCCACTTTTATATCAAATCTGTACACTATATGTGGCTCAAAAACAGGTTTCTCCATGTCAAGTGCAGTATCATGACACTGGAGGGTTGCTACATGAATTGGTGACTGTTGGGGGGGGGGGGGAGGGGAGGAGGGTGCAGTTAAGTAAACCTGTGTATTAAGCTAATCCTAAATAATCAAATTGATGTCCGTTTATCTTATGGCCTTCTTTGATGTTTCTTTGTGGAATGCAACTTGGAAGGTTTCCAATGCTGATATCTTTTCCTGGTTTGCATAGGTGAGGCACATGTTTGAAGAGATAGATTACATCCTAGAAGGAGAAAATGCCGAACGCTTTGCTTCTTTGTACGCTTCTTATCAATGTAAGCTCTAGTTGTTCCACAGATTTATGTCTTGTTGAGGGTGGTCGTGGAGTTTGGACTGTGGATTGAGTTGTTTGTATACACTCCCTTTCATATTTAAGGCTCAGCTTTTTATTACTTGCACATAGATGGAAGTTATGAAATCAAGAAGAGGTGAAATGATTAAAATTACCTTAGTCATTAAACTTCACAATGGAGATATAAAATTAGTAAATACCAAGGAAAAGGAAGAGGAAAAGGAAGGGAAAAGTAGGAAAACAACAATAAGTGAATCTGTAATTGTTCGTCTATGGACTGAGTCATTTGAATATACTTCCTCTTTCATAATGTATGGTATTATTTTTTGTTTGTTTTTTTTTTGTTTGGGACTTTGCATACAGATTCAGAAGTTATGAAATCAAGAAGGCAAAGTCTTAGTAATTAAATGTCACAAAGGAGATACTAGATAAGTGAATACCAAGGAAAAGGAAGCATAAAGTGAGAAAAACAACAATAAAGGCTTTTTGGGTGTAGTTGTGCCTCTTAATTAAAAAAACAAAAACACAGTTAAAAATTTCTTACATATTGAAATGAAGGGACTAGTTCTTTTTTGGTCTCAGTGCAGAACAATTGCCTTTTATCCCTTATTGTGAAGTTGAGATTTTTTTTTTCTTAAAAAGGTTATAGCTATTGACTATGAGTGGATGTGATGCAAATTCTGATGTTGTGGAGTGTTGTTATTTTACTGCGATCTGACTTGCCTATCGAGTACTCCTGTGTATAAACAGTTGGTAAACTGTAGTGTCTATGTTAAAACTGTAGTCATCTTAGCAAGCTCGAAGATTGGTGAATGAGATAAACAGTATTAGTTGGGTTAAGTTTGATGCGAGAGACTTAATAATGTCTTCCCTCTGTTTCTGTCTCATTTCGCACAACTTGATGCAGATTGCAGGAAAAGAAATGTGGTGGTCAAGACTTATGGAGTCAATTTTGTAATTTTAAGAAATAATTGTATATATGATATTTTTTCTTGTTGCACATTTATTTTTAGTTCTTTTCCTTAGGCTAGTAAATGTTATGATATTAAGGTCTTTATGAATAGGTGTACTCCGTCAGTTCCACTAGATTGTCTTAGTTGACTTTTCATGCATATATTACTAAACATTATGTGGTCTATCAACAGCCGCTGCAGCAAAAAGTGAATATGTGGTCTATATATATTTGGTGAAAAAATATGTGGTGGAGATTGCATCTAAATGAATAAAGATAAATTGGGACGTTCCAAAATATAAGGTGAGACAATCTTAGTGGGACTGGGACAGAGGGAGAAGCAAAGAGGTATAGTAGGATACTAGAATTTTTTCTTATTCACACGTGTTTAGGCTATGAATATCCCTCATGATGGTGACATGTTATTTTTCAGAGAGATTTTGAAATGGAATTATATCGAGTTTTGGAGTGGCCTTTTGTTAGGATGTTCTCCATCAGTTTTGGTGTCACAGTCACAGCAGTTCTGAGTTCTGACCAAATGGAGGCTGTCTTTTGGGACTGATTTGTTTATGGTTGTAATCAGCTTCATGCATGATTGCGGAGTTGTTGTTATCATAGTGTAATCTGACCTCGGCCCAAACATATCTGCCACTGCCCCTACCGCCAAGTCCACCATTAATTACCGCACAATTGAGTATTCACCACCAAAACCACCACTGCTGCTGCCTGAAAAACGCAAATGTTCTGGTCCAGAATATGTTCCAGTTTGTACCATAGCTATGCAGAACCTGACAACCTGATCAGTACCCAACTGTTGCTCCATGATTTAATGTATTGTGGGGCAATGGGCCATACCTCTGTACCTATTGAGTTCATGGTTTATCGTTTCAATAGTCACTTGGGGTTTTCATCTACTCAAGTTATTATTGGTCCATACTAAACCAATTTTTATTTCAGTGGCCTAAGTGCCTAAACTGAGCATATTATGGAGTTTTCTTTCAACATATTTTACTCCTTTGAATTAGTGCACAGCTCACGTATAAGTTTAAGTAGAACTATTGGGGCCTAGTCATAAGACAAAAGTTAAATCTGAAAACGACTTTAGAAACTTTCTTGGAGTGCTAGGTTATTGAATGAACATGAACCTAAGATGAGAATAAACTTAACCAAAAAAATACATCCGTAATCTGTCTCTTCTTAATATCCTACTCTAAGTCTCGTATAGAACTTATGGATTAACTTAAAATGAGAAAACACAGTAATTTATTAGGTCCTTTAATGAACATTAGATTCTATTCCTAAATTCATGCTCTCATCGAAACTGCTAAAAAGGCGGCATTTTCATAGGTGACATTGCTGATACGTGTGCTAGATTTATGTTTCATCTCTGTTCTCAGTCTTCACAAGATAATCTCCGATCTGCATGTGTTGCATTAGCTGCTCCCATCTTCCTCGTCTTTTTTTTATTTTTATTTTATTTATTTATTTATTGTTATCCATTCTGTTACTTCTGATTACTTAACTTAATTGAAAGGTGATGATAATGCTAAAAAGGGTACGAGAGGTATGGAGGGGGACTCTTTGGCATACGAACAGACAACTCTTATCAAAGTTCCAAAAATCTATTGGAAGTACACTCGTAAAGCTGTGCTGACTATGGAATGGATTAACGGAATTAAGTTAACGGATGAGGAAGCATTGGCGAAGGCCCACTTGAAGCGAAAGGAGCTTGTTGATGAGGTATTTGCGAAAATTGGACTCCATCCTTAGTGTAATCTTTACCTTTACTTTTTTCTGCAGTATTTGATATTTTTTAAAATTTATTGTTACTTTACTTTAGTTGCATTCTCTCTGGGCTGCTATATTCTCAGGGATTGTATTGCTCTTTGAGACAATTGCTTGAGGTGGGATTCTTTCATGCTGATCCTCATCCAGGAAATCTGGTTGCTACAGATGATGGATCTCTTGCATATTTTGACTTCGGAATGATGGGAGATATCCCACGACATTACCGTGTTGGCCTCATTCAAGTGGTATGACTCACTAACCTGTATTTACGTGGTGCAATAAGTTAAGCACTCACAAACATTGAAGCAATGACGTGTATGAGCTTCTAGGCTATCATCAACTCTTTACAAGGGAAATTAGTGTTGTATGGTTGTAGACTATATGACATAAATTGTTTGCTCGGGCTACCAATTTGTACAGGAGAATTCTATTTGCTCTCGTTTTTATTCAAATTAGTTTTAAAATCTGTTTTAGTAGTAATAACACCATTATAGCTTGTTTTTTCGTAACATTGCGGATTGATAGTGTAATGGTCCTATAATGAAACACAACATGAATTTTTTATCGGCTGTATCAAGAGTTTATTAATTTTTTTCGCTGTGTGTATCCCGAACACGACCTAAAATTTTGATATATATAAAATAATAAATAGGCTTATATACATCTGTAACAATTATCAAAAGTAATTACTTTTTTTTGGGGGGGGGGGAGGGAGGGCGAGGCGCTTCCCTTAATTCATCTTGTTTGAGAAATGCACACATCTAACTCAAACTGCACATAGAAGTTCCTTGGCAGAAGCCTGAAATGTAAGTTCAACTGTTCGATGATCAGTTGGAGACTTGAAGTTTTCTGAACAAGTTGTGATGTCTTATATTATCTGGAAATTAATGTTGGCACAAATCAGTGACAAAGACACTGACTTCCAATGGCTTCTGAGCTATCAGCCCGGTCGCCAAGGCTTCCTTGGTTCTTTCTGCAGTGATGTTGGGTTGGATACTACTACTGACGAGTTCATGTCAGGAGAAGGATGAATAAAATTGATTTTCTGTAATATTTCCTTCACTGTCATTCAAATTCAAAGTTTTCTGCTACGGGTTTATGCTTCAGACATTCTGACCCTTCATACCCCCCTTTGGTCAGGGTCCCTGGTGTTGCTGTTACTTTTATCTGACATGATGTTTTCTTTTTTCAGCTTGTGCACTTTGTCAATCGTGACTCTCTGGGTCTAGCAAATGATTTTTTGTCCCTAGGATTTCTTCCTGAAGGTGTTGATATTCAGTTGGTTTCAGATGCTCTTCAAGCATCCTTTGGTGATGGGACTAGGCTATCTCGAGATTTTCAGGTCAGTTCTTGTTTGTTCCAACCTCAGGCATATGAAAGTGGATGTGGCAAGTTCATACCTTATGGGTTTCCATTCTTGGTCTATCTAGAATGTAGCACGTTTCGTTCACAGCATGTAATATGAGGTATAAGACAAAAGAGCTCTTCGAATGTCTGCCATTTGTATTTTACAAGTTCTATGATGATGACACTTGAGTCTAGAAAACCAACGTTGTTGTTGCGTTGGTATCTGCTCTTCTTGAGGCATAACTTCTTTTGTACTAAGTGCCACCTGTGAATTCTGAAATGCTTTATTCAATTATTCTTACACTACTAGGTGGAAACAGAAATATTCTAGATCCCTATATATTGCTAGGATGTTTTTATGCTGACTGATGTTATCTGAAATTATGGATATGGAAACTATTACTGCCTGAATACTTGAACTTCTACAAGAGAGTTCAAAGGATTAGGATAAGCCATATTTGGTGATTGGATGAGAACACAACAACCACCACCCAGAGAGCCAGATCCTCACGAATCTACCACTTTTTCTCTTTTTGCTTTAGTTTTGATTGTTGCTTAAAGTTTCGTAACAGTCCCTTCTATCTTTAATTTCTTTTGGAAATTACAAGGAAGCCTCCCTCTTTGAGGGATAGGAGACTTGAACCCAGGTCTTTGTTTGGGAGAAGTAAGTGGGGGGCGCCCTACTAGGTCCACTACTCACCCCAAGCTCTTCCATGATCTAAGTTGTTTTTAATTTGTATTTTATTCAGTGTATCATGCTCGCTTTCTTTTTGGTGAAAGCCCTGCCTATACTTACCATTGTTTTGGGTTGTTGCTATTTGTGCCAAAGTTAATGATCTATGGTGTTCCTGGTGAAAGAATATTTTGTTGACCTCTTAACTTACTGGATTTCAGAGCATAATGAACCAGCTATATGATGTCATGTACGAATTTAACTTCTCGCTTCCCCCTGATTACGCCTTGGTGATAAGAGCACTGGGATCCTTGGAAGGCACAGCTAAAGCTCTGGACCCAGATTTTAAAGTAGTTGAGAGTGCATACCCATTTGTCATTGGAAGGCTGCTGGTGGACCCAAGTCCTGATATGAGAAAAATTCTGAGGGAACTTCTCATCCGTAATGATGGGTCAATAAGGTGGAACCGTCTTGAACGTTTGGTAGGTTCCAGCTTCTGGTGTGCAATTTCCATTACTCTACTTGTTATTCGTGAAATGATTATATTAGTATTATGCCCTTTTTCTTTTATAATATGTTAAAGCACAAAGTTATAAATAATAGGCCAGAGATCTGAATCAGAAACTCTTAAACCTAGGGATAAGAAATGTAGGTATTTTCACTCTCCTAGTTCTCACATTTCTAAATCTAAGATTTAAGTTTCTGATAAGTGCGACAGGAATAGGATAGATAGTTAGGTGTAGCTTACAATTCCTTTTATTGGACAGCCCTGCATAGGCATATCATTAAAGAATATAATTGGAAACAGGAATATAATTGTAGTAATTAAAGTGAAAGGAAGAGGTAGGGAGCTTACGCTGTGGCTGAGAGAAGGCTGAGGGTTGGTGTTGTAAGAGGAGAGAGAATAAGGCTTGCAATTAGCAGCAGAGGAGATGTTGTCATAGCCATCGAAGTGGTGACTGTTATTCTTGTGGTTGTAGGAGCCTGTACCTGCTGGCATTGAGTACAATGACGCCGACTGTACTTGGTGTGTGGTGATCTGTTGTTTATGATCCAGGCCCGGAACTACACAGTCTGCACTCGGATCCGGCTTCGGATGCTTCACTCAAAATGAAGTAATGAATTTATGAACATTTGAGTGGCGGATTAAAAGAGCTGTAAGAAAAGGCCCCCTTGTTATAAGTTTATAGCACCCAAACCCTCTCACTTGGAATTCAAGATGTAGACAAATTCTCAAGAACGTGAAGTGAGCTCATCTACTTCCCTCCTCGTGTCTTAGTAGCATGCCTTAAAAGGTGGATATAACATGAGACAAAACTATCTTGTATTAACTTGGTGGGAGAATTCTATGAATAGTCATAACTTGACTACATGTCTTTCCAGAAACAATCCTTTGCCTACAACCCTACCTTGCATGTAAAATGAGGAAATAACTTGGATCTATGTTATTCGAAATTCTCATTTAATCTCAAGTGCCTGTGGCAGATCTTCGACGTTACGATAGGGGTATGGAAACTTGACTCTTCATTTAGTCCAAAGACATGCAAAATTTTCAGAAAATGGTCGAGTATGACATTTAGATACTTATGGCCAGGTCTGACACTTGGACACTTGTTGTAGAGACTTGGAAACTATAGACGGAGTGAGTTGATTATTTAAGGGTTTCGAAAAGAGAGGTTAGTGTCTTCCTCATCGTTCCACCCTATAACAGAGTCCCATGTTTCACATTATCATTATCCCTCAAGAGATTTTGTACTGCTAGAAACAACCATCCAGTTCCATCCAAGGCGATTTACTTGCTAATTTTCCAAACTCAAACCTCCGTTTGGTGCCTTAGGTTACCAAGTGGGCCCTAGGAGTATCTCTAACCATTGACTTAAGGAATCTCGTATTATCTTTTCCTTGAGGAGTCCTAAACAAGGACAAAATGTACAAAACTCCAGATGAGAGCCAAGACAGGTTAAGAGTGATACACCCCCTAGGCAATGAATGTACCTTTCATGCCTCCATGCATAGTCTCTTTGGAGACCTTGTCGACCAAAAGGGTCCAAAATGAAAGAGATCTTGGCTTACCACTCAACTGCATACGTAGGTAAGTCAGCTGCCATTCTTAATCTGAACAATGTGCCAGAGTAGCTAAAAGTGGCGAGAGAATCCGAGTTGATGTATGAGTCAGTCACATTAGGCTTTTGACTTTATTTTTAATGAGTAAACTTAGGCTTACAACATTAGCGCTTAATATCCAGAATTGTGTTGTTTCTGGAGTGATTAGGGCTTCCTTGATGATTTTCTTTTTCTTCTTTGTATGAGAATGTTCATGCAGGTGCATGTGCATGTAAGCTGTGTAGCTTTTATTGTTTATTCTGAGCTATGAAGCCATCAGTTTTGTTGCTCTACAAAAGTTTTTCTGAAATTTCTTCAATGCAGTTTCTAATCATTAGAGCACAACAATTATTGAAGCTGTTAAATCCTCATCCCAAAGTATCTTTCCAGGTTGCAGCGATATCTGAAGAGGCTTCTGATTCAGGTGAAGACGGCCCTAAGTCTGACGAAGATGCGTCAATTCCTTTCAGATGGAAATCATTCGACATACGATCTGTTGTTGCAGCTACTGAAGATCTTTTCCTATTTGTCTTATCTGAAAAGGGTTTGAGGGTCCGTCTGTATCTTGTAAGGGATATACTCAAAGCAACTGATGCATTCCTGCAAGAGAAAGTAGTTGATAACCTTTTTGATGGAGAACGTGAGAGGAAAGCATCAATGTCTGAGGTAAGCATGGCTTTTCACTTTGTCTATGTGTTTGGTTGATTTTTTTTTTTTTTTTTTTTTTGTAATCTTTTCTGATATACCAAAGCTTCTTTACTTTTTGGCTTCGGGATGTAATGGACTAAAGCAAAATGGCTCGTAAAACTGTCGGCACTTCTTATTCATTGTGAAGTTGCCGATGGTCGTCGCACTTCGGATCTCGGGTCAAACGGAAACAGCCTCTCTGTGAGACTCTCACAGGGGTAAGGTTGCGTACAACCGACCCCCCCTTACCCTGCCTAGGCGGGAGCCTCGTTGGAGGCACTGGGGTAATGTTAATGTTGATGATTTTCTGATATACCAAAGATTGCTATAAATATAATATTCAGTAGTTTGGTGGGGAATTTGGTTCGGAAATGAAGGAGAAAGCCGTCCTTTCTTAGGTGAGCTACGTGAGACCGAAGCAGATCAGACTGTGATTACAGTAGTAAGAGTGGCCCGGGAAGGGGAATGGCCGAGTGGTTAAAACTTAAAAGCGACAGACTGTAAATCTGTTGAAATCGCCCTTACCAAAAAGATGGAATTATAGCAGCATTAAAATGAAAAGGTAAGGAACGCTTTGACGGGTGCCACTTTGGGCAATTTTCTCAAAAAAAAAGCAAAAAGTGTTCAGTTGATTCTTAGTACATAGCTAGACCACAATGTCACTGTAAGTGTTATTGACTTGCTGCCATCTCATTGCTGTTGTTAGAGCACTTAGATGGAGAAGAGCAAAAAAAAAAAAAAGAAAAGAAAAAAGACCACTTCGATTGATACAAGTTTACTCTCATTGGCTAATGGAGTTGTTTTTTTCCACGTATGAGAAGGATAACTCCAAGATTGGCCTTTTTACATTAGAACTCAATGCTGATCTGTGGTCAAGCTCTTTTCTATAATGGTTTACAAAGACCAAAATAGCATCCTTTGCAATTTCTTTAACAACTAGACCTAAAGAGCCTTCAATTGGTTAGTAATTGTTGCTACTTCATTTTGAAATTTATTGCCTTGTCCCAGCGCCCATGACGCAGCGCCTCCCAGCGCCTCCATGACATGTCCCATGGGTGAAATCAGAGTTTGGGATTTGGATGACTGTCATGGGGCATTGGGGGTCCTATAGGGTCACGATAGATCCCCCGGAGAAGTTTGGGAAAAAATGACAATCGGGCCCAGGAAGCCAAAAATCGTTGCCTATAAGCCTATAATCCATGTTTTTTGGGGTTCCGGGAGGCTCCAGACCAAAGGTTGATATCTTAGCACCACATCGCACGGGACACCACTAAGGGGCATGGGAGGCCCTGGGGTCGGTTATTGGGTCCCTGGTAGGCTTGGACGGGTGTTTTATGGAACACCAATATAAAGGAATGCTGAAAGCATGGGTGAAAAGAGTTTGGGGACCCGGATGACCTTCCTGGGGCACTGGGGGTCTTCTAGTGTCATGATAGACTTCCCGGAGAAGTTTGGGCAAAAATGACAATCGGACCCCGGGAAGCCAAATATCGAAGCCTATAATCCACGTTTTTGGCGTTCCAGGAGGCCCCAGAACGAAGGTGGATTTTTTCGCACCACATCGCACGGGACACCTCTAGGAGACATGAGAGGCCCTTGGGGTCAGTTATCAGGTCGCTGGTAGGCTTGGACAGACATTTTACTGGACACCAATCTAAACGCCGAAAGAGTTGCAAGAAAAGGCCCCCTTGTTATGTGTTCACTCAAGATTTTTGCTCCCTCTTCGCTCCTACGCGTGGGGAGGGATGTATATCTTGAGGACATAAGAAAAAAGAGGGGTAGGCTAGGGTTTCAGAGAAAGTAGGGATAAAGGGAACATCTGTTTTCATTTGTTTGAAATTTACATTGGATGGTTTTTACGTATTAGCAGTGGCAATAGATGCCTATGATATGTTACCGGAAAAAAAAGAACTATGTACTATACAACTCTCATGGCTGATTTATAAGATTACATTGGAAAATTTGGCAAAACCCCCCTAAAGTTTACCAAAGTTTGTCGAGAACACATTTTTGTCGATTATCCCTTTAATGACGAAACTACTGTCACCACTCCGGTCCTGGAAATCTCAAAATAAAGCATGAAGGTCTGCTGGCAAAGCCTCCACTCTTTTCTCCAAATGGGGTGTGTTAACTTACACCCCAAATTGGAAAGAGCGGATCCTGCCGTAGGCATAAAGCGAAATGAAGGTTCATGTGCAAAGACAAACTGCAAAGAATCTTCTAGGAGATATTTCATTCGCTTGCCATGGCAATTCAAGGTATTAAAGCTTAGGAGCGTCTACCAATTCCTTCCTCTTTCGTCTTGAGATCAACGCCCAACGCCTCCCTCCTAACCTGCCCCAAAAGGCCAAAACATCGTAAGAAGTAGATAATATATACAGCTGTTGGATTACATATTGTATTGTAAGCACTATGATTAATCTAAGCAGTGTTCTATACTTCCTCATGGTTGCCTAGTTAATGATTTGTCGCAATCATGCCTTTTTATTGTGAATAAAATTATTTTAGTTATCAAAAAATATCTAAGCACTATGTTGAGTCCAAACCTGTTTCCGTTGCACTATCCAAGTGCGATGTGCTAAGATGACCTTCTGTAACTCTAAATTTTGTATAATCAGATGACTGCACTCAAATTCCACCCCTCCCCCAGTATACTTTTATAGTATTATGACTACTTAACTTGTTACTTCTTTCCTTCAACTATGTTTTGTTATTAATATTTCCAAGTTTTCAAAACTGCTTTCGCTGCGGGTCTCCTGACAGCCTTTCTGCTAGTTTCACCTTGACATGGTTAGGCTGTAGCTGTATACATTCTTACCTCCGCGGATCCTGCCAACACTAGGATGTACATTGGGTGCATTGCTGTTCTTGGGGGAGGCTCAGAGGTCATTGCAACTTGTAAAACATACACCGGGAGTTGGGCTATTGAGTTGGGTTATTTGGGCTTATTGTACCCAGGTTCTTAATCTTTTTTCTTTTTTGATATCAAAACCGCATTTCAGGTTCTTAATCTTTAGTCTTAGTCCCCAGACCTAAAGCTTCATTGGCATGGTTTGTTGTACTTTCTTAATGTCATTGGTGTATTTTGACTCGAGAAAATGTTGTGAGATATCTCATGAGATCCTTGGAAGACTGTGATGTGATATCTTAATAGATCCTTGTGTGTATGTTTCTGTAATATATGTAGGGCTATATGCTGATTACTGCAAATATGAGACACTAATATATCTGCTACTGTTAGCTCTTGCTCTTCAATTTTTTTAAAAACTCCTGATGTGTCTTCTTCCTGCCTAACAGGGGTACATGACGATCACAAGAGTGGTGAATGGGTTCGGGTATTTTCGTCAGGCTGTAAAGAAGTCCCCAGAAACATGGATTGCTATGCTGGCACGCATGTCAGTGAAACCAGAGTTACATAATTTCCTTCTGGACATTGTTTCGGCCTTGTTACAGCACTCTAGCCGTAAAATTCCCGAGACATCTTGGATTTGTTTATCTAAATTACTTCACAAGACAGTAGATAATTCCACCAAATTCAACGATATATGAGATAGATAGTTATGTTATGTTCCCAACTTTTCTTGTCACTTGAGGCTGAAGTATTGATGCGAAATCATCCGGAGCCTCCATGAAGAAATTAACTGATGGAAATAGCAGAGTTCAAAATCTCCAAATGACTTTCAGGCCCTGAGGCCAAACCAGAACGGTAATCCCTGTCTGTTACTCGTATCCAATTGTAAAGAAAAGTATGCTCATCTCCTCCAGGCAGTCAGGGAAGGACTCACAGGCAAGCATAATGGTTCAATAGGAACTCAAGAGATTGCTGGAAACACAAACAAGCAAGGAATATCTTGGGAATGATTGTTTGCTAATAGTTTGTGGATCTGTAAACTTCTCAACGCAAATATTGTGTGTAGCTACACACCCTGTGGGCTTCGAAGTTGTGGGGTTGTTCGAGGCTATCCGAACCTGAGGAACAACTAATTGCAAGATGCAAATGTTTGATTTTGTGCCTGAAGCTGTGTAGAAATGCAGGACGTTTCATACACTTGTGCAGTTGTGCCCGGCATCTGGTAACTGCAGGTACATAGATGGTGTCTTCTCAAATTTTAAGGTCCAGATTGTGATGGCCTCGTTTCGATAACAACTGCTCTGTGGTCTCAGTGACAACGTGACCATTCAGATTCGTAAGACTGGAAAAGAAGTAGCATGACATCCGGGAAGGGACGCTGGAGGACAATGTTTTCTCTCCCCTTCTTAGTTCATCTCTGCAGTCAGAAACGAATATGATTTTCTACTGAATGAATACTATACTGTTACAGTGTTACGCTTACTAAGATCGTGTGTGTTGCGGTTGTCCACGGTTCACTGTCAGCGTATTAAACATCTATTCCCGAATGTGACTACTACTCTACTAGCGTGTTTAGAAGATTTAAGTTTTGGCTTACTATGGTACTGTGTTCTAGAATGTATTCGGAACACTTGAACAAAACCTAATCGAGTCAGTTGATAGGGGAGATTTGTTTTTATTAATGGAGTTTGAGATCGTTTTTGAGCTTCAACATTGATTACACAATAACAAATTCTTTCTCCAGCATCTGGGCGAACGGACACATGCTTTTCCACTTCAAATCTAAACCATTTCCTTGAATGCATCTTGTTAATTTGTACGGTTATACAGGACTTTGATTGTCATGTAGAGGATAATTGAGGTGGCTATGGGAATCAAATACTACCTCCACATCAACATCAACATTACCCCAGTGCCTCCAACGAGGCTCCCGCCTAGGCAGGGTAAGGGGGGGTCGGTTGTACGCAGCCTTACCCCTGTGAGAGTCTCACAGAGAGGCTGTTTCCGTTTGACCCGAGATCCGAAGTGCGACGACCATCGGCAACTACTTCTTTGTTATCATTTTTCAGAAACGGAGGTAGTAGTTAAAAGTGATATGTTTATGAGAGTCCCTTTTTTAAAGCAATGGAGTACAAATGTTGAATCAAACAACTTCTAAGGTGAGTCGAGGTTATTTTTTAGAACTAGTGATCACAATCCTAAAAAGTAACTCTTAGATTTATCCAAATTCAAAAGTGACTCATCTTACGTGGTTTGATATCACAACAAACTTATTCTTACGATAATGAAAAACATTTGTAAGAAAAATGTTCTAAATTGGCCCTTCTACCCTTCATGTTAGTATAACAGTGGGCAATTTAGTTTTACAAGATATCCTACAATTTCTTTATCTTTTACTACTTTGTCAATAATAATTTTAACGATGCCCACCAAATAATAATAATAATAATAATAATAATAATAATAATAATAATAATAATAATAATAATAATTAATAATAATAATAATAATAATAATAATAATAATAATAATAATAATAATAATAATAATAATAATAATTGTTACTTTTAATATTAGTTTGCTAAAGAAACAACATGATGATAAATAAGTTAACAAATAATAACATTCAAATTTTAATTTAATATCATTATTAGTTGAAGTTTACATATAAATTGTTTAATGTTTTGCATGGTTGTGACGTGTATGGCGTTAAAAATAAAATCGACTTTCTTATTTATCTTCCTCAATTGGGATATTTTAAGAGTATTTGACTATAATGTGTGAAGTCCCTCACCCATCGATAATACCAACGCGTATATACGTCTATTTTTGGTGCAATTACAAACTCCTCTCTCCCTGGTGTGATTTCCTCAAATATACATCATACACAAACTAATTCCCAATTTAGCTTCGGTTCTAAACTATTTCCCCACATATACACCACGTAGGATCGGAAAAGCAAAGCCGCTGTGGGCCACAGCGACTTTTGCCCGGAAAAAAAAAAAAAAAAAAAAATGGCAAAGCCGCTGTGGCCCACAGCGACTTTTGCCGGAAAAAAAAAAAATTAAAAAAAAAAAATTAAAAAAAAAAAATCGCTTTCTTTTTTTAGTGAAAGGCAAAGCCGCTGTGGCCCACAGCGGCTTTGCCAATTTTTTTACTTTTATTTTTATTTTTATTTTTATTTTTTTTTATTATTATTTTTTTTTTCGGGCAAAAGTCGCTCTAAGCCACTGTGGCCCACAGCGGCTTTGCTTTTCCGATCCTACGTGGTGTATATGTGGGGAAATAGTTTAGAACCGAAGCTAAATTGGGAATTAGTTTGTGTATGATGTATATTTGAGGAAATCACACCTCTCCCTGGCCTCCATTTTTTTTTGTTTTTTTGACACTTGAAACATTTTCTGTTAAAAAAAAAAGTATTTTTCTTTCTTACTGTGAACCGAATTTTTCTGTGCTAATCAACGATTTTGGGTAAATTTCAATCAAAGCACTCCCATTTGCCCACACTCCACAGCGTCCTTTGCGTTGTTTAACAACCCAATAAACCGAATACCAAAACTCAAAAAAGTATAAACGAAACACCACATCAAAATTCTGCCCTTTACCCCTTTTCTCTTTCTCTCTCTTCTTTCTGGGTTGGCTCGCTTGATTTTACAATTCAATTCAAAGGTAATTTCGTGATACTTTCATAGTTAATTGTTTGGTTTCTTGCTTGGGTAATGCTTTAAATCCGTTTCATTTGAGTGCATTTCTGGATTTTGGGTGGGCTTGGACAATCATTTTATGATTGCTTTGATTGGACATCATAATATTTGCTTTAATTTGACATATTGGGTCTTTTCCTAGCAATTTCATGTCCATGAGCTCTCTTTTGTGCCCATGTTGCATTTAGATATCCGCAATCTTCTTTGATCTTTGTTTGTTTAATTTTGCTTGTATGTCTGGTGTGAGCTTATAACGGTTTCATTATATTAGATTGATACTCCCACTTAGAATTGTCATTCAAGGTACTAATTGTGGACCTTTTTTTTTTTTTTAAACTGTTGTTTTCAGGTTAGATTTGGTTATTATCAATCGTTGGATATGTATTTGGGGTTGCCGCGACCTTCAGGTTCATTAGGCTCATGAATCATAGCACTTTTTAAATTGATTGCTACTAGTGTTATTGTTCTTAGTTTCCATACATCAGATTAAAGAGGGTAGAAGTTGTTGGGTGTCTGTTGAATTTGAGCTGTGAAATGGGTTACCTTGATTCAGTGTTGTCATCCTCGAACCAAGTTCATGCTGAAGAACAACCCGTCAGCGGTGGCGGGATCAGGTGCTTTCTTATCTTTGTTTTTTTCTTTCTTTTCCTTACATTGAGCTCTGGCTTCTGATCTACATAGATAAATGTTATAAACTGCTGTTGTATGCTCTTGAGATGGACAAATTCCATCATCGATCTATATTTTAGCATTTTACATTTGAGAGGCAGTATTATTCTATTTACTTTGATGACACTGGCATATGCAAATTGTTTCATGCACAGTGTACTCATTTTTTTTCCTTGGTTAAGTTCACAACTTCACATCAGAAATCAATTTTTTGTGTCGTATGGTGAACCTGAGGGATCATTATAAGTTTTGAACATGGTACATGATCCAACTTTTTTTTTTTTGATGTACACAAACATAGGGGTAAGGAAGAAATTGTGACAACAAAACAGAATCTTAGAGGGATGTTTGTAGTTTTGTTGAATGTATGCTGTTAGTTAACATCGTAGTAATTTAGACAGTGGATTGTCAGAGGTTGTGCCGTTGATTTGACAAAAACTTAAAAGGGGATAAACTTAGCTGATTTCTACAAGTACACAGTTAAAATTCAGTTCAGCATACTAATACTGATGTTGGTTTGAACAGCCAAAATGGCAAGTTTAGCTATGGATATTCAAGCTCTCCTGGGAAGAGGTCATCTATGGAGGATTTTTATGAGACAAGAATTGATGGTGTTGAGGGAGAGATAGTTGGCCTATTTGGTGTTTTTGATGGTATATTTCCCTCCCTTCATCATTTCTACCCTCCTCACTTCCTAGTGGGGAAAAAGATTGGTTGTGCCGGTGTGTATGTATGCTCTTAATTGATGTTGCGCTATTTTTTATTCTGTGCTATTTTTGATTCAGTCTTGACTCTTGAGTATCATAAGCTTTGTATCATATGATAGTCAATATTGTTTGTTGTTGGTGGGACTTGTGTATGAGACTTTGTTATATGAACTAGATTTTTCTGATTTTTGTATCATATGGTTTTTCTGCTGATGCCAGTAGCACTGCAGTAACTGGTTTTTATGCATGTGGAATTCAACAATATTTCCTAATAAATTCAAGCAATAGCTGTTATGAATGAATCTTTGTTTTCTTATCTTTGAATGTGATTTGCTTTGTTATGCAGCTAGATTTTTGTCAGCCATTTCTGTGAGTTGGATTAATTCTTTAACCTAAAGTTCTCATGCTTTATGATTTGTTCCTATTCTGAGGAGAATGAAAAATTCGAAGAAACCCAAAAGCTATCTCAAGGTGTGGTGGGAAATTATGCGCTTAAGTATGCTTTAGTGATTTTCCATCTGCCACTATGAGTTTCTTGTTTGAATGGCTGTCACAATTCAAAAGATTGTTATCTACGGGGTTTACGTGTCATGTTTTTTATTCGCTACTCTCCGGTTCCTCTATGGGATAAAGCACTCACTGAAAGCCCAATACAATGAAAAAAATACAATTGTTGTACACCCTGTACCTAGAGAGTGATGCTCACATAGATTAAGAAGTGTCAAGAAAAACCAATCTGAATAGGTTTTAAGAATGCACAAAGTGACAATAACATGTACGAAAGTGATTTTGAAACATTAATAATTTTTGATTGGAAGGGACGTGAAAAGCAAATAACCAAATTTATTCTAAATACTTTGTGCAACAACATTTACATACAACGGAATACAAAACTATTTTATAGATGGGAATGATTTTGATGAAATGGTTTTGGTTCCATTGTTGTGCTTTCTCATAAGTCATAGCATATGTTTTTCATGTTTACCTTGTGAAACCAAAGAACTTTGGGCTGGGAGGGTTATTTCTTTCCTGGATGTGCTGTGCCCACAATCTATGGGTCCTTGTCCAGTTATACTGCTGAAATTTTTAGTTTTTGACGCTATCTTTGATTTCTGTGGCACGATTATATTACAACCATTGACCAATGTTATGTCATGTTCTTACATCTTCCTTGTTCAGGTCATGGTGGTGCTCGAGCAGCTGAATATGTTAAACAAAACCTTTTCAGCAATCTGATTAAGCACCCAAAGTTCATTTCTGATACTAAATCAGCTATAGGTTTGTGTTGTCTGAGCTTTGTAAACGTGCCTTATCAATGTTCAGAAAGAATGGCCCACTGACTGAATGGTGCTAAATAATTTTTCTGGCTTATCCTTTCTTGTGTTGCAGCTGAAGCATACACTCACACAGATTCAGAATTTCTAAAATCTGAGAATACTCAGAACAGAGATGCAGGTTCAACTGCCTCTACTGCCATCCTTGTTGGTGATCGTTTGTTAGTTGCAAATGTTGGCGATTCTAGGGCTGTTATATGCCGGGGTGGTGAAGGTAAGTCCTTATCAGCCTTATGGTTTCAGTTGTAGACTTGAAGAAGATGGAAGTTTACACCTGCTATTATCATTAAGCTATTAGTGGAATTTATATAGCCTTTGAAGATTCTTAGAATGTAGATTTGATCTAGACATAAATTTCTTTGTTATGATTATTATTTTTGAAATACAGATAGAGGAAGAGATATTAGATGGTTTTCTTGATAACATAAAAAAAACATAGTTTCCATGATTTCATTTCCTTCTCTAAACCACACTCTTGTAGGATGTATTTGTTTACTGCTAAATCAAGGTCCAGTGTATATATGATAATCTGTTGTGTTTTGACCGTCTGAAACCTGACATTTGTGGGGTTTGGAATCTTCTGTTTTTTCACTGAGGGTCTCTAATGTTTGCATTGATAGCAGAATGAAATATGTAATTATATTTTATGAAGATCTTTGTTGTTTCTCTGATGTGCTTAATGTTAGTAGTATTATCAGAGAGACTGCTTTTGTCATATCTTCACTTTTCTTACCTCGTAGAGAATTCACATGTCTTGTTTGCAGCTATTGCTGTTTCCCGAGATCACAAGCCAGACCAAAGTGATGAGAGGCAACGGATTGAGGATGCAGGAGGTTTTGTTATGTGGGCTGGTAAGAATAAATTAAGCAGTCCTGGTATTAATTCCCTTTGATTCATTGCAATCTGGTTGGTTTTGCATGATTCATATCTGGATAATCAGGAACTTGGAGGGTTGGAGGCGTTCTTGCCGTTTCTCGAGCATTTGGTGACAAACTTTTGAAGCAATATGTTGTTGCCGATCCTGAAATTCAGGTTAGATAAAGGGAGCATGCTTAGATTCTTATAAGCTATTTGCATTCAAGTGTTTGGTGGTCTGATAACTTGAACTGTTGCTTCAGTGGTTGAAGATTGTTAAATTTTTAAATTGTAGACTGTCATATGTATATCAGGAGTGGAGGGTAATGCTAGTATTTCCTTAGGTTAGGTACTTAGATGGCATAAAGCAGGAAAACATGAATCTGTGCTCCGTTCCCAGCTGCTTTTCTTCTTTCCGTCCTGATGACAAACTTCTTGGTGTTATGTCACCAGATGCATTACTAGAGAGTAAAATCTAGTTTTACTGACAAAGTGTCTTTATTTTTATTTCCGCATAAGGAATTCTCTTGCTCCATCCTCCCTGTGTCATTTTATGTTTTTTTGGCTTATCTTAAAACATTACTATGGTTGTATTTGTATTCAGTTTGTTCTTTTGCATTGGTTGCTAGAGAAGCTCATTAGTGCTTCTTGTTATCAATTTTAGGAAGGTTCTTTCTGCACCTTATTTTCTCGCTGCTTTTCCCTGCCTTCCCCATCATGGCCCAACGCAATACGACGTCAGGAACTTGCTTGTCTTATATGTTTTCTTGCTGTTTAAATTATGGTTCCATTTTGCGAAGTTTTTTGGGAGATTTTTCCCTTGTAATTATTTTTTCTTGATGTATGTGTTTTCCAGGAAGAGAAAGTTGATAACTCCCTTGAGTTTCTTATCCTTGCAAGTGATGGGCTGTGGGATGTTGTCTCAAATGAGGTTTGCTATAATTTCAATAGACTCTGCTGCCTACTCTTTTGCAGCAAAATAGGCTTGGAGATTTAATATTCCGCTATGTCAGTATCTGCTCAACACAATTTGTGTTTGAACTATCTCCAGGAGGCAGTTGCAATGGTGAAGCCTATCCAGGATTCGGAGGAGGCAGCAAAGAAGCTGATGCAGGAAGCATATCAGAGAGGCAGTGCAGATAACATTACTTGTGTTGTCGTTAGATTCCTGGACAACTCCGCTGATTCCTCAAATCGAATCTCTAGCAACCATGGAGATACTTCGAATCGGGTCATAGGTAGCCACACTGATTCCTCAAATAGGTTTTTGGGAAACCACGGTGATTCGTCCAAGGGTAGTTCCCATTAAAGCTTCTTTTCCTCAGCTGAAGTGGTTTGTAGCCTGCTGTTAATGAACGTAGATTACAGATGAGACACCATTCTGTTTATATAGATTGATCGAGAAAGAAACAGAACCCAAGAATGAATTGTATTGTTCACAGCAAAAAAGTTGTCCATTGACGAAATTGTAATTTAGACCTAGACTTATTTAATTAGGGAGAGGTCCGTATGCGACTTTTAAAAGACCTGGAAGTTGGCTTCTAATTTCCGGTTTGTTGATTAAATTTGGAACCCCGATTGTCAATTGCTTGTCGCTGGTCAAGGCCATGCTTATGTTCGCTTCTCTGGGGTGCCACTTGAGCTTTGTAGCATTATAGCAGCACCATGAGCACCAATTTTGATTCTGCTAAATAATGTCCGGTTGGTTTACTCTTAGCTAACGTTTACTTGCAATTTATATAATGAAATCATTTTCTTGAGTAAATGTAGTGGTGGGAAAGAGAGGAGAGGAGAGTGATGAGAAAAGTGTAATGAATTACCTGATCTCATGTAATCATGTTTACACGGTCAGGCGAGGCACGGCACAACACAAGCACGAGCACGGGTACGACCTGGGCCTACCTTTTGAAAGAGCAAGCACGGCAGGATACAACACGAAGCACGACAACTTTAAGCACGACACTGTTACAAAGCACGAAGACATGGCACGAGCACGGCCCGAAGCCATGTTTAATAACCTTAAGAAATTTGTTTTGGCGCTCGTAGTTTCAGATTGCAATACAAGGTTCACTATGAACATGAGTACTTTTCGTTACAATCGCCATTTCAGAATACTACTCCAATATATTTGTAGGGTAAATGTTAGTTCTTAAAACAATAGCTTACAATTTTCTTTTGAAAATTGCAGCGTAATCAAGGAAATGTAGAATATTACATACTTGAGATAAGAGCATTGCAGTATATATGTAGTATGTGTTTTGTGAAGCAAATCTCCTGTTTGCTTCTCGCCGGTAATTTGGCGTTTCGTGTAACGGTCTCCATTACATATCTTGTAAATGATTTAACTCTTTTAGGAGTAAATTCATGTTCATCTGAGCTGGTGCCGTGAGTTGGGGCAGGAGAGGGGCTAGGCGGATCACCTCTGGCGATGAGACAGAGAAAGAAAATAACACCCACTACGATGATAGGAAATGTGATAAGGGCTCCTGTCCATAATGGATAGTCATCGATTGATGATGTGCCAGATTCATAGTTTACACCCAATTTTACTTCCTGGCCTGTTGAACCCGATACCATGTACAAGTACAACCAGAAAATGATTCAGATATAATTGAATTAAAGCATAAAATACATGATCAACAACATAAACCCATAAATAGGCTTACCACAGTCTGGGAGTATAAATGTGAGTTCATCCTTGAAAGGCTTCACTGTTAGTACCTTCACCTAGAGACAAAAGAAAATAAAACCACAGGTGTAAACATACAACCAAGAAAATAACCACCAAAGCAAAGAGAAAGGGACAAGGATACCCTTGCCTAACGCCTGCCAAGGTCTATAAAACTAGCATAGAAGACAACCCCTAGTCCCTTAGCACCAACACTTTCTAAAAGGCCTCTTACACAAGACCCGATTAAGCAATCCCCAAACCGCTTTATCATTGGCAAGTGTGTGCTTGATGTGTCAAGTGTCCATGCGCGTGATGAGAGTTTAAACTGACAGGAGTACTTAAGGTGAAATAAAGAGTTCAAATAACAGAATTTAGAGCGTCATACACTCGCTAGTAGCTAATGAATATTCAAAATATGTTGATATCTCATATATCATTATTTCTTGACATTAACAATTACCTCATATTGTGCACGTCCGCCAATGCCATAACCATCCTTCAGCAAGCGCCTAACTGCCAGCAGATCTCGGTTCAACCAGTAAATGTTAACATCTATAACAAAAATACATAAATTTCATTAGCAGTATCCATCAATACATGCATAAAGCAGGAAAGATCTTGCATACCAAATATAAACCAGAAAAGTGTCATATAAATCTACACAGTATTAATACAAATTTCTGTGGCAGGAAAACATTATGAACAACACATCCTGGAGCCATCGAGCTAGAGTTTCCTGCTTTCTGACATTCTTGGGAAAAGGGTCTTAGAAAAAGTTTTCTTGGAATTTTCATTTCAAGGGAGATCCCCACTGACTAGGATCTACAGGAGTTTACTGTGACATTGTTGTCACTTTGTTGTTACGCCTTGCGGAAGGATTCGGGTATGAGATTCTTCTGGGGACGTCCCTTGCAAAATAATTCTCAGTCGTTTGTTCAAATATCCACACCCAAGTCACTTCAGATGGGACAAAATTTCATTTAAAAATGAAGAGCTCTGCATGTATAGCTGAATTGAAGTTTTGAGTCCATGAAAGAGATCATGTTAAATTAGGAGGCTGGAAAGACCTCTTGAACCCACAGCTACTACTTTGGAGCACATGCAGACTAAATGCGCTCGGTTTGAGCGAATAAAGGAGCACAAGATTCCTCCCAAATAATCCTTTTTCGCTAGTTCTTGGAGCTTATGGCTGAAAAAGGAAGGTTGATCCTATTTTTGGAAGGAATTTAGCCTACCGGTTCATTTTGGGATCAGATGGTCCTAATGATCTCTCTGGCCATGTGTTCTTTGACTGATTGTAGACAAGTTTGGCAAGAAAATTGTGCTAAATTTGGTATCAAAATACTGACAAAATGGAGGAGTGATCAAGATCAAGCCTCTGGGTACTAAGTCAATCCCAATTGTAGCTGAATAAACTCATTACCTGTATTGCCCACGATCGTTATGGTGGTTGTGTTGAAATCTGGGGTCAAACTTAACTCCAAAGAATCCTGACAAAAGAGCATTGTCATCCAGCATTCAGAATTCCTACAAACCCTTTTGAATGCAAAGCAACAGAGTAGACTACAGAATCGACTATCAAGCACAACATAATATAAAAAGATGTAACTATCTTATATCAATACATTGATCATCTACCACTCTATCTTATCCTTCAGTAGGAAGCCACACAGTAACTGTATTGATGAAAGCATCATATTACCTTCTCCACATCCCAGATGGAAAAACCACCAACAAAAGTTGCAGATGCATAGCCTGATACGTCATTGGCTTCTCTTAATGTAGCATGCATTGTAATGGATATATCCCTTCTTTTGTCCATCGAATTGGATACAGAATTAACCAAGTGTTCAGGGGAGTAAGGGAAGAAAAGGCAATTTGAATCACCAGTATCAAGATTCCTCCATGGCATAGCATGCCTATATGTATTTAAATACGTTGAAGCAAATGAGAGGTGGTTGCAAATTTGAATGTAAAAGGAATTGTCTTTTTTTTTCCATCGTCCCTTTTTCCCTTTATTTTCGTTTTTCCTTGGGGGGGAGGGGGGCAGGAATAAGGAACGGCAGAGGCGCAGGAACAGAAACATACCCAACAAAAGAGGGGTACACCTTACAGTCATACAGAACTTTGGCGTTTTTACTAGGAGCTCCAAACTTGTCTCTACTGCAATATGAACGGATTGAAAGTAAAATGGGTCAATAATTTTATTACAAAAGGAAGTATGATACAGTAATCTAATATATAGACACCCGAACAAGTAAAAACAAAAGAGTTCAATAAAAAACACCATGATTTACCTAGACCTTGGATGCCGAGTATGAAACTATAACCTAGACCTGCCAGATAGATACCAACTTGCTAATATGGACAATCTAACGCCTAACTCGGTGTCGTTGTCATTTAAAAATGAAAATTGTACAGGCAAGGATATCAGAGAAGAAATCATTTGAACATCAAACACATGCATGGAAAAGAAACTAGAGTCTCTAATTGTAACAAACATGACAGACAAATTAACCAACCTGAATTTCACTGAGAAGTTATAACCTCCTGGGTTGGGCCGAATATTTGTTAAAGTCTCCCTTGGAGCATCAACATATATGATATTCCCCTTTAGCCCCTTAGTAGTAGTTTGCAGGATCAAAAATGGACTTTGAAATGTCACTGCTCACAGAAAATTCTGAAATTCAGAAGCAAAGGCCATGTTAGTAATTGAAGAAATAAGGAAACAGTGTCTTTTAACCTGGTGTTTTGCCCTCCCCAACTTCCATAGCTTTTCCAGACAATGATGCCCCTGATGTAATACTTTCATCTGCACTCAACAACCATCCTGATGCTTGATCATTAAGTGATAACATAGCACGACAGGAGAAAATAAGTACCATCAATAGAAAAATAGTAGCTGCAGGCTGCAATAGGATTTAACATAATAACATCATAACTAAATTCATCATTTTATTTAGGAAAATTAGTCAGAAACCACCTTTTAGTTAAGCCATCTTGTAAGAAACCACCTTTCATACTATATTTTTTGGACAAAAACCACCTTTTATGACATTGTTTCTTGTTAATCACTGCCTTTACGCCTAAGAAGGGCCTAATGTGACCCTCAAATGTACCCTAATTTTTCGATTGAAGGCGAAATGGAAGTGGTGACTACCCCTGGCCCTGGTGGTCAACTTAGAGCCAGAAGGCAAGCTACTGAGGCTTGGGGCCAAGGTAGGTTAACTTCTCAGCTTAAAGGTAGTGATCAAGAAGGGGCAGAACAAGTGAGGTGAGAAGTGTCAGACTTGAAGGATCTTATAGCGGAGATGGGGTGCATTGTTCATGTGCAGCATTTCATTGTGTTGGGCATGACCTTTGGTGTGGTTTAGAATAGGAATACACATTGTTGGAGACGGCCTTATTGTTTTGCTTATATTTCTTAGGTCGAAGTTGAAGTTGTAAAATATGGGTTAAATGTTTTTTGTCAAAAACAACTTTTACGACATAATTTCATGCTAATCAGTACCTTGCTAAAAGCCCTTGATTGTCTACTAATTTGTCAAGCAACTATCCATGCAACTGTCACTTTAGAGCCAAATGGTGATCAATTGAGGGTAAAGTAGTTCATTTTTCACCTAGTGATTAACAAGGGACAGAGTTTGATGGTAGGAAGGGTCTTAGTGGGGAGATAGGGATGCAGAGGAAGTTTGATTGAAGTTGGTTGTGAACTTTGGAGAGTGACACTTATTTGAGGCTCTTCTTTAAGGTAGTTAATGGGGAGGAGGAGGGGTTTAATTAAGGAGTTAAAGACTGATGATGAGGAAGTGGTTACTGATGTAGGGGAGATTATCGTGAGATAACTGCATACTATCGTTTATTTTTATAGGGAGAGCTAGGAATCGTTACGTCGCGTATTGAGGGGTTGTACTGGACCCCTATCTCACCATTTTTGGCGACACAGTTGGAGCGTCCTTTTGAGATACAGGAGGTTTGAGCTGCGGTGTTCGGTATGGATAGGGAGAAAGCACCAGGACCTGATGGCCTTACAAATGCATGTTTCCAAGAGTGTTGGGAGACGATTAAGGACGATCTGTTTGGCATTTTTGAGGAATTTCATCTGCAGAGGGTTCTTGGTAGGATATGAATTCTCATTACATTAGTCCCAAAGAAGGATCGTTATATTAAAGTTAAGGACTTTCGTCCTATTAGCCTGGTTAATAGTGTTTATAAGGTCATGATGAAAGTTCTCTCTATGAGGACAAGGGAACTTCTAGCGGCTATTGTTTGATACTCTCAGAGTGCTTTTGTGGAGGAGAGACAAATTTTGGATGCTTCTTTAATTTGGTGGCTCATGAGATGGTGGCTGATGCAAGGCGGAGAGGTAGCTAGACAGGAAATTGTTTTTAAGCTAGACCTTCAGAAGGCTTATGATAGGGCTAGCTGGCGTTTTCTTGACATGGTACTTGTGAGGAAGGGTTTCTGGTGCTCCGTAGGCGTGGATTAGGGGTTGTTTATCTAATGCCCTATTTTTCAGTTCTGGTAAATGGGGCGCCTAGGATGTGGTTCACTTCTTCTAGGGGATTGAGGCAAGGTGATCCGTTGTCGCCTTTTTTGTTTACGCTTGTACTAAATGTGCTGAGTAGAATGTTGGAGAGAGGCGTTGAGACGGGAGTTGTGGATGGTCTGGGGGTGGGTCGGGAGCAGGTTCAAGTTTCTCATCTTCAGTTTTGCAGACAATACTATACTCTTCTTAGTTGCTGATATCGAAAAATTCAAGAATGTTTTGACAATCTTACAAATTTTTTAGTTGATTTTAGGGATGAGAGTCAATCTTGCAAAGTGTAATTTGGCTGGGATAAATGTGAGTGATGGTTTTTGGCGACGACGTCGGGTTTGGCAGGTTGTCGGATACAGATACAGGGCTGACCACCTACCTACGTGGGAGTGCTTTTAAGAGGTAACCCATGTTCGGAGGCTTTTTGGGTGCCGGTTGTGCAGCAGGTGTCCTACGTTTGGATGGTTGAAAACAAGTTTATTTCTCTTTGGAAATGGACATGGACACGGCAACCGGTGCCCGAATATGGATATAAATTGAAAGTGCTTGCATTAGTAATGTCTGACTTTGTACAAGTGGATGTACTAAAACTGGACCCCCGTGAGGTTATCAAGACAGTTCGTTCTAACTCATTAGCACTGGCGTGTCTTGTGGCGATGGGCTTTCTCCCTCTTAGAGAAATAGTTATGGCTCAAACCGGACATTCACAGCGAAGGCCAGGCGGTGCTAATATGGAATGTCCAACTAGGCCAAGCTATAATGGTTGCCCATTCCCTCACTTTTTATTTCAGAAAAAAAGAAAGAAGAGAAGTGGCACTACAATAAAAGAAAAGAAAAAAGGTTGCAAGAAAATCAACAACAAGAATAGTGGTATAGGACATCGAAACATCTACTGTGCTTAAAAGCATCACAAGTTAATCCCATATCTACATGAACATGAACAAATACTAAAACTAAAGTTAACAACTTTGCTTCATCATATTATATCAAAGATACTACGTAATTCAATTCTAAAAAAGCAAGTAGGAAGTTTAAAGAGAAACGGAGGGAGTACTATTAGTAAGTTAGATCGAGACAAACCTTGAGGAAGGTTTCCAGGAATGACTTCAAGAACATGAACAAGGGAAGGAGGATCTAGTGACATGGCTTCTACTACAACTAATTCAATCTTGTCGTCCATATGATCAAACCGTGGCTCACGCAAATAAATAGAGACAACCTCATGTCCACATCCAACTCCTTTAACTACAAAAAGGTCTGAAAATGCACCCTGAAAAAAAAAAAACAGTGTAACTAAAGGAGAACAGCATTGGCTCAGTGACAAGAAAGCTCAACTCCGCGTACTACTTCACACTTACACTTTCTTCAAGCTTTATCTGTATATCTACGTCACCACAAAAATCACCACAGTCGCTTAAAGGAGAATCCCTCAAAGGAACATGAAGAAGAGCATGAGCTGATTCATCGCTATCTGGTGTCAGTTGCCACTTCAACTGTAAGCCCACTAATGATGAGAACACATTTTCTGCAGAAAAGATCAAAAGTGAGATTCTGCTGCCAAGCAATGACACTCCAAACTCACAGTTCAACTTATTCTATCAAACAGACAATTAATCAACTTGAGAAGAACATTTTTAAATAAAAAGAAGCCATGGAGAAACTTTACAAGCTATTATGGAATTCCAAACTCCAAATTTCGTAGATAAGGAGAAATCTTATTCAAGAATAAAAGTTAGAAGACACGGAGTCCTCAAAAGTTCCCCCAGTGGACGTCAGTGACCCCCCAAAGCACCACGGCTTTGGCCCATAAGGAAGCTAATTACTCCACCCAATCCCAAACAAACCCAAGAAGTTTTGAGATCCCGGAGAAAATCCGAGCATCCCTTCGAAGTTCGAACCAAGTACACCAAAATATAGCTAGGAAAACTCAACTCCAACAATGACTACCATTCTTTTGCATAAAAAAAATAGCATCATACAGATACCTAGGTAAAAGGAAGTAAGGAACCAGTAACAAAATAGGACTATCAGTCTTTTAACATGTGAAATTACCTTCACTATCAAAAGCACGAACACGGAGAGCTGCAAGACCGTCCAAGTCATGTTTAACTGAATTA